>JAULJL010000005.1:1200000-1800000 GCA_030761205.1 Fremontodendron californicum
TTTATGGATTTTAAAGTCATTTAAAGTCATCATCTGTGCAATTAATCAGGACATGGTGAAGATTACCAAGTTCAGCTTGCAGTGGGTCAGTGTCCAAGAAGTTGCATCCATTTTGTGACACCTTCACAAAGAATTATTCTAGAGGAGTTACTTGATAGGTATGTATCTCTAATAGCCTCCACGAAATTTTCATTGCTACTCTGTCAGAGCTATGTTACTCAGACTCGGATGTGAGTGTTGGATACGGGCATATGTCCGATATGGGTATGTTTAATTTTTTCAAAAATTTTCCATGTATTTGGAAGGTTCTTGGAAGGTCATATCCTCATATCCATGTCCAAATATGCGTCGGACATGAGTGTCGGATACGGGTACTTAAAAAAAAAAATGAAGAGCCGGAGCAACATAGTGTCAGAGTGTAAAGGGCTGTGATTGACTTAGGTGCTAATACTACCAGGTCACTTAAACAGTTACCTGCCTCTCCAAATACCAGACCTTGCATGTCTTGTGGCTTTGATCTAATTAGCAAGTGAATTTCATTTGTTATGCTGCATTTTTTTTCTCCCTAAAGTTCAACGAGTCAAGCCACCTTATCGGCTATGATTTCCGAAAACTAGATAAACCTATATTTGCTGCTGGCTTATATAATCTTTTAGTTTCATTAAACATTTTTTATTGGCTTTTTACTAATACATGGTATATGGTTTTGTATTCTGTAGCATCCTGAACGTACCTTTCGACATTTCAGCTGAGGCAGACTTGCTTTATTCTCTTATAGTTAAAGCCAAGTTTGAAAATAATAGGTACCAAAAGCCAAAGAAGCAACCGAAAACTTCGACCAAAAATGTTGATTGGTTTTGACCTATGAGTAGATAGAAGTAATGTTTGATCCTTCAAAACCACATGCAGCCAACAATGTTTCAGCTTTCACCGACGAAAGTGCAGCACATAATATATGTGCATATATGCTGACGATGTTTTGTGTGCGTTTCTTTGGAGAAAGGGAGCCGAAAAGATATTACTTATATTCTTCATTTTTTTTTAAAATACCCGTATTCGACATTTGTGTCTAACATATAGTCGGACATAAGTATGAAGGTATGATCTTTCAAATATATGGCATACTCGTATTCGACACTCACCTTCGAGTCCGGATAACATAGATGCAGACTGTATCATAAAATTTTACTGATATTAGCAAAAGGAAGATTGAATTCAGATTGTATCATAAAATTTTGCTTTGCACCTTATAATGCAATGTACATGTTAGTTGCTAGAGAAGACATCATAAAGAAAGATACAAAGCCAAAATTGTAATGCATTTGAGCCCAAACAATTTCGAAAGAAACAGGACATTATTTTGAAATGGCTTTCACGAATCGATTCAGTGAAGAGAAAACGCTTGCTGCTTGACTAAAAAATGATGGACCTTGCTCTGACTTCTCCTCTACATCTCCAAATATTATCTGAAAAGATGAAACAAAATTCAAGATGTTTCCATAACAAGGTAGAAGGTGCATTTCAACTCCAAGATTATTGAGCTTATTTTGGAAGAAGTGGATGCAATGTAATAAAAGAGTGTAACCCAAAAAGGATCTATGAATAGATTTATTATGAATTTCACACTAACCACTAAGTAGCTTTCTTTCTGTTTTTATGTTAAATTTTCCAAGCAAGATTGAGAAGTTTCAGGAAGCAACTAACCTCAAGTTCTTCTGCATCAGGACGGCTCACGAGTTCTTTTGCAAGCAAATATCTGCCAAGCCTGTCTTTATCATCATAAAAAACCTTCCACAATCTGGAAATGATAAGAACAGGGAGAATTTAAGCATGGAAAGGCAGGAAATGAAGAGTAATTAGTTAAGAAATGTCGACCTAATCAGGGAGACTAAGTTGATAAACCTTTTCGGGGCATCAAGCTTGAATTTGGTCTATAGATTGTCTGATAAGTGAGAACAAATAAATGAAGTGATTCTTCACCCATAAACTATTAAGTGCATATGCTAAACTGGACCAAAACTATCACTCTCGGTTGGGTTAAGGCTTTCCGAATTTAATTTACACCTAATGCCTATGTTACTAGATTTGGGAGTGATTGTCGGGTATAGATATGTGTCAGACATGGATATACTTATTTTTTCATATATTTGGAATATCGTACTCTCATACTCATGTCCGAATATGTGTCGGACATGAAAACTTCATGAAAAATGAAAAGTCGAAATAACATAGCCTGATGCATCCAGTAGCTGTATCATACACTTGTTCTTAAGCTACAATTCACCAGAAACTATAGTCCAGTGGCACCTAGGAGGCTAGGAGATATTAGGAATATAACAAAATCTAAATGAGCCTTACCCTGGATAACACCTAAACACAGCACCAGCTGCCAAAGGTCTCATTGAGTAAACAGTTGAGAAAGATCTGCAATACAAATGAGATAAGAGTTTATTGATTATTACTGTGATATAATCAGTAACTGATTAGTCTAGTAATTCAAAAATATAGATGAAGGATGATGAGGTAAAACAAATGGCTGGGCCTGAAAGGGAAGGATTTTTTATATTTCTCATTAGATTGGGAAGGCTAAGCTGGGGTCAGATGGAATGTGGGCTGAAATGAATTAGCTAGGGACAAAATGAAAGCCAAAGATTGCTCAATAAATATAATTCAAGTTGGTGGCAACTGGAGGGCAAGAGAAACAGCAAGACTTTGGGTCAACATTTTATGAATGTCAGATGGTTGAGGTGGATGAGCTAAACTCTTTAGTTGATTTAGTTGAGACTTAGGCCTCGTTTAGCATTGCTTCTGGCACAGCTTTTGAGGTCAAAAGTTGTTTTTCATCGCAAACGCAATGCTAAACAGATAAAAAAATTTGGCTTTGCTGTTGAAACCATGGTTTGAAAAGTCAAACCAAAAGGCCAAAAAATATAGCTTTTGGGCTTTAAAAGCTGGCTTTTGGATAAAATGACTTTACTATCCTCACATCTCTACACTTTTATTATTTTAAACATATATTTTTTTGACATTTCAATTTCCTACAATACTTTTTCACAGCAATGCTAAACACTTAAAAGTTTTTAAATCACACTTTTTCACCACACTTTATAAACACACTTTTTCCAACTCGAGCTTTTTTCAACCCAAGTTTTTTCCAACAGCAATGCTAAACTAGCCCTTAGTTAATTTAAATTGACATATGAAAGCTATGTTACCAGGACTTGGGAGTGAGTGTCGGTTATAGGCATGTGTCCCACAAGAGTATACTCAATTTTTTAAAAGTTTTTTTCATATATTTGGAGGATCATACCCTTATATCCATGTAATATGTTCCGGGTACAAGTTTCGGATACGAGTACTTTAGAAAAAATAAAAAATCTGAGTAATATAGTATGAAAGTTCTTATGAACTTTAATAAGGAGGGGAGAAACCAAAAAAAGTACAAGAATGAAAGAAAATGGAACAAAAAAAGAGACATGTTTATGTAAAGGTAATGAAAGCTGTACCTTAAAAAGTATCGCTTTAACTTGCGAACATTAACCCCAACTCCAACATCTTCACTTATGAGACGTGGGTTCCACATGATGAGAGGCCTAGGCTAGCAACATTTGAGGGAAATTATGATGAAAAACAGTACTTGTTCTGATATGAACTTATCAAATGTTTCTTTTCTATTTAAAGATACCAATTTGATGCTTTATATGATATGAACCAGCTGGCTAATGATGAATATAACAGATAATAGGAGTTGATAAGTTGCATTACTGCATATTCTTTTTCTTATAAAAAAAAGGAAGACAAACAAAATTTTCAAGCCATGTTTCTGTCACTAGTCATTAGTGAATAAGGCACCATTGATAGGGATTCTAGGAACCGACACCAATTAAAATTTCAGAATATTCCATCTTCCCTGTTTCCATTGACACAGTAGTAAGGGTAAAACCAGTTATTTCGCGTTATTGCGATTGTATACGTAATGAATGTATCATGATTAATTGCGATAAATATCGACAGTAAATTTCACCAGCGGAAAAAACCGAAGCCGCAAAACAACGGCCTACTAACCAAACAAGGGAGTGAGGGAGGACGAATCTGGTCCTCGCATCAGTAGCATGAGAAATACATGCATGAAGAACACTGCATCCTATACAGTATAAGGCAGGTTAGATTGGTACCGGATCATCTGATAGCTCCGAGGCAATTCTCTGTACACGCTCCAACATCTGGTAATCAGGAACAACCATGACTATAATCTCATCTTGGCTCTCTACAGGCTTCCGGTCACTCAAACTGGATAAACAAAAATAGAGGAATTACACAAGCATGAGTTACATTTGTATATGCAAGCTGAAACATTATCTTCAGGTTCATCATTCATGCTAACCTCTGAGTCTGACTTACTCATCTGTTCCACAAAAGCTCTAAAAAATTGCAACCAATTTTGCAAAACAGAGGTTTTACAGACTGAATAATTAAATAAATTTAATTAATAAGGAAGCAATTACCTGGCAAATCCAAAAGCAGCATCTTTCCATCGATATTTCAATAATGCAGCAGCTCCAGCATCTGGAAATATAGCTCTAACTTTCTGACATTCAAATTTTCAGCACTTAGGGACAAAGCTTACAAATTGATTCAGCAGATATTGTATCAACTGCTTATTAGAAAGAAGAAAAAAAAAGCCTTGCACCTTTGGTTACTAAACAAGTATATGCGAAAATATGAGCATCAAATCAAATTAACAATGGAAGAATTGTAGTTCAAACTTCAAATGTCTCTATGTTAAAAACCAAAACTTTTCATCCAACTGTATAGCAGAGTTAATCTTGATTCCTTCACAAAGTCTCCAATTTTCTAGGCATTCTTAGTTCCTAGGTATAACTAAGATTGCCATGGTTCTTAAACTTAAAGCTGCAGTTCCAAGTTCCAACTAACCTGACATCCCGTTTCTTCTATAATTGTATCCAAGAAAATTCTGGATAGTTCCCAAAGCTCAGCTTGCGCACCTTCATCATCAAGAAACTGTAACTGAGGTATTAGGAGCTCAACCTGTACAAAGTTAAACAATCTATTTATCTTAAATTAAAGTAAAGAAATAGGAGCAAAAATTGCATTCAATTCAATGAAACTAGATTATATCATTCTTTGGCACATACTATAGCTCTCATTCCTCCTGAAGACACAAACAAAGCACTTGATTGACCTGATTGCCTGACTGCACCCTCCAAGTCAGATGGCAAACAGCTGAAACATAAAAGATAAAACCAAGACCATTTCACCAAAAAAAAAAAAGGCTCTAAAATGCATAAAAAAGAAACCAAAAGATACATCAAACTGATTCACCAAATTCCTAGATAAACCAATAAAAAAAAAGGGGGGAAGGAATATCAAGGGAATAAAGAATTAAGAACAAACTAAACCTGTCATCTTCTTCCCCATCTTCTTCTTCAACAGCTTGTTCCTGGGTTTGCACAGAAGATACTGTAGTATCTTCAAGATTGGCTTCAGAAGGGTCATCTTGGAATTTCTCAAACTTGGCATATGTTCTTGAGCTAGACCCAGTTCTTGTTAGTGAAATTCCATTGCAGCCATTGAAGATAGGATAAGAAAAAGACAAGGGAAAATTAGTGGATGAGATTGAACTATTGGGTTTGGAAGCAATGAAGCAGCAGTTGAAGCAGCTTGGTGCTGCGGCAGCCATGAAGTGAAAGTACAACTAAGAACTACCAACTGCCAAATTGTTCATAGACAAAATTAGTCTAAAGTTTATCAAATTTGCAGGAAGTTTTTTTTTTTTAATTTAATAAATGGTCAGGAAAACATGAGGTGAGTATATCTGTTCGATGA
Source organism: Fremontodendron californicum (assembly GCA_030761205.1). Lineage (NCBI taxonomy): Eukaryota > Viridiplantae > Streptophyta > Magnoliopsida > Malvales > Malvaceae > Fremontodendron > Fremontodendron californicum. The sequence continues at coordinate 1,205,848 of JAULJL010000005.1, forward strand.
GGAATGGGCAAATGGCATGACACGGTGGCACAATTCCACACCTTCAAAGAACGCAAACCAATAGCAAATTGCTATTAATAATAAAGTTTACCTTTTTTTTTTTTTTTTACTTTTCATTCTAGAAGCATTTCTTTGGAAGATAATCAGATAAACAATTGAACATATCTTTATCTATCCAGAATGAAAATTATTCAAAGAAAAAGCATTAATTTTTTATTTTGATTATGAGATTTTTTGTATTTGATTTTTAATATATAGTTATAGTATTTATATAATATTAAATAATTTACATATTAATCAAGTGTTCTTGTTTTATCTCATCATTTATTGTGATGAATTACATCTAAATAATGGGACGAAAGATAAAATCATTCTGTTCATTGAGTATGCTAAAAGAACTTTTTTTTTTAGTCTATATGATTACAGAATACTAAAAGAACTTTAGAGGAGACAGATTCTAAGGATTTTATAGAAATTCACTTTGACCCTTTGCTTTTATATTCTCAAATTTGTAGTAGTATAAAGTAAAAAATAGATAATAAATCAAATCATATTTGATAAACAATTAATTAATAAATACATTAAAGTAAATACTAATATCATACTTCTTTTATTCATGAAAAGTAAATTTTAAAGCTTAAATGTATTTTCTAAAGTACTCTTTTTAATCATCTCTTTTGCTTTTATTCTGTATGTATTCTTGTATGGGCTGTGGACTGCTAAAAAAGCAAAGTCAAATATGTCATATGTTACTTAAGGATCGAACTCTAATTAGAATTAAGAGTCCAGTATTATATCAACAAATCTTAATGTTATATTCTGTAAATGCTCGTTTTTACAAGAATTTTTACACTCAGCATATGGTTAGACGAAGAGAGATTTGCCCGAAAAAAAAATAATTGCATTACTTTCTTTGGGTGTCACTTAATTCTTTGACTTGTATCTGTTTTAATTTTGATAAAATATGAGGCATTAACTTTATGTAAATTCGAGACCAAAATACAAGAATGTAAGTATAGCTTGTCTAAGGAGCCAGAAGCCTAGAAATCATGAATAAATGGAACAATCATATAAAACAGAAGAATGAATGTATAAAAAAGAACAGCATGTTTTAATAGGTGCAGCAGAGAAAGAAAATTTTTTGCTGTTATTTAGGTATCGAACATGATTCATTCCCTCTCAGCTGAAGGCCGTAAAGGCAAAAATGATGGCTTCCTGTAACTTTGCATGCCTCTTAACTTGAGTGGACTCCAAACCAACGATTTCCTTTGCAAAGCAACAACGGTTGGATGTTTTGGCTTCCATGAACCTGGCTGTACAGGAGGACTCCCCATGAATTTGCTACTGCTTCTCATGGCTGCTGCAGGTGTTGTTGTCTCTGATGGGTTGTTCCTAAGCTTTGGCAATGGAGAAAACAATCTTGAATATCTTGCCTTCCTGGGATCCCTCAGTAATGATGGCCTATCCATTGTACCAGCAGCATGGTTGAAACCAGAAGCATTGTTGCGAAGTGGTGTTGTCATTTGTGAATCTGGCCGGAAGGTGGCGATGGATACTCTCCTTTTAGGCTGAAAAACTTGTGTCGTAGTGCTTGGTGGATTGTTGCGGAGTGGTGTTGTCATGTGTGAATCTGGCCGGAAGGTGGCGATGGATACTCGCCTTTTAGGCTGAAAAACTTGTGTCGTGGTCGTTGGAGGTCTGAAAGCAAAGGAAGTACGTCTTGGTTTCAAAAGGTTTTTTGTATTTGTTGGTGCCATCATAGTTTTAGGGTTGTTTTCTTTGTCCTCTGGTGCTGCCATGGGCAGCATTCTAGTTGTCTTTCTGTTGGTTGTCATAGGTGATGCTGGGGGCATGAAATTGGTGATTCTTCGCAATGGTAACCTCAGTTTTGATGGACCAAGTGGTGGCTTTTTCTCCATTTTGGTCTTCTCTGCTTCTTGTTTAAAAGATGGTCTAGTAGAAGCAGAAGCAGCAAAAGCTCTGGTTTCCTGCTTTAATCTGGTTTTTCGTTCATCTGCTAGATGATTTTCAAGGTCACGAACCTGTCATCAAATACCAAAGAAGGAAAATTATACAAAATCAGGAAGAAAAACATCAGAATCTAGATGGCTATCAAAGAAGCAAAGCTGTCCTACAACATGAAAGAGAAGCTGAGTGACAATAGTTGCATCTCAGAAAGAACTGTTTTGATTGTGTTTAATGAGAATTACCTTTTCTTGGAGACTTCTGCATATATGTTCTCTGGCAGCCAGTCTCAACTGCAAGGACTGTACATTATCCTGCAACTTCTTTGTTTCCTTCTCATCATGTTTTAACTTTTCTGCCTGTTAATTGATCAATAACCAGAGAGGTTAAACAAATTGAATCCACCCAAAAAGTTGGAGGGAAATTTTTTAAATTTCATCAATTTGCCATACCATTTGCTTATACTTGTAAACCTCAGTGATGTCCACCTGTTTGCGGGCAGGACCACTTTCAATCCCCCTGACTCGGCTAGCAAAATTCAATGAACAGAGAGTCTCCCCAAGGTCTGAAGTACTTGGGCTGATCTGTACAAACATCACGGTCTTGCAATCTCCTCCTGCATTTCATGATTCCGTTAGCAACAACCTCTGATTGAAAGTTTGCTATTAGGCGACTAAACGTGAATAATTAGATACTTCATGGGCAAGCTTACCTAGAGAGCTCTGGAGCATATGTGTGAGCTTCGAGTTCCTGGTTTTCCATGGAAAAGTAGAAAGAGTAAAAGTGTTAATGTTAGACATACATATTTTTGCTGTGTTGAGCGTATGTGTCGTGTGTATGTGTGTGCATGTGAGAGAGAGAGAGAGAGAGTGAGGGAGAAACCTGTAAGGAATATGGCCTGTTTTGGATGCAAGAGCAGAAATCACATCACCAAGCGCTGAGAGAGATTTATTTATAAACTGGGATTCCTTCAACCTTTCACCTTCAACTTCAATCTTTCCCACACGCTCACTGCCAGCCAAATCTACCAGCCACAGGTGACTCCTAGTCTTTTGGCCATTTATCAAATTAGTTCCACTTACAGTTACACGCAACAAGCTGCAAGAGACAATTTTTTGGTCATTACAGTAAAACAGAAATGTTTGGATGCACCGTGGTTTCTCAGCCAATGTGGTAGAATAACAAAATTCTCCGATTATTAGATCACAAAAAGTCTAGCCTCTTAAACATAATTCAGAAACAAAACAAACAGAAAGTAATATAATACCAGTGAGAACGGCTGCTCAATTCATTGGCATTGGTGGCTCCAACTGATCTGACCCGGCTTCCAGACTTTAGCAGCTCCCACACTTCCTCTGTACTGTAAACACGAGCTTCAACAAGTCCTGGAACTTCTTGTGTCCCTTCAGCTGCTTGCTTGATCTCCAACCTTTATCAACATTATGAAGGACTTCAAACTCTCTAAAACTGGGGTTCTTTAATTAATCTTTACAAAGCATTTTAACCAGAGACCGGTAAGAAATTATGAGGTTTATTTTATTTTCCAATATTAACGGTGTCATCTTCTCAACAGATTGCCAATAGGAATAGTTATGCCAATGGATTTCTTTCTTCATGAAGAGAAAAGTAAACTGGTGCTCAAGCTAGACATAGATACAAGAGTGTATTTTGCAACTAGACTTTAATAATTGGCCAACTATATACAAATTAATGTTAGGAACCAACCTTTTAGTAGGCTGGTTGGAGTTGTCTCCTAGCAGGTCCCTTATCTTTTCATTGTAGACCTCCATGATGCTGACAAATAGCTCATATTTCATTACACCACCTCTCTCTCCAGAAACTCGAAACAACTCCTCCAATGTCCTGTAGTTAACGCCCCTATTTTCTGGTCTTCCCTCCATAGTAAATGTCTTCCCAGTTCCGGTTTGCCCATAAGCAAATATGCAGACATTATAGCCATCCAATACAGAAGTGATAATTGGTTTAGTTCGTGCAAATACAACCTCTGCATAATTAAAAAAAAAGCACAGAATTAAACATATTTATGGTAAACTTGGTCAAGAGATCTCAGGTAATAATAGTACACTCAGTCATGAGATCTCAGGTTACCTTGGCCATCCTCAGGCCTAAATACATGGTCAAACTTGAATTGCTTCTTGGAAGAATCAGACGAAATTATCTGTAGCTCAGTGTCTTGGGACGAGTCAAATTCAACTGCAGAAGAGGACCCATTCGCAATTTCAACTTGGTTTAGGGGTCTACATCTGCAAAAAACCCTGATGTTTCCTTTAAGCTCAATCACTTCATTGTAAAGGCGCTTCCTCTCTGATGACTCATCTAGGTATTTCTTCTTCAGAAGTTCATATTCGTTATCTATACCAAACAGGAAAGTGCAAAACCATTTAAACCAGAAAAAACACAGATACAATACAGTGGTTTCTCAATCTATTGGGTACTTACTGAGGAGCTGAAGAGTTCCTACAATGTCATGGCCAGGAAAAGATTTCACTTGATTAGACAGAATTTCGTGCTCTTTCTTCAAATCCTATGACATTAAGTTACAGAAGTTATCAAAGTCAAATTCTTAAACCAGTAATTAGAACATAAAGAAGAAAAAATATATATATAGAGTCGAGTTTATGAAAATCAATAACCTATTCTGTTTTACCTGAACACCATTACTCAAATTAATAACTTTCTGTAATATGGGAAGAGTTGGCCCCTGAGCCGGAGAAATTTCTGGGTTCGTGTTGGATAAAGTATCTTCATCCATGGAATCGGTAGTCTCTTCAAATAGTTCTAAAGAAACATCCAAAAATCTTCACATTAGTATTCTAATTGTACAAGTACATAAACAACATAATTTTTGTCCCAAATATTAGCATTTGAAGCATACAAATGCACCAACAAATTAAGAACAGAAGAATCACAACACATTTTCTAGGCAATACAATTACAAAGGGTTCATAAACCCTAATCAAGAGTTTTAATTAATTGAAAAGAAGGCTTAAAATCAACTTAATATATGCCACATATTCTAAGTTTTGAACTAAACAAGCAAATCACAAGAATCGTCAATCATCTTCACAAGTAGAATCCAAGTAAGCATTTTCTAGGGTTTCAAACAAGTAAAAATATCTCAAATCGTTAAATTTTTTCCGATCTAGAGAATATTTCTTCAAAATTTGCCTAAATACTTTCTTTAAGATAAAGAAAGAAAGAACAAAAGAAAAAGAACGAACCTGTGACAGAGTTCGGAGAAGGTTTTGACTCGAAACTCTCCACTGTTTGATCTAAAAAAATTACGTATTTTTTTCACAAATCAGAAAATTCGTTAATTAAAATTGAAGACGAAAAACAAAGAAAACGAAAAGAAAGCGCTAACCTTTATCAAGAACGATCTGATCGCAACTCTCCGAGCACATTTCCACCGTTTGATACAAAAACAATAAGTCGATTAACAGAAAAGAAAATTTGATGAGCGATCTCTGAAGAGAAATTGGGAGATGAAAGAGATAAGATGGAGAAATTTTGAGAAAGGAACTAAGAGCGTTAAGTTTAAAGCGAGAAAGTGGAGGCGTTGGATTGGATTTTGAATTCAAAAAATGAATGAACGTGAGGCGTTGGATTGATGTAGCTGTTTCTAACGGCTATTTCATCTTCTTCTCTTTTTAAAGTTTGGATTCGGGTAGTTTTAACCCGATTAAATAATATGGAGCAGTCCTTATAAGCAGGGTGAAAGTACATAAAGTAATAAGATTCGCTTAACTGGTGTCTATAGGCACTGATTAAAGATTACTTAAAAGGAAAGTTTTTTACATTTAATACGTTATTTTTACTGAATTCAAAAAAAAAAATCTATTAATTATATTTTTCTTTCTATATATATCACCTTAACCAATGTCACTAGACACTGATTAACATTTTTCTAAATAATAAAGTAGTAAATATTGGCTCCGACACTCAAAAATAAAGTAGTAAATAGCAGTGTTATCGGTACCGTACCGGCTGGTACGTATCGTTTTTAAAGTAAACCGAAACGGTATCAGTCTCGTACCATTTCGATTTTTTTATCGATCCGTACCGGTCGTACCAGCTTATACCGATCAATACCGTCAGTACCGGTCCGTACTGGTTGATACAAGATTTTGGTTGATACCAATATCGGTACATACCAATACCAAAACAAAAATGATATATCCACCGATACGGTACTAACTACCTTGATAAATAGCATCTAGCCATCTACTACAACTAGAACCTCATGTATTGGCCATCTACTACAACTAGAACCTCATGTATTTGGATTTGGACTAGACCTGCTCACGGGCTGGGCAGCCCGCCCGGCCCTGCAGGCCCGGCTCGTATTGGGTCGGGCCTGGGTAGGAGATTTCATGTTCCGGGCCGGCCCGGCCCGGCCCGGAACAGTAATTTTTAATATAATATTATTATTTAATTTAATTTTAATTATAAAAAAAATAAAAAATATATTTTTTTTTATTCAAATGAACAGTGATTCGGGCCTAAACGGGCTGGCTTGGGCTACCAAGGGCCGGGCCTGGGCAGAGGAAAAACAAAAAAAACCGGGCCGCGGCCCGGCCCGATCCATGATCACCTCTAATTTGGACCCCACCCGACCGTTGTTTTACTAAAAATATTTTATATATATTAACTTCAAAATAATTAATATTTAAAGAAATAATACTTCTAACAATTAAAAATATTATTTAATAAAATCATATTTAAAATAACTCGAAGTCGTTAGAAAAGTAGTTGGAAATTGACTTGGGATCAATTTGGTAGGTGGAAAGATTAGTTGTGGTGAGTTTATTACTATGATAGTGAGATATTAATTCTAGTGGAATGAGATGAAAAAAAAATGATTATTGAAAATATTAATATAAACATATATTAATAAATTATTTTCTTGTATGTTATTTAACATTTAAAGTTTTGATAAATTTAATATATACATATATTAATAAATTTAAATTGACCTTAAGCCAAATTTGTTAACGTTATTCATTATTTTTTTGATTTCATAATCTAATTTTATGACTTAATTTGGTTGAGATTGAAATCACATTTTATTTATCTATTTATTATATCTAACAATCATTATTTATAACCTTTCAAATTAACAAAGCTTGTTAATACTCATTAAGTCACAACTACATAAACTTAATAAAATCTAAATTGACTTTTACATTTCACAATAAGATTTCAAATGCAATTGTAAATTCAATCCTCTCAATGTAAGTTATTTTGGATTTGAATCTTATCGATAATTTCTTGTTGGTGCTAATCTCGAATGCAACACTCTTGCGAAGTATAACACATTTTACTTGTCTTTTGCTTTTTTTTTTAATCAAATTATAGTTTCAATTGTTTTTTCAAAATAAAATATCAAGATCTGTTATTGACTATTGATTATTGTTGAACATGTTGTTTTAAAAAATAAAAATAAAAAATTATAATGAAAAACAATATTAAAAAATGTTAGCTATTAATTCTTATTATTAATTCTATTTATTTTTATAAAAAAAAGTAAATTAATTTTATTTTTATTTAAATCGTATTGTTTAAACTAACAAAACATGTTATTACTTAATATACAGTCCATTTTAATGAACTAAACTTTGAAATACTTATTTTATTTCTTCTTTATGCTATTCATAAAATACTCATTTTATTTTATTTTATTATATTATGTGCAGTGAAGTGTGAACAAAGCGTCAAAGAGAAAACGAAGTATTTGATTTCATTTATCCATAATCAACGGTCCTCTATTTTAAATTTTTAATATTTTGAAAAAATAAGAGAAAAACCAAATACAAGTAGCCGTTGGCATATACGTTTTTTTTTTTTTTTTAATGAAAGATTATTAGACCGTTGGGACAAACAAAAAGAGATCCGTTACCCAGCACTAGGAGTCTCAATCTCGAACCAAAAGCTTTTGACTTTTTTCACTTCACTGATATACTCTAAAAGAGAGAGAGAGAGAAAGAGATTGTGAAAATCTTTTGAGTTTTGAAGAGGAAAAACAGTAACTGAAACAAACCCAATATTTGAGATTAACTTTTCTTGATGGGTATATAGAGAAACATAGAAAGGGAGGAGCGGAGGAGGAGCCAAGAAAACAATTCCTTTGAGAAAGACCCACATTTTTTTTTTCTTCTTTTTTTGGCTGCTGAAGTTTCTTTTCTTTCTGGCAATAATGGTTGCAAGAACCCCACCAAAGCAAAGGAAAATTGTGGTGGCTCCGCTTAATCCTGTCCTACTGAGAGAAACTGTAAAGAAGGTAAAGTTGGGCACTTCATTTTCAAAGCAACTAAGGAGAAAAAGTTTTTTTTTTTCTTTCTTTTTAAAGGCTTATGGGGTTTTTTGTTTGGGATTGTAAAGGTGGAAAAATGCATGGCAAGATTGCAAGAGTTGCAGTTTACAGTAGCAGGAGGGACAAAGGTAATATCAGGGGTGAGTTTAAGTCCTAGGAGTACTAAGGTTTACTTGAAAACTAGTCTCAGGTGCAAGCAAGAGTCTTTGAGGTATGCTCAAATTTTGGTTTGATTTTTGTTTTTCTTAAACCATGGCAAAAGCTTGAGCTTCTTTTTTTTTGTTTTGTTTTGCATACTAAAATTGGGTGCTTTTCAATTTGAAGGATGAAGAATGCTACTCCAAGGAAATCACCAGTTGGGAAGTTTCCAGCCACTGCAAGAGGTATGGGACAAATGGGTTTTCTTTCTATGTTGAAATTTGTACCCACAATGTTCTTCACTTGAGAAATGTTGTTTGAATTTCACATTCATTTGATGAAATGATCTAAACTGCATAAAAGAGCTTTTCTTTTCTTTTCAAAGTTCACTTTCTGTCAGCAAGCGAAGAAGAGAAATAAATTGGATTCTTCCAACTTTTAATGCAGGTGAATGGAAGAGAATGTCATTGCCAGCAATGATAGTAGGAGAAACAGTGGGAGAAATCCTTCAAGCAAGTCAATTTGCAAGAGAGATATTAGCAGCAGTTGATAACAAAACCAAGAAAACAACTGCTGAGGATCCAAAAACTCCATTGACAGAACATAAAAAGCAAAGACCAAAGCCTGAAAACACTGAACTCAGAGCCAGAAGAAAGAGGGAGAAACAGAACAAACTACAAATGATTCGAACCGAACCCGACTCTCCATCTCTTCAAAGGGCTCGTTCTAGGATCAACTTCAAGGTTTCTCCTCCCAAATTCAGGGAATTTGATAAGGAAAACAATAGACTTATGGCCAATAGGGTGTCACCAAGGAATAGGCCATGGGCTAAAAAAACTGTTTTATTCCCAAACCCTTTGTTCAGTTCAACACCAACTTCACAGCAACAAAAGTTCTGCAAGACAAGGTCTCCAATGATTGCAAGAAATAGACAAACTCCACACAAGTTCTTGATCAAATCTCCTCCATCAGCTTCCAAGTTTCAACAGCAACAAAAGTTGTGCAAGACAAGGTCTCCACATAAGTTCTTGATCAAATCTCCTCCATCAGCTTCGAAGTTTCAAGCCAAGATCAAGAAGAGCTCACCCGTGGTTTCTCTATCCCCCACAAGATTAACAAACATGAGCAAGAAGTCACCAAAGGTGTCAGCTGCTTCCAAGCTGCGTAGATCATTTTCGCCTTCCCGATTGGCAAACAGATTGGTGTCTCCATTGAAGAGCAGAAAAAGATTGCAAAAAAATGATGCTAGATCATTTTCACCTTCCCGATTGGCAAACAGATTGATGTCTCCATTGAAGAGCAGAAAAAGTTTGCAAAAAAATGATGGACCAATGAGTGGTCCGAAACAACGTCCAGTTTTAATAATGCCTATGCGATTCTCGACTGGGAGAATTTAAGGGTCATGAACTTTCTTTGATTTATCGGTATGGCTTGAAGTAAACTGCCAAAGATTTTACGTATTTCACAATGTCAATAGCTGATTTCCTTGCATGGTTCCGAGTTTTATCTCAACAATTTGTTTGGTTGATCCATAGTTGAACTTTCTTTACATGGTTGTGTGAATTTTATCTCTCCATTTTATTCATTGATGTAAAAGTTTGTGAGATAGATTCTATCAGTAACTCTTGTATATTCTGAATTTCTGATTCTTTGGTTTAATTTGGCTTGAGTGTTAATAAAACAAAATTTCAAGGCATTCTACATCCATTGGCCAGAAAAAGGTGGAAGAAAAAGAAAGAAAAAAAAAAAACAGATGGAAGATGGAAGGGGGAAATAATTGTAAGCATGCATGTGAAGGAACATAGGTAAAGATATTATTCTACATTTCCATATCTCAATCATAAAATCTCATCATTATTATTCTACATCAGTAATACAAATATATGCACCAGACAAACTTGAGGAAACATATTCCCAAACCCCTCAAAACCAGTAAACAACCTATAAGGAGGGAAAAGGAAAAGAAAATATAGTTTCACCTATTTATAAGGACAAATTTTCCTGGTTGAACAATGAGAAATTGCATAGGAGCAAGAAATGTCGCAGCCGTTTTCATGGGAGCCAGAAGAAGCTCACTACAAATTAAATTGTAGATGTTATGATGAATTCTTGATAGGAACAAAACTTCTCAGGAGGTGCTGTTTACTCTAACATGCACTCATTTGCCTGGAGATGCAAACCTTGTCCGATCTCTCTGCCTATTTAAGGCTCGATCCTTAGGTGATGAAGTCTTCCCTCCCGCACCTGCTTGTCGCAGCATCTCTGCAAACATTTCACTATTATTTGCTAAACTATATGGAGTATGGACCATGAAGATCTGGATAGTCAACATACTACCTAAAGACAAACTTTCTAGCTGAGAGACATTTCTACTACAATCTTATGGCAATACAACTGTAAAAACATGAATTAGAGACTAATTCAGATAAGCTGTCATCTAAGGCAGAAAATCTTAAGCTATGTTGCTCAAGGAATTATCAGGCATGGGCAGCACTAGCTTCAGAATTTGGTTTGAGCAAGACATCAGTGAACTTTTGGAATGCACAAGGACTCTTGAGTCTTGAGTAATATAAATAAAATAATTGTAAATTCAATTGAACAATCACTATAGTCAACCATTTAGTAGGCAATATTTGAAAGAAGAAAAAAAGTGAAAGGGACGAGGGACAGAGAGGAACCAAGTATATCTACCTCGCTTTCTCTCAAGCTCTTGGTCAAGCTCTTCTTTCCACTTCCTCTGTCTCTCAGAGAAGATTAAACTGTACATAATAAATGATTGCATTTTCAGATTACTCCATAACAGAGATTCAGTATAAGGGCAGGCAACAAACCAATCAACTGTGGACCAACCTTGGGCTGCTCGGTTCTGGCTGGCCATCAACTAGAAGCCCTTTCGAATCACTATGCTGAGGTGATGAATTGTCCTGTGGAGTTTGGTCACTAGCATTGCCAACATTTGACACACGCCTACTATTATTACTCCCTGGACTTCCTGTACTAATAGCATCAGCAGCTGAAGATGGGGTGCCAATGGGACCACAACTTGGGGATCTGCTTTTAGGAGGTAATTTCAAGTAATTCGGGGGTGTCTCATCACGTTTGTTCTCAGCAAAACTTGGGGAGCATGATAAATTCAAGCTGTTGTAGAACTCTTCATATAAGGGTGTTTGCAGCTTATTTAGTTCCAAAGCCTGAGGTATTAGTTAACATTTCATTGTCAAAACAATCTATGAGGCCAAATTTAAATGAAACTGACTGCACAAGGGCTAAAATAGTACCTTCTCATCCAAAAAGGCTCTAATTTTTGATTCAGTGAGTTCATCATCATCTTCAGAGAATGATGGCCCACAAGTAAATGAAGAATCATTTCCCCCTTCACCACAAGTTGTAGGGCAACCGACTGCCACTGTTTCAGGATCTTCACCAAACTTTCTCTTCCAGCCATGAGAAGTTTCACAATTGGGATCAGAACTCTAAGTAAAATAAGATGATTCATTAATTAGCAGCTGTAACACTCGAATGATTAAAATATCTGAACCTTGAGAAAAGCATAGAAGTAGTTACCTGGTTAACATTATCAAGCATTGAAGCAGAACAAAGCCTTACTTTACTCACCATAGAATCATCTTTGCCAATCTGACACATATCATCTTCACTGCAGTTCATTCTCCACAAGTCTTTGCTTTCTGAAAACTTCTCAACAAATGTGTTTGAGCAGTTCGGACTACCCAAATTACAGATATCTGCCGAGTCAGTGCACGTTGAAACTTGACTGGAAAGAAAATTGATGCCATTGTTAAAGACCCTTTCCAGCTTGACAATTGACAATGCAATTACTAACTTCACAGTTTCAAGCAAAACCATATTGTAATACTTACAAGCATTCATGGTTAGTGGCATGTAATGATGAAGGGATTTCAGAATTATCCTGATGAAACAAACAGATATTTTTCAGTAGTAGTTTTAAGGGGGGAAATGACAAACAAACCAAATAAATATAACACAGTTCAAGTGCACTGACCATGACTGAAGCATGCAAAACAGGATTGGAGTCCTGGGATTCTCCACTGACAAAGGGATGCTGCATGTAGTTCACAAGTGGAGAATATTAAGCCTACAGTAATCACAGAATATAATGTCCAAATGACAAAGGGAAATGTATTCAAACCACAATTACCTTTAGTAGTTCAGATGCTGCTAGCCTCAACTCTGGTTCCCTGAAATTACATAACTCATACATCACAGGTTTGAAAAGGAAAATGGCCAGAAAATATATCCCATTATATTTACTCCCAGAATTAACAGAAAAAAAATACTTTTGCAAACATTTCAGCAGAAAATCTTTTGCCTCAGTAGAAAGATGCTCTGGAATAGGTGGATGAGACTTTGTTGTCCCCACATAGAAGAGTGCGGCAACCTGAACAAACACATCCAGTACAATGATGAAAGAACACCTCATAGAACAAATCTTTAAAATGTCAAGAGACCTACCTCTTGGTACTGTTGGCTCCAAGGGGGCTTTCCAGTGGCCATCTCAATTACCGTACAGCCAACACTCCATATATCAGCAGAACTAGAAAATTATGTCCATTATATCCATAAGGTATCAGTAAATTTCAGTACATCAATATACTATAAACAACTATATCACATATCAATAATTAAAATCTACAGAGAACCACTATGCAAGCAACAAATATAGCTGATTAATTATGATCAGAATGTGAACTGTGTTTAAAGACTAGAAAAGATAGCTCTAATATCATTTAATGCTTCAAGAAATATAGACTGGGGACCCTCAGAGATATATCATAGTCAAATTCACAGAAAGCCAACCAATTCTAACTTCTAAGCATGTCAAAGAGAACTGGCAGACATGTAAACAATTAGATTGTTGCAGTGATCAAATTATTCTTACAAACTATGCCCTGTCTGCAAAATGACTTCAGGAGCCATCCAATATGGAGTACCCTTCATGGACTTGGCACCAGAAACAGTAGCCTATAGAAACACCATCTCTGTTAGAATAAAGGTGATTTTATAAAGTATTGATTTAGAGAAAAGTACATTCTACAATGGAGAAAAGTGTAGATGTGAGGATAAGGTTGAGCAGTTGCATAATTACCAGCTCAACAACCTGTTTGGATGCACCAAAATCTGCAAGTTTAATGTTTCCTTTATTATCTACCAGGATGTTTGCCCCCTGCCAATGGACAGAATGAACGAATTATTTATTGATCAGAAAAGGAGAAGATAGAAAGAAACCAAGGCCCTTTTTCAACTTATAATATTAATGGCTGGAAAAGAAAAGGCACCTTAATGTCCCTGTGCATAATTCCATTGTTGTGTAAATATTCAAGGCCCAATAATAACTGCTTTGTAAATGTTCTTATAACCTGTTAGACAAATCAGTACACAAGCTTAGCATAAAAAACAACTAAATTCAAAAACTTCTGTCATCCAAGACTTACAGCTTCAGGGAAGGGTCCAAAATTTCCCAAAAGTGATGATATTGATCCGCCAGGCACGAATTCGAGCAAAATATTTATAGTTTCCTCCTCCCTCACTGTTCCCAAATATCTCTGAAGATGGAAAGTAATGTCCAAATGAAAAAAAAGGCAATAGCATTCATCAATTCAATCAATATAGAAAACAGCACAGTCATTACTTACAACAATGTTTGGATGTGAAAGATTCTTGAGAAGCTTTACTTCTTCCTCAAGCTCCCTGACATGCGCCTACTTACATAACAATAAGCAAATTAAGGTCGGTCATGTTATGGCAATTCCTCATTAAATTAACAACGAGAAGCTAAATTAATACCAATTATCATAAGAGGAAAATTCTATGTTTTAAGAATTGAAACTTCATACACCTAGATAACCATACATTTCATTGGCAGCTAACCAAAAACTGAAACTAAATTCAGAATCACAAGACTTGTTTCTATGAAAATGACAGCTTTTACATATGTAAAAGACACTATTTACTTTGAGATAAGTTCTTTTTTAAGTTCAAAAATAAAAAAGAACATAGTTCAAAGATCAAACCTGTGCTTTTTCCTTTGAAGCAGTGTTTGCTGCAATTAGCACCTGAAACAACAAAAGCCAAGAAATAAATGAGATCAATTCCATTTCCACTAACTTGAGATCACATCCACCTCAAAAATTAAACAAAAACCCAAAAACAATGAAACCCAAAAAAAAAAAGCTCAAAAGAAAAAACCCTAACTTGAAAAGCAATACAAACCCATTTCGAAGTTTCAATTTTAAACCACAATTAAACTAAAACCCATTAATGAAACCCCAAAAAGAACCCAGAATGGCAGAATCCACCAAATAAATACAAAAATATAAAACCTCTTTCACAGCAAGAAGCTCTCCAGAATCAAGATTCATGCCCATATAAACCCTGCCAAAGGCGCCAGAACCAATCAACTCTCCTTTGCGCCATCTGATCAGAGGAGGAGAAGGCGACGGAGAGGAAGGCCTGGAGAAGACCCGTGATTTGCGGATGCAAGAATTTATCCTTTCAACAAAGGCATTGGCTGTAGTTGCCAATGGAGGGCTGTTTTCTTGGATGTTATTATTATTGTCAGGGGTTGCACGGAACACCGGTGAACGGCGAACTGATCCGAAAAGGTCTTGCATTTGCAAACGATTGAGGAACAGAAACCGACAAAGAGCGAGATTGGAGTGAGTTAACTCTTCAAAGTTCCATTCTTACAATTTTTATTTTTTATTTGGTCGGCAAAAGAAATTGAGAAAAAAATTGAAACTTTGGACTTGGAGAGAGAAAGAGAGGAGGGAAAAGGTGGGGGTGGGTTCACTTTTCAAAAATACCAATAATTTTTTATTTTAAAAAATAGTAAAAATCTAAGATTCTTGTAACTAAGAGTACTTTTTTTTTTTTAACTTTTTGAGGAAAAAAAAAGACGAAAATAAATATTACTTCTTGTAGGAGGAAAAAGTAGGAATTACTAAAATATAAGCTTCTATAAAATATGTAACAATGACTTAGGTTTCATTTTCTAATAGTAATAAATATTATAATTATGTTTGTCGTTTGTTTTAGCTTTTAGGAAAAATTATTTCTAATTCTCTAAAACTTAATTTTAGCACAATTAAATGTAACAAAATATTTGTCAAAGGAAAATAATAATAATTTTTTCTGTAAAACCATAAAATTCAAAACTATATTTATGCTGATGTCTTAATCATTGTTTTTAACTTTATCTTAGATCTATATAGAGCTATTCATTTTGTTTGACTTCGAGTCATCTCGAACCCGATCCAAAATAAATTTGGGTAAAAAAAATTTTGGGCCACTAACTCATGGAGAAGTTTACTTTTTTATATTCTAAGCAATTTAAACAAGGGGAGGGATCAATTAAGCCAATGTAAAGGAAAGGAAGAGAAATGAAATGAAAAGTTTTTAAAGAAAAGGAAGATACTCCATTCACTTGTTTGAATAGTTAAAATGAATAAAAAAAAGGAAAGAAATGGGTTATGAAAATTCTTTATTTGTTTAAGGAATGGAAAGGAAAATAATGGATATATAATAATATATTATTTCAATTATAAATTTTTTAAATTAAATGTTTAATTAATTTATTATGTGAATAATGAAATTAATTATTATAATTATATTTGAAATGTTAAAAAAAAAAATCAATTAAAATAGATGTATTATTTATGAATTCATAAAAAATGCATGATTGGAACTATTTTTAGACAAACAATATAATTTTTTGAAATTTATTTTCAATGAGAAAATTCAAGAACCTAAATATTTATTTTTAAGATAAAATTTATTATAAATTTGTATAAGTATTATTAGTATTTTATTATAGGTTTAAAAAGCTCTACTATTATAGGTATTAATTCTTCATTTTTACATGTATTTTGTCTTCTTTTTTTTATTTTATTTTAAATAAATAATGTGAAATAATAATACAATGAGAGAAAATTAGACAAAGCACAAAATAAAATAAAAAAAGTTGCTGAATGAATTACAGAGACAATGAATTATAATTATCTTCGAAAATTGAAAAAAAAAGTAACTAAAGGTATAAAAATAATTTTATAATTAAAAACATTTTAATCATTTTCTTTTCCCACCATTTTCCCCAATTTAGAATAATTAAAAAATTAAGCATTTGAGAGATGTTCAATTCCACTCACTTTCTTTTATTATTTTTTTTTAAAATTCAAACAAAAAAAAAAGGATTTTTTCTCTCTTGATTTAATTTCCAATCTCTCCCCTACACCAATCCAAATATAGCCTAACTCCTTGTTCCAAACTTTGAATCTTACTTTTACATTACAAAATGACATAAATATTTCTGATTTTCCCTTGAAGAATTTGGCACCCTTTTTTTTATTGAACAAGATTGTACTGTCTAGGATCAGTTACACCAATCTTCCAATGTTCATCAGGGAGCCTAAGATTCTTAGCAATCCTTCTCCACTTCTTTATCCTCCAATTCATGTGCTCAGTCAACCCACAATATTGCTGCAATGTCTCAGGCATTTCATCATACACTTGCCACCATTTCTCATGAGCTTTATCACTAGAAAAAACCTGTCTTTCTTTAATGTCCCAATTACAATCATAATCCCTGTAACACATCCATGGCTTCAACCCCAGATAATGTATTGCAGAAAGATCATCGGAGATGTTTTCGCGACGATAACTTTGGTTCTCATCAAAATACTTCAAGAAATTCACCTCGGAAGGCAACCTATGCCACCATGTAAACACTTCATTGAGAAAGCCTTGATCCCCTCCATTGTACGAATCCACTTTGAAACTTTTCACCACCAAGTCTTCAAACATACACAATGAAGGCTCAATCACCATGATCCCCGAATTGAACAAAATTTTACCATTGGGAGCAGCTGAAAACTGAGGATAAACGAATAGCCTATCCATGTTTTTGAAAACTAGAAAATCTGAATCAATGAAAACCACTTTGTCATACCATGTTAGCAACCATATTCTAAGCTTGCTATAATTCCATTCGTTGTATGAACCTTTCTCGGCAAAAGGGCTTCGGATTCGTTCGATTTGCCTAGTTTTCCACCCGGCAGATCTTAGCCCTGTTAAGGATTTGGGGGATATGTGTTCATCATGGAGAAGGAGTAAATCTCTAGTTGAATTGGATTGGATTATGCTTTGTGCCAAAGCTATTGCACCACAAACATAAGCTTCGGAAGAGTGAAGAACTGTTACATAGGCTTCCCTTTGATGGAATGGGTTGTATTTCAGCTTCTTTAGCTTTGTATGATCTGCGGAATAAAAACAAAAACGTTTAAAAAAAACAACAACAATTATATTGTTAGGCTTTGTTGAATGATATTTAAATCCCAATTTCATTAATTTACAAGGATTTTAGTGTTATTAATTAATGTACAATGAATGAAATTTAAATCCCAATTTTTAGTACTACCATTTCAATATTTAGGATCATTTTATTTATATGAGTTGTCAACAATTAGTTTTAAGGAGTGAAAATTTCCAAAACAATAAATATAACAATTTTTTTTGGACTCCAGATGAAGATCGTAGAGAATGGATATGAGTTGTCAATAATAACGTGATGTATTGATAGAATATTAAACTCTTAATTTCATTAATTAAGATTTATTTTTTAACAATTTCAAATTAAAAAAAAAAATTTGCTCTATTTGTACATAATTTTTATGCTAAATTTGAGATTTAACATTACCAATAATACATGGCAAGGTCAAACTTATGCCACCTTACCAGTACTACTTTATATGAATTCTCATTATTTGATAATGTAGTCAAAATTAAAGATGTTCATGAATTGGATCGGATCGGATGGATCCAATTAATCTTTAAATCCCTTACTCAAGACTCGATTTATAAGATTTAGTGGGCCGATTTTTTATATAAAAGATTAAAAAATATATTTAAATTTTAAAATTTAATAAAAAAACATTTTTATTTATTAAATGATATCCTGAGCCGGATCCAAAACCTTTCTCCAAAGCACAACTTGTGTAGAATCTAGTCAAGACCTTACCAAAGCCAAAAATATTTTAGAATATCTATTTTTGGTAAAACTTGAAAGCCACCAACTCATTCTTCCTTCTTTTTTTCTTCAATTAAGCATCTTTCAAAGCTTAGAACATTATTTTGTACAAAAAAAATACTATTGTTCCATCTTTTTTATCATAAATTTTTGTACTCACATAATATGATTATTGATTTGATTAAAATATCTCATTTCTGAATTAATTAAATTACTCGTAAATTAATGGACCCTATATTTGAATCTATCCAATAAAAAACTCCCAAAACATGTAATATCTCCTTCATTTGTATATGAATCCTTGCTAATTTTTCCTCATTAATTAATATATACTTAATAACCAAAACATTAAAAAAAAAAATTTTGTTTTTTTTTTCCCTTTTAAAGAAAAAAATTAACAAAAGTAAAAGCAAACTAGAACTAGCTAACCTGTTTCACCAAATGGATAAGCAATTTGGCATGTCCCTAGAGGCATGAGCACCTTTTGTTTCAGTCTCCTCAACTCAGGCTTATACACCCAATGATCCCCAACTTTCCTCAACAGATCATCACATCTGAATATCTCCGGCATAGGCCCGCAATCGCCGACGAACACCGCGTAAACCGCTGGCCGTTTAACATCAGGCGCCGCCGTGACCCAACCACTCCTTACCAAAAGATTAGCCACCACCAAATTAACTTGTAACCTAAACACATCCCTCAACCCTGCCTTACCAGTCCACCTTTCACATGGTACCCTAGCCACCACGACGTTAAGGTCCCGATAATCCTCCGGCCGCGGCATGGGGATCTCCGGACACATCGGCGCCGGGCCAGAGTTCCGGTCTTCATTAATCCATACAGGGAAAAAATCTTCCCATTTTCTTGCCTTGGAGACATGATTAAAATGTACGTGAACAGTACTAACAATTGAACCATGTCCATGCACTTTATATTCACTCTCTTCTTCATCATTGAAATTAACTAAACCAACTTTATAAATCTTCTTCTTACCATTAATCTCTTCTTGAATAAGATCAAACCACCTAGGATTTGTGAAAACTTGATCAGGATGATCAGTCTCGAGTTTAAGTGTATCGATGACGTTATATTTTGATCCGAAAAATAGAACAAGAATTACTAATGATAAAGATAGAAGTATTAGGGAGAGAATGAAGAGTTTTTGTTTAGAATTGAGGAATTTGGCAGCCATTTTTGGAATTCGGATCGAGCTCTTCACGTTCTATTATTTATATAAGGAAATAAATGAGCAAAGGGTTGGTAGTGTTTAGGCATATATAGTTGTGCATGGTTGCATTGTTGGTAGGTTTTAAGTATTAGTGTTATGTTCGTATTATTTTTTCGTGTTATGATCGTATTTAAGGTGTTATAGCTAGATTTATATAAATTTTGATACATTAATAATTTGTTTTATATACATTTTGACACGTTCTAGTATTATGTCGTATTCATGTTATTTTTTTATGTAATATCGTATTTTATGTTGTATTTTAATTATTTTTTTTCGTATCATATTCGTTTTATGTAATCATGTCATGTTCAAAATTATCAAGTTTTACATATATGTGGAATTTACGGACATTTTAAGGTGTTAAGCTTAGTTTGATTACCAAATTTGGAGTTTGGAAAGTTATGCTTTAAAATTTGTTGTGAATAAAAATGATATTAAAAAAAGAGTTCTGTATTTATTTAATTAAGAAAATTTCTTACTGAAAAAAATTAATAAGAATTTCGCTATGTTTCTATTTTTAAAATGAATTAATTCATATAAATTTCTAAGATATATATTTATCTTGCAATATTCTAGCATTCTAGTGTAAGAGAAAAGGTTTCATTCTCACATTATAATTTGATAAAATGATTATTAGTAAAATTTTCTAATAATGGTAATTCATAATTCTTGCTGCTATGGGGCCACCAAAATTCAAAGATTGGACAAATTAAACATAAATGAAAATTTTTCTTTTTATAGAAAAATGGTAATTTTCATTTGAATTGAACATGAAATCGAAATGGGAAGAGGATTTTCATAGTCGTAAATGGAAATAGCAACTATTTTGCATTAGTTTTGAAATTAATTAACTAGCTAGGAAAATAATTTATAATATATTAAACACCACAAAAAGTTGTCTCATATTTCATTACGATATATTTAAAAATAATTATGATAATATATATTTTAATATATCTCATTTATTTATAAAATTTAAAAATTACACTGATGATGTATAAAATAATAATTCTCGTTAATTATTTTTACTTTTAAATATATACCAGCACTGAAAGTTTTCATTTTATGGCAAACAACACCATAACAAATATTCATTTAATTGTTAGTTAAGAATTAGAAAATCAAATCTCTCATTTTTTTTCTCTTGACAAATTGGTATATACCATATAATTATAAGATTTATTTAACTCCTATGATTATTAGTTCCCTATCAACAATAAACATTCATTTAAAGTAATAATTATAATTTTTTTATAAAAAAAAATCGTAATTTGAAAAAAAAATAAAAAATGATGGTAGATATTGGAATTCGAATTTCAAACAAACTGAATGTCACTTTTTAAAAGTAATTGCATTAATGAACTAAATCTGGGATTAAATTATTATTTTTTTATTTTATTTTTCATTTTTGCAAAGGAAACGAGTAGCTTGATTAGGAATGTGATGTAAACTCAAATTTGATAATCTGACCAACCGAGTCATAGAAGTTACATGCAACGGACTATAAAGCTTTTGCTTTACACCAATTTTTGCCTTTTGATTTTGACAAAACAGAAACAAAAACCAATACCAAAACCATTCCTTATCTCAAAGACCAACTGAGGAATTTGGGATCTTACATCATCCCAATTTTCAATACTTTTCAACTCCTACAGAGCAAATGGTGTATGAAAAGAAAAGAAAATGGCCACCATAAATGGTTCCAACATTTTGAGGACTATAAAAACTAAAAAGTTTCCAATTAATCTAAGATTTCAATTAGGAAATAAATCACTTTCATCCTTTTAGGTTTAGAAAATGAACCAAGATTCCTTCAATTTGATTGGACCATGACTAACAAACAGAATTCAATTGGGAGCAAAATGCTGTTCTCCATTAGGTTCAAAAAAGGTATTTATGTTGCTCTTTTTTCTGTCACCTTACTTAGTGGAATCTCACTAGAAAGGAACTAAGACAATATTAGATATTAGTTGATTCAGTTTCTCTTTTAAAATGATGCTTATAGGATATTAGCAGTAAACCATAAATATGCTGCAAATCAACTTACCATGAAACATAAAAGTGAGCATCTAGTTTGCAACTTATGTCATTGTTCTACCTGCAGGAGAAGAAGGGATTCCTGTTAGAACAAACTGACATAGAATTCATTGAATTTATCAGATTTTCGGATAGCGAAATCGAAACCTTTTTGTCTTCCTTCTGCTACTGCTTCTTCAACTATTCTATAGCTTCCTGAGATGTGATGAAGGTGGAAACTTTTGTTTCAAGATTGGCTTATTCCCTGCAATCCTGCATCAACCAACAAACTTTTTACTGTAGTTTGAAAGGATAACTTGGGTGCTTTACCTTGCTCTTTTTTCCTTCTAATCAGCATAAGTTTTTCTTTCTTTTTCTTGTTGTGCTGCAGATATACTTCCTGTGTTGCTAATATACTGTTCCTAGGTGCTTCTTTAATTTATTGCCAAAGTAATATAAGCTATGTTATTTGGACTAGAGTGTGAGTGTCGGACGCGGGTATGTGTCCGACACGGGTTTATTTGATTTATTTTAAGTTTTTTCATGTATTGAGAGAGTCTTTGGAGGATCATATCTCCATATCCACATCCGAATATGCGTCGGACACGGATGTCGGACAAAGGCACATAGAATATAAGTATGTTCCTTTGTGACTTTCCCTGTAAGAAAAGAACAAAAACTGATAAAACTACAAACACGTTTTCACAAAAATAAAGCTGACCAGAGATGAACCATAATCTTATTGAGTTATTTCTATTTGTGCAATTTGCAGCTTTGATTAATAAGCATGGGAACATTGCTGGTTAAAGGCAAGGCTGTTGAGTCTGATCCTTATATTGCTTTAGGATTAGATGACTCTGGTAATTGGCTTCCTGGAGGAGCTTCCAAAGTTTTATCACTTCTATCTTCTGTTCTTGAAAAATCCATTCAAAGGAATGAAAAGTTACTTGAAGGATCGAAAACGAAAGACGTTATTACCATATTTCATGGTTCAAAAGCACCCACTTTGAGCATTAGACAGTATATTGAACGGATCTTCAAGTACTCTAAATGCAGTAATTCTTGCTTTGTTGTTGCAATTTTATACATTGATAGATTCCTGCAACGAGTAGATGCTTACCTTACTTCACTCAATGTGCATCGTCTCCTGATAACAAGTTTTATGGTAGCTGCAAAATTTATGGGTGACCAGTAAGTACAGTTATTACAATTGAATAAAAAAACATGTTTTAATTTTATCAGAATTTCCATTTTCCTAATGCATATTGCATAGAGACATTAAGAGATTAATAGGGATGAGCATTAATCGGTTTGAATCGATTTAACCGATCAAATTTGATTAATTCGGTTCGACTTATTCGGTTAGTTCAGTGGAATATATATTTTTAAAATTGATAACCGAATAGACTGAACTAATTGAACCTTTTAACTTTATTTTTAATTATATTATATATTTAATATAAATAAAATATATTTATATAATAGTTTAAAATTATACATTATATAATATGTAATTTATTTGTCAAATAGTTAAAACCGATTAAACCGATCGGCTTAAATCGGTTTAGATTTTTTTTTATTTTAAGATTCTTTGTCCGTCGGTTTTATAAATTTATTTGGTTTAATCGGTTTTTAAAATTTTGAAACCGAACCGATCAAATACACACCCTCAGATTAACATGTTTTTAATGAATTGAATTTTGTCCTATGTTATCCGACTCTTTATTTTCCTAAAATATTTGTATTCGACACCTATATACACATATTCGGACATAGGTATGCGATTATGATCTTCGAAATATATGAAAAAAAAAATTTAAAAATTGAGCATACCCTTATCCAATACTCACCCAGAGTCCGGATAACATAGATTATGTCGAAACATGAAAAATTATTTTCCTTCCATATGTTTGGTTGTTCCCGAGTTTTAATTTTATAGAAAATAACCATTTTGTATATATTTTTTTTTTCATTTCTTAATCATAGATCAGATTGGCATGCTGTTCTTTGAAGAGCAAGGATTTAACAGTTTAACTTGATTGATTTTATCTATGATTATTGATTTTTTTTTACTGTTAAATTGTGTTTACCCAATGATTCAAGCTGTGTGCAGGTGTTATAACAATACGTATTACGCCAAAGTGGGAGGAATTAGCAGAGAAGAAATGAACGGATTGGAAATGAAGTTTTTATTCAGTTTGGACTTTAGACTTCATGTCACGACTGAGGTCTTCAACAAGTATTGTTTGAAGATTGAAAGAGAAGGGGATGAAGAGTACCAAAGTGATGACCAAATTCAAGGCTATTTGGCTTGGAGGTTGGCTGAAGAAAGATGAACCCAAAAAGAAAACAGCGAACCGCCGGTGGTCATAGAGGCAGAGCCATATAAACCTTATAACTCTGTTCATCTTAGGAGGTCAAAAGACCCAAAGCTCATATCCATCTCCTTTAGCGTTGTTCAATCGTACCCTAGAAGTTCAAGAAAAGAAAGAAAAAAAAAAAAAAAAAACTCGAAATTCGAGATGATGTAGAAGAAAATCCAAACAATAGAAGAGACAGAGATAACTGAGGATCGGATATCTATCTTTTTTTTTTGTAATATCCGAATCTAAATTCACAAAATTGCTTTAAAATTCGAATCCGTTTATTATCCACATTAAATCCGAATATTACTATCTGAATCCGAATTAAATAACATTATCCGTCGAATATCTGAATCCGCTAAATATCCGAATTAATAAGTAAAAAAAATCAAATAAAAATTAATTTTAAATTCAAATAAACGGATAATGGACTCGAATCGGATATCCGAATCCGCAAAAGTAAACAAATTCGAATAGCAGATTCGGATATCCAAATCCGTATAAGTACAGATTCAAATAATAGATATCCGAAGTTTCATATATACATTTGCTCCGAATCCGCTACGGATAATAATTATAATATCCGAATCTAAATTTTATCCGAATCCACAAAAAATGAATCAAATAATTACAAATATCCGAATCCATACAATCCATTACCATCTCTAACAAGGCAACTAGAAAAGCCACACCTTTGCCAGTATTCTATTGTAGTTCAACAACACAAGTTGTTTGATAGAAAGTGCACAGCCAAGCAATGAGCCTTGCAAAAAGTGGTTAAAAATCTGCAGCAAAATTTTTTATTACACAATCCTAATAACTCTGTTTAATCATTTTCTCTCTTAATATTCTACAGATCAAACTCTTCCACCACTAAAATGACACAGTAGAATTTTGCAGTTTTTTTTTTTTTCTACAGATAAGGATTTTCAATATAAACCAGAAATATGGGTCCATGAAATTTGATAACTCATGGCATAGCTTTGTCTAAGATGACATAACCACATTAGTGTCTTGGAGATGGGGGAATGAATCTTCTCTTCATCCCTCAACTGGAGGCACTCTTCCTTGCAGCATATACGCGGTAAGCTGCCAATCCAACAATGGCTACAGCAGCTCCAACTGCAGAAGGGGGAAACACAGCATTCGAAACGATCAAAAGTTCGGCATATGACCGTCAATAAAAATAAAGAGGGAAGTTCCGAAACGGGGACTCGGAAAAAGGAAAGAACAGTGCCATTCAAATCACAGCAACTTTGAAATTATGTTGCTCCGACTCTTCATTTTTCTTGAAATACCCGAGTCTAACACCCGTGTCCGACACATATTCGGATATGAGTATGGGGATAAGACCCTCCAAATATATGGAAAAGCTTAGAAAAAATTAAACATACCTATGTCGGACACATACCCGTATCCGACACTCATACCCGAGTCCAAGTAACTTAGCTTTGAAGCATTACAAAGAGTACCATCTCAGATTGTTCAAAGACAATTGCTGCTAGACAAAATTTTAAATAAATATTTCAGCTTCCATATTAATCCTCCAAGAAAAGCACAGCCTCACTTAGAAGGAACAGTAAGCCAAAGTGTCTGAATATCCTATATAAGGCTTAAACAGAAACATAACTAGATCTTGTCAAGGATTTAAAGTGTACATATTGTATGCGCGGACAAAGGCAAAAGAAATGGCACATTAGTAATTGCCCCCAGACAGAGAGAGAAGGAGAGAGAAAACTTAAAAGATGTGCACAGCAAGAAGTCATCAGAAAATTTAAACATGGTATTTTCAAGAACCCCAAGCTTCAAGTGCATTGAGAACAAAACAGTCATGGGATGCCAGACTATCAGAATACCTGAAACAAACATGAGAGATCGGTTTATGAGCCGATGGTACTGTTTCCGGCTTCTCCCAGCCTCAGTTTCAGGAATGCTCAAATGAGGTTGCTCAGCTGCATTTACTATTCTTCGGAATATGTTATTGAAATCACTCAATTTTGAGCTGATAGGTATAGGTGCCTCTATCCCCATATCCTGGCTAACCTGCAAAAGCAAAAGCAAAAGCAAAAATTGCAACATAATACATTTTTTTCACTCCAGGTTCTTCAAGATGAAAATTCTAAAGGACTTCTACAATTATCCTATCACAGTGAGACCAACAGTGAAATGAACATACATGGTACCTCTTCAAGGACTTGAAAAAAAAAAAATTGCACTTCATGACTCCTCTAAGACATTCTACTTATTCACTTAACTATGCAAGAACATACATGGTACCTCTTCAAGGACTTGAAAAAAAAAAATTGCACTTCATGACTCCTCTAAGACATTCTACTTATTCACTTAACTATGCAAGAAAATTAAATTATATAAAAAAAAAAAAAAAAAAAAGTTAAAGCACAATACCCTGGTAGAATCCTGTATTGCCATTGGAAATGAATCCAGATCGTCTTTAGCAGCAACAATGAGGCAAGGCACCTCATAACCAGTGTCTTCACCGTGACCAGCGACATCCACGAGCAATTCAGTTGCTCTCTTCCATGAAGACTCATCAGAACTGCAAAGGCCAGACAATCATGATATAGCACTTAGCAAAAGAAACAAATAACATGTGCATTTGTATTTGCATCTAAATGAATTTTTACAAAATTCAACCATGGAAAAGAAAAAGAATATAATTATCTTTAGTTGCCACAAAAAACAGTACATTCCAAGCACATGAGAGAACAACCTTTTGCACACATATGATCACATAACTGAAAATGTTTAACTAATAATAGCAGATACCTCTAAATTTAAAATCCTACTTCGAAATAATCATGCCCTCAAATTACCTGTCATGAACAAATACTGCTATGTCGCAGGCAGCCAATGACTCTTTACTAGACAGCAGTTTTGCAACTCCATCTTCAGGGATTTCTCGCAAGACTAGAGTTTTCTTTATTCCCTACAAATGAAAAGAAAAAAAAAAAAAACTAAGCCCAAGAGCTGAAATATCAACACATCAAAGCAACAACGAAGTTAACTAAGGCTCAAAGTTTTATCAACCTAGACATATCTCAGTAAATGCTATTCTAACTAAATGCTCAGAAGGATATGCCAAGGAAAAAGTTTTTATGTGCAAAAGTTCCAGAAAGGAATTGCTTTGATACTGCAAGGAGCATGTGGATTTTGACGGTTCTTCATCTCAAAAAATGTACAGTCTTCAAAAACTATTTCACCTGAACCTTATGTAACATCTTTATAGTGTACCCATGACAACCCACTTTATGGTCTAGACTCTAGAACAGCAAGAAACATATACATGAAAGTCCAGGTCACTTCTGCTGCAGTTCCCAATCCCACGAGAAGACAATAAACTACATCCCTTTTTTTTTAGGTGGGGGCTTGCTTTCAACCTATGTTGCTCCGACTCTTCATTTTTCTTGAAGTACCCGTGTCCGACGCATATCCGGAATGGGTATGAGGATACGATCCTCCAAAGACCCTCCAAATACATAGAAATCTTGGAAAAAAATTGAACATACCCGTGTCCGAAACTCACACCCGAGTTCGAGTTAAATAGCTTTCAACATACAATCACAAGACATGGTGCGTAATTTAATGGCACTTACCCCAGGTAGTTCCACAACATTCACAGCGTATTGCTCATCAGTAGTTGGAGAATATGAATCAGAATAGGGCCTACATCACAGTAAATAAATTTTAAAAAATTGGGGAAAAGAGAATTAGCAATCAGGAAAAGAAATTCTAATGAATACCTGCCAAGGAAAGAATTAATTAATGCAGATTTCCCAGCATTCGCTGGACCAAAAACAAAGCACTGGAAAACATTTCTTTCTGATTGTTGCTTCTTTCGATCTAGATGCCTTCTCCTAGTCACGCGGATAGCAGAGGAAGGATCACCAGGATATCCAATGTATATCAAATTCTCCAAGCTACGAGCTGGGTCTAGGAGTGTCATAAGGGCCCACTGCAGTACACAACATAACTCATAAATTATGAGCACCGGCTGATCTATAATGGAAAAAACTATGCAGTAATGATCAACCCAAATAGCCCATCCACATGCATGCGATAAAAAGTCCAGTACTACATTTCCATAAGCAGCCACAAATGTTTACACTGATGCTAGTCATTATTCCCATAATGCATTAATGGCTGAAATGCAAAACTCCAAACAAGAGCAAGTCGGGTTTTCATAAGCCAATATGCGTAAAAGTTTCCGTGACTTCGCTTAGTCAACAAAGTTACTTCTAATGAGATTGAATAAAGTATGACGTTACCATTTTCAAGAGAGAGAGAAAACCATGAATACCTCTGACAAAAATGCATCAAATGATAGCCCTCCCAGTGCAGTTTTTTGTGCAGCATCCTTATATGGAGCATCATTCCAAGGACTGAAGTTAAACAGAAAAATGTCAAGCATTATCCAGGAACAATGTCCCATTGGCAGCTTGTAATAATAATAGAGCTCATCTATATCTGCAAAATTCATAGTTACATTATATGTGTAACTTACATACAGTTTATTACAACAGTTTTTTGAAAATAAAATCTCCTCATTTTCAGTACGTGAAGATTTTTTACTAGTCTTTTTAGTCAGCAGCAGCCTGTTATCCTGCTTTTTTGGGGACAACATATTGGTATGCTCCCCACCCAACCAACCCCCCTTCAGACAAGAAAAAAAAAGGGGAAAAAGTTGAGACGGAAAAAACATCATGGCCCTTAAATTTGCTTTCCCAATAGGGCACATATTGCAATTTAAGAAAAGAAATTGAACTAATATATTTCAAATTGAGAACCATAATACCTTTCTGGAGCAGTCGAAAAAACATCCTCAACTTCAATGGGCCGAAGGTTATTGTCCTGAAAATAACAATATTCCAATTGTTAGAACTTCAAAAACTTTAAGAACAAGTTAGGACTTAGGAATATTAAATATTTGCAGACTGGACAATGACAAAGGCAAGGAAAATCAAATTAAAATAAATGCAGGAAAGACTGAGACATACTAAGTCACTGTCAAACAATTCATAGACTCCCTTCAGGAATTCGATAGCTTCATTTGTCAGCTCCACACTCTACAAAAATGACAAAGAGCAGAGCAAAGAGTCATAATTAAAAGTTTAAAAGGAATATTCATATCCAAACCCAATGCTTATAAAAAAAATTCACTCTATAGCAGACAGAATTATTACCAATTCTTACTAAAGCTCACACAATATTGTAAGCAAACAATGATGTGTCAGACAACACTAGTTGAAAATGAACACCAAAAAAATAACTGCTTTAAATGCTTATTTCAGTGTTCTCATAAAAACGATAATGTTTATTTCAATGAATCATTACCTGATCAGGAGCTCGTTTAAATGAAGAATATGGAATTAAATCATCTGAAAGTTTGATATCATTGTTATATCCAAATTTCCTCAGGACAGTCCATGTTGTCTCAAGGCGTCCTTTTTCTATGAATAGTGCATGAAGAAATAGGAAACCAGTCAGCGTAAGACCACGTTCATTGACTCCTTCAACCAACTTATCTTGCACAACCCGTTTCACACCAACTATTTCCGAAGGTTGTAATGGAGCATTGAAACATTTGACCTGTTTTGCAACAAATATTAGATTCTTTGAGATGCTCAAACACAAGATATCTTAAGCTAACATTGACAAAAAGTTTGTTTCAAGTTAAGGAAGATCAGCATTCAATACATCAAGCAGTGAATAGACAATCCTTATTCATGAAACAGTCAACCCATCTTCATACCTCATCCCAACCACCTCAAAAATAAAAGACTAATAAATCAAGGAACAAATGAGGAACCTGAAAATTGTTCAATTCTGCATCGCTAAGAGCACCATCCCTGTCATGATCACAGAGAATAAAAATTCGCTTTAAGGCTCTCACACACCGTGGCTTTAGAGTTTGTGATTCCTGATCAAATAGCGGGCCTGTTGGATGAAGCACTGCCTTTTGTGCATAGTAGAAAACCTCAGGGATCTACCAAAAAGAAGATACTTTAAAAGTTCAATTCCTGATAGTATCAATGTGTTCTACAAATATCAATTAGTGTCATACAACTAACTACAATGATGCCAATTGTCATATATGTACAAATAAGACCCAAATACATGCAAGAAGCGAAAAACAGGAATCGGTAGTTTGGTACTAAAACCAATCTACATTTTATCAGCATGATTATAGCATCTGTATTTCTTATTAACCTCGAAAAGAAACAAAAGAGGGCCTAGATTTATACCTGAATGTGTTTATATGCTGAACACTCGATACAAGTTTCAATCTCCCGAAACTGTTGCATTATCGGTGACATCACCTGTTCCAAGCTCATTTGCTGCTGGTCATCTCTTAAATCCAGCTTACAGCCTACTACTATGACAGGCACTTTCACCTGCTCAACAAAAATTTACATCAGTTTCTGCAAAAGTAGATTCATGCAGGAAAAAATACTCCACATTATCTACAAGGTAAACTAAGCAAAGGTAATGGTCTATATTCAAGTATGGTGAAATCTTAAATGAGCCAATTAGCGGCCGAAAGCAGATTTAAGTTGCTTAGACAACATCAAATATGATATTTTCTGAATTTTTCCCTTATATTAATAAGGTCATTTTCCTCATACCCATGTCGACCTTGTAGAGTTTGATAAGAGCCCAACACAAACAGATGAAGTATAATTCAGAGCTGGAAGAACCTAGTTATAAAGTTCTTAACAACTTAACTTCCCCTTAACATGTTTTCCATCAAAAGGAAAAACTAGCACAAATACATTAGTACAAATGCAAATTAAGATAGAAACCTCCAATTGGCGAAGTTCCGGAAGCCAGAAAGTACTCAATCTGTTAAGAGTTTCAGGCTGATCACACGCATAAGTAAGCACAACTGCATCAGCTCGCTTCAACTCTTCTGCTAGTTTACCTCTATCCTCCGGGCTAAGAAATCAAGAATAAAAAATTCAAAACTTAAGCCAAAAACATGCCAATAATAAACACAAACAAGAAATCATCTTATCATATTTTGCTTCTTTATTGCGTTACACTTAGGTTGTGCTTGGTAGAGTGGAAAAGTGGAAGGATGGAAAGAGGAGTGTGAAAAAGTGGAAAGAAAATGAATTTTGAGTGTGCTTGGTAGGAAAGAAAAGTGAGAGGAAAGAAAATAGAAAAGATTATCATTTTCCACATCTATTAACAAAAACAAATCACTCCATATTGGAAAGAAAATGAAAGTGGTGTGACTCATCTTAACTTACAATGAGTATAATGCTAAAACAATAGACTTTTTATTTTCTTTCCTTTCATTTTTCAACTCTACCAAGCAATGGATGGAAAGAAAATTACATTTTCTTTCCTCTTTTCCATCTTTCCTATCAAGCACACCAATGGAAAGAAAAAATATGTTTTCCAGCTTTTCACTTTTCTCCTCCTCCAAATTTCCATCTTTGCAATTTTTTTTCCACCCTACCAAACAAAGCCTAAGTCTAAGCTACGTCGCAGCTAAAGCTATTACACGAAATTTACAATTCTCTCACAATCAATTCATCTAAAAAAGTAAAAAGTTACAATTACGGCTCTAAATAACACTAGAAATTGCGTCAAATATCTATAGAAAATGAAATTTAAAGTAATAAAGCGAGTAATGAACATAAATATACTTGGAGGAGGTGTCGATGATGGTGATTGGGACACGATCTGGGTAGAAATCTTCCGGCAACCGAGTAGGTGGCAACAACCGGGGCACATTCGTCGGGAAAGTGTCGGCGGCGGCTGTTACAATCAAGCTCGACTTTCCAGTGCCTCGCTCTCCGGCCACCACGATTCGAACCCCGGTCTTCCCATCCGGATTCGAAGATTTAGCCATTCAAAAATTAAAAAACTACAAAAAAAAAAAGTATATAAATAAATAAGCAAATAAATAAACCCTAATTCATCGGAGATTTAAGAAAGCGAAGTGGAAATAATAAGGTGCAGTGTCAAAAACATAAAAAATGGTGAGGTGGAGGGTGAAATTTTGGATTTGAGGAACAATAAATGGAAGTAAAAGGGTAAGGGAGTGGCATGGAAAGTAAATAACCTGAAGATTGAGGTGGATAATAGAGAGTTTTTTGTTCTGGCGCGGAGAGAGAACGCCGAAAACCCTAGGCAGGGGCGGCGGAGGCTGTGGTTTGGTGGAGGCGCTCTTTTTGGGAAAGTTTAAGAAGCTTCCCGGACTAAAAGAAAGAGATGTTTGTAAACAATTTTTAAAATTTTTTGTTTAATTTAATTTCTCTTTGGAGAGAGCCGTTATTTTGTTGGGACGATCTTCGCCGTTGATTCTAAGATGGATACGGGACGGCCATGATTTGATTTAGAACTCCATTTTGGATTTTTTTAGCATACCCCAAAAACTCATTTCTCATCTAGTATTTTTTTTTTATTTTTTAATAAATCATGTAATATTATTTTTTATGTGTAATTTGTATCTTTGAATTTGAACTAGTATTTTCTAGCTACATATAAAATCAAATTTATCTTCTTTTATTTTTTTTATTTTCTAATAACTTTTTAAAAATAAAATAAAGAATTTAGAAAATTACACAACTGATCCAATGTATGAGATTCTTTTGACTCTTGAAAGCATATTTTATTTTTTTCTTTTACAAAAAGTATCAAAAAAATATATATCTATAGAATATCATGAAATTATTATTTGGGAAATGTTTAAAAACATGTGTATATTATTAAGAAGATTTTATAATTAGATGGCTTGATCATGAAACTCAAGCATATGAAAAAGGGTCAAACAAACCAATAAAATCTAATTGGTTCTACTTATAAGATCTCATTTGATTTTTATTTTTCCATGTGAAGTTTAAATTAAAATAATTTACTTTTTTATCACTTAGATTTTAGATGATATGATATCTTAGCCCATGATGCTCACATTGTTCTTTTTTTTTTTCTTCATTTCTTTAATTTGCACATTGCATTCAACTTTATATTATAATAAAATAATGTAAACTTTGAGCATATAATGGAATCAACAAATATAATATTTTGACCTGAATTTCATAAAGTATGGTTTTCAATGGTGAAAAGTGTTCCATTAGTTGCAAGAGGTTGACATTAAAGTGATTCATCCTCCTTCCTTTTATTTATTTTGTTGCTCAAATAAGGTTTTATGTTTCCATTATCTTAGAAAATAATCAAATATTTAGTCAAAAAAATAATTAAATGTATGTCTTTAATCCCATTTTGGATACATTATGAATTATGTGTCAATTATTAATTTTGATTAACTTGGACTGTGTGTTAATTCGCATTAATATTCGATATCAAATGAATTATTATATTAAATTTAAATATTATCTTCCTTTTATAATTTGAGAATAAAAAATCCTAACCTATTTTTTTAATAAAAAAAACCATGCATCAATTATTAATCACATGTTTGGATGCACCTTGCTTCCATTTTTTATTGTTAAGAAAATTTTTGGTAATTAATAAAGAAAAAAGGAAAAGAAAAAAATGGCATTACAATTTACAAAGTCTTAAAATGAATAATGAAATGCTACATGACAAATAGATGGATGTTGAGGTATTTTCATACTATTTTGATTTTTTATTTTTGGAGGAAACTTCCATTGGCCAACAAAAATACTGGTTTCCTTGAACAAACAAATTGGGGGTCCATTTTGAACTATTTGAAAAGTTTGACGACCACTTTCTCATTGATGGGTCAATTTTGGTTCCTTAAAGTCTTTTTTTTTTTTTGTTTTACTTGAATCTTTATTGTTTTCATTTTTTTTAAGCTCAAATTTATTAAACTTATTTCTAATTTGAATTTTGGTCTTTATTTTTTTTCTTGAATTTAGGAGAATAAAAACAATGTTTTTTGTTGATAAAAAAACTTCAACCTTTGATTGACTTTTCATTTCTTATATGCTAACAACAATTAGCAAAGAAAAAAAAAGGAAAAAAAAAAAGGAAAAGCATTTATCAAACTAATTTGGTTTTTTCATAGACAATAATGTAGATAGTGCTATTTTTAAATTTTCTTTTATGCTATGATTAGTTGATTGCTTTACCTAATTAAAATTTTCAAAGATATTATTTTTATATTATAAATGAAAAAGTTGATTTTGTTAGTTTTTTTTATTAATATTGAGGATGGTAGAATTTGAGATTCGGAAATATATATTAGATTTATCCAAGGACTGAGTTATCAGTTCAAGTCCGATGGTCCATCTATATTTGGAAGGGCTTAGATAAAAATATTAGACCCGAAAAATGAGTTTGAATAAAAAAATAGGCCAGGCATTGACTCTAACATTCAAGGTCCGAATCTGACTCGACCTGTTTTCTAATTAAATAATATATTATTTATATTTATATATATATATTATCTAATTTATGTCATATAAGGATTAAATATATATAATATTATAATGTAAACATTAAAAAATATGTTAAGTTATCAATGTTTAAAAACTTAATAAAAGAAAAAATATAAAATTACTAAAAATAAAATAAAAAATATTTAAAAAAAATAGAAAATAAATAATATTGACGGATCTAAATAGGTTTGGGCTATTCATTTATAAATATGGACGAATTTGGACAAAATTTGAGACCCATATTTTGAGTCGGACCAAACTTGGGTAAATATATATGACGTTGATACCATACATAAACTCGATCCTGCCTATGGACACCTCTAATATATACTAACCATTGAATTTAATGATAGGGTGTTATTTAAAAGTGATATTAATTATGAGAATAAAAAATGGCATTATAAAGATATAAAAGTTATTTAATAAAAAAGAATATATAATTAATAAAGTGAATATAGAAATTACACATTTACACCTTAATTTTAAAGTTGGATTAACTTGGTTAACATGATTTTATTTCAAACAAATTTATTATCCATATTTATATTTTTTTACTCCAAAATAATTTATTAAAGATTCTCAAATTACAAAAGATTAATCATTATTCCTCCAAATTAGAGATGCTTTTGGAAAAGTAATCATGAAGAAAAAAAAAAACCGTCGTTAGTTTCATATGCAATTAGTAACGGCTGACTTGAGTGATTTTTAAATTGATTTGTATTTGATTTATTATCGGGGTATAATTTTATACATTGATAATAAATTTTATGATGATATTTTATTAAAAAATAAATCTTAAATTTAAATTTTAAATTTAACTTTTAAAAAATAGTATTATTTGATACATTATCAATATATAAATCTATATACAATGCATTAAATATAATTTTAAAAAAAATATTAATCAATATCTAATGATACTCGTTAAAATAATATATATATAAAAAATATAATTAATGTATTTTTTTTAATTCAATAAAAATAATATATTAAATATAAAATTTTTTAAAAAATAAATAATTATTAACTATTGCTTATAAACACTAATAAGCGGACCCAAAGAGTAAATACTACCACAATACCACTTACCGACTGTCCAACTCATGTGATCTGATAAAAACCAAACAACCGACGTAAGCGTCGCCGTTAAAATGGACGGAGCAATCCCACGTTTTTTCAAATCCCAATAAAAACACGCCAACGCATTTCCTTCTCGCTCGCCTTTTTTTTCCTTTTCCAGCTACCTTCCATTTCTTCTTTCTATATATAAAACCAGCTCAAATGATTTCATAGATTCAATTTCCAATTTAAAAGCCCAAACAGAA
Organism: Fremontodendron californicum; assembly: GCA_030761205.1. Classification (NCBI taxonomy): domain Eukaryota; kingdom Viridiplantae; phylum Streptophyta; class Magnoliopsida; order Malvales; family Malvaceae; genus Fremontodendron; species Fremontodendron californicum. Next base: position 1,241,674 of record JAULJL010000005.1, read on the forward strand.
CATAGAGAAAAAAAAAATTAAAGAAGAAATTTTCAGATGGCTGTTGATTTAGAGTCTTTATCAGAGGCCACTTCAGGTGCTATAGGGTCATTGTTAAGCACCACGATTTTGTACCCTCTTGATACCTGCAAAACCAAGTATCAAGCCGAGGTTCAAGCCCATGGTCAACGAAAATACAGGTAACCCAGTTCTTAATTTCAAGTTTTTTTTTTTTTTTTTAATTCTGGGTTTATTTTGTTGTGATCATGATCCAGGTAATTCTGAATTTGGTTTCTTTGTTTTTTGATGTGTGAATTTATGTTGAATTGACTCTCTTTGTTAATATGGCTTCAGTTTTTTTATTAGCTATGTTGATTGATAGGTGATGTTCAAAGAATAAAAAAAATTAATTTTTTTTCTTTCTGGTGTTGTGTTTTTGAATGAGTTAGCAATGGAAGAGAACAAGCTTAGAGTAGAACTGTAGAAGAGTAATTTACCAAGTGAAAATTTTCATTGATAATATGAATGTGATTTGCTTATTAATTAAAGATAATATTAGCCTAGCATAATGAGGTATGTTAATTGAATTGGATCATATGATGTTAATTTCATTGTAACCTTACTGTTTTTCGAGTCATATACATGTCTTACATTTTTCTTAGTTATTGATGTGGAAAATTGGCTGTGGTGGATCATTTGATGACCTGCAAGACGATAGACAGAAGGTTGGAGTTGATTCTGACCTAAATCTTCGGAGCTAGTCAGTAATGAGTGAGAAAGGAAAGAGAGTAGTAGAGGAATAAACTTACCATATTCGTAAAGCGCGTGATGACATTACCGTAATTCCTTTTAGTATGATCTGTGCAAAGTCATCTGAGATCTTTTGAGCAACAGTTACTATGAATTTTCAACAGTTTTCTATCTTTATAGATTTAGATTATTCTAACTTGAGCAATGCGGATACTAGATTTTCTTCCCTTCTCTTTCCCATTCATGTTATGTGTTTTCCTTTTTGATCATATGCTTGAAAAATGAAACTGTTTATTCCTATTTTTTTGTTGTAGTGCTGCTTGATATCAATGATGTTCCTTGCTCCTGTGTGCCATACTACAAGGCCTGTTGGCAATGCAGGAAGTTCTTGGATTGAGCTTTGTTAGTTTCTGATCTCAATTTCTGATCTTATATAGGAACCTCTCAGATGTACTATGGGAAGCGATATCTACCCGCCAAGTTCTTTCCTTATACCAGGGTATAGGCACAAAAAACCTACATTCATTCATTGCACAATTTGTCTACTTCTATGGATATAGCTACTTCAAAAGACTATATCTAGAAAAGAGTGGTTGCAAGTCGATTGGAACAAAAGCAAACTTGATTCTTGCTGCAGGAGCAGGGGCTTGTACTGCTATTATCACTCAGGTGAGACATCATTTGGCAAGTCTCCTATGTTTTTGTTTTGAATATATAAATGCTTTTATCCATCCAAGCAAAAAGTTGCATTTCTACTTCAAATCCCATATGCATGGTATATAGAGATTGAACTGTTGGATGCTTTGAAAAAATATGGAATACTCTACCTTCCATCTATGATTTCTACTCTTGCTTGGCAGCATTCCATGTTGTTGCTGCAAAGACAGATTAAACAAGAGAGTAAAATGTGCTACCAGCATTGAAATTTCTGTAAAAAATGTTGAAAGGAATAGAAAATGAAAATTTTATGCCATTCAAATTGAGAATGCAAGTCTTTGGTGTTTGGATTATAGATCCTGGTTATTGTATTTTTTGAGCAATAAAAGGGTAAGACTTATCTTTGATTATGGGACAGTTCCATTTAATACTTTGATAATGAGTGACTTTTCGAAATACTCCTTTGTTTTATGTACATGGAGATAGGTACTGGTAATATGAATTTGTAGAGTACTATTAATATTATTGATTTGTGAACTGAAGTGGAAAAGCTACTGATGTTGTTGCCATTAAAGTTTCAACTTTCAAGTATCTTTCTTTATTATGTAGAATTTTGCATAGCCCAAGAGCATGCATATTTTAGTTTTGGAGTTTGATGTTGAATACTTGGTTTATCACTTTGTAGCCCCTGGATACAGCCTCCTCAAGGATGCAGACAAGTGCGTTTGGAAAATCGAAAGGGCTCTGGAAGACCCTCACGGAGGGCACCTTGAGTGATGCATTTGATGGCCTTGGCATATCTCTTTTGCTGACCTCCAACCCTGCAATTCAGGTGCTACACCTTGCTTTGAATTTAAAATAATAGACTGTCTTGCCTACACCGATTTTCGATTCTTACCCTTGAATCTTGATTGCTAAGTTCCCTTCCTCGTAACTAAGGCTAGAATTATGCTAAACTGCAGTATACAGTTTTCGATCAGCTGAAACAACGACTACTTAAGCAAAAACTGAAGGAAGCAAACCATGGTTCATCCCGAGTAGTTCTATCTGCCTTTACGGCTTTCCTGTTAGGTGCAATATCGAAGAGTATTGCAACTTTTTTGACTTATCCAGCAATCAGGTGCATAGCTGCTCTCCCAAATATTGTCATTATAAAAGCATGCTTTAGAGTGGACTATATGGAAGTAATGTATGTGTGTACTCAATGCAGGTGTAAGGTAATGATTCAAGCTGCAGACCCGGATGATGATAAAACTAAGAGAGCTCAACCAAAATCCCGAAAAACGGTGTCAGGAGCTGTCTTTGCTATTTGGAGAAGGGAAGGGATTCTTGGCTTTTTCAAGGGATTAGATGCCCAGATCACAAAGACTGTATTAAGCTCCGCTTTGCTTCTGATGATCAAAGAGAAAATTACAGCCACAACTTGGGTTCTTATACTTGCTATCCAAAGGTATCTATTGCTTACAAGGGGTAGATTAAAAAATGTGTGACAAGAATAATATTCAGCTATTATTTGGAGATAAGTTAATAATCTAGCTTCATTTGAATACAAACCTTTTGTAATTTATAGAGTAAGGTTTGAATAATTTGGAAGCATAGCTGCAGACACATAGATGCTCTTTTAGGTAAATCAATCGGAGCTATCTCTTGTTGCTTCATCCTCGAAATAATCTTGAATGTCAGGAATGCAATGCAAAGACATTCACAGTAATATTTACTTTGTATAATATACTCTCTACGAATTCTGTTCGAATTATATTATAGCATCATCTGTCAATGTTTTTTTCTGGTTACAAGAGGGGAGCATTGTTGAGAAATGGCTGTTTATCGGTGTTGAAAAAACCGGACTAGCCGGTCGGACCAGTTCAATCGGGAACTGGTGGCTTATGCTGTTTGGCACATACCAAATAACCGAAATTCAATGAATTGGTAGAAAACCGATTCAACCGGTAAAAATCTGTTTTTTTGTTATTTTATTGAAATTATTTTACAAAGTGAAGAGATTTGAATCATTAAGATAAATATATATTTTTATTAACTAATTATTATATTTAAAGTCAAAATCATATATTTAATATTTAATTTATTTTTTAACTAAATAATTTGGTTGAATCGGTGACTTGGAGGTCACATCGATTTGATCTTCGGTTCAGTTTTTTATTCATTGCTGTTTGTAGCCTTCCCCTTCCATCACAGCTTATGTTGCTTTTATATAACAGAATCAAGAGCTATTCCTTGCTAGATGCTCTGAAATATTGTTACCATGACAGGGAAGGGCATACAGAAGGGAAAGTTTTTCAGGATTCTTTTAATGGCATGTACTGATTGAAACTAATTTTGTGATTAAAATTGTTACAAAGGCCATCTTTTTAAAAATATATATTTCAAGAATATGGGGAAAGGTTTAAATCTGTGATTTTGACAATTAAGCTGTTCAATGACAATCACATGGCAAGTAGGTGGATGATTTATCAGTCATTTTCTCGTCAGTTGCTGAATAATTTTGCTAGAAACAATGTTATATGAGGCCTTAATAATTTTGTTTTACCAACAGCGTTCTTGCAACTGTTTTTTTAATAAAAAAATTGCGTGCATTTATGATTGAGGTATAGTCGAGGTAAACTAGAATTTTTATCTAAATTCTCTAATTTAAATGCTTTTGATGCAATGGCACCTAAAATTAGGCTTTCTCATTTTCATTACTTTTCAATATTACATGATTTACCGAAAAAATCATCAAAAATTATATCGCAATGGAGTTTTTAATTTTACTAGCAAAATTAAAGAGCTGCACCATATTTTATTAAGATATATTCAAAATAATTAATATGATAAATAAAAATATTATTTCTTTGATATGAATAATCAGAAGAGATTTCATTAACTGCATTTAAGATTAGTATCAATGAACCAATTGAGCCAACTGTAATCAGAGATAATAATCTAAGGGTTAGTTTAGCATTATTGTTGAAAAAAGTTTGGATTGAAAAAAGTGTATTTAAAAAGTATGATAAAAATTTGTGATTTAAATTTTTTAAGTGTTTGGCATTAATGTGAAAAAGTATTGTGAGAAATTGAAATATCAAAAAAGTATATGTTTAAAATAATAAAAATGTAGAGATGTGAGGATAATAAAGTCATTTTATTTAAAAGTCAACTTTTAAAGTCCAAAAGCTATATTTTTTTGCTTTTTTATTTAGCTTTTCAAACCATAATTTTAACAACAAAAACTAATTTTTTTTATCTATTTAATATTACGTTTTAAGTAAAAAATAGTTTTGATCTCAAAAGTGTTCAAAAAACAAGGCCTAACTCTATTTGTATAAAATTTAAAAATTTGAGGGACGGAAGAATAATACTTTACTCAACATTAGAAGTAAGAATTGGAGCCCAGCCCAAGCCGGTTCACCAAACGAAACCAGAAAAATATTTTGTATTAGGGGACCATGTTTATTACTTGGGCCAGTTCTCTCGGATCTCGTCATAATCCAAACTTTTCGCTCTTCTAGAAGACACAAAACAAATAAAACAATAAAACCTCCCGACTCCAACAAGAGAGAGATTGAGAGATCTGCTAGAACAAAGAGAAAGAAGAAAAAAAGTTAGAAAGAAAAGAGAAGAAAAGATGATGTCCGGAGGTTATACCAGCATTGATAATCAGAAAGTTTCTGGATCCGTACCCGTAAGTTTCATTTAACAAATTATCTTTTTTATTTTATTTTATTTTATTTTATTATTTTCTCAATTTGGGATTTTAATTTTGTTTTTTTGGCTAAAATTAATCAGATCTCGTTAGCTAATTATTTTTTTAATCCTTAATTTCTCAGGCGGTTTCAGATCCCGGCCACGTCACCGTCAAATTCTCAGGTGCTCGCTCGTTTTTTTTTTTTTAATTGTCAAATTATGAATCTGAGTTTAAATTCTTGTACTTTTGTAGTAGTTGTTGTTTGGTAGCTGGAAAATGTTGGAAAGGAAAGGATGATCGGAATTTAACTGAATGAGTTGAATTTGTGTTTTAATGGATAATGAAGTGTTAAGAGTGTTTTTTTTTTTTTTTTTTTAGCTTTAAGGTAGCTAATTCGTGGATATGGTTGATTTTTTAATTAATTAATTTTTGTAGATTCGGGCCTTCAAACATTTCCTCCGTCGGGTGTGCAGGGGAAGATCTCTGGTGGAACTCAACCTCCTCGTGATGCTGATGGTATTTCTAATTCTATTTGATTTGACTTCATTTAATTTTGGATTTGTTTTGAGTTAATCTGATTTGTGACAGTGCTTATGCTTTGATTTGTTTATCCCGGTACGTTATATCTCGGATTCATGATCTCTGTGGCATTTTGTATGCCAATTGCATTAGCTTTGTCATTATGTCATTGAAATTTTTATTTAAAGATTAGGTTCAATAAAGTTTTTACGGTAGGAAAGATGATCCATAACATTGATGACACATTTGAAATAGCTTCTATATATAGATCAAATAGACTAAATGTAATTTCCGACATGTTGCAGTTCAAATGACAAATCTAATTAGCTTGTCATATGAACAATATTTGTTGTTATGTTGGTGATAAATGATGCCATTTCTATTGAGGCAGATTCATTTTCAAGACCTGCTGGTGGTTCTGATGAACCGCAAGGAAGTGGCTGGTTTCGTACATTTACAGTTGCTGCATACAAGCCATACTTCGATGTTGATACTTCAGATGTTTTGGATAGACTTAAGGAGTCACTCTTTCCATTTAGAGGAACATTTACAGAGAAAACAGCTACCAGCCCAGATTTGTGAGTTTTCTCCCTGTGACTCATTTATGTTTAAAGATAGTGAGCTAAGCATTGAATAATTATTGAATATGGATGTATGAAAAGTTATTTAAGCTTGAGACTGGAAAGTTTCTTTGCTATTATCTATTTCACATGATTAGAAACATTTATTTAGGAATGGGTGTCTAAAACACTAAAAAAAAAGAGGAAAAAGAGTTGATCATTGGCAGGCTTTAGTTTCTTGGTTATGGATAATTATCGGACATGAAATACAAGTGTGCCTTTTAGAAAATCTGATTTTTCTCTCTGTAACTGCCATCTAATAACTTTCATCTCTTGGAAATATTTCATTTTGTCTCTTCTGTACCCTTCTTTGCCCCTTCCTATAAGTGGGAACATGCATGATTGAAAATGTTAAATGTTGTGCAGATATGGACCATTCTGGATATGCACCACTCTTATATTTGTAGCAGCATCTATTGGGACTTTTGTGACCTATATAGCACACAAGCTCAAGAACAAAGAATGGGATTATGACATAAATCTGGTGACATGGTCTGCTGGTGTGTTCTATGGCTATGTCACTTTGGTTCCTCTTGCCTTGTATGTTATTCTCAAATACTTCTCAGCACCATCAGGCCTTGTCCAGCTGTTTTGTTTGTATGGGTACTCCTTATTTGTCTTTATTCCAGCACTGGTAAGTTCTTTAGTTTTTGAACTTTGTTCACTGAATGATAAAAGATTGTTTGTCTGCCTTTTTCTCATTTTAATTTTTGGACTTGATTAAGCTTTCATTGGAAGTTTATTTCTAAAGTTCTAAGTTGATTCCCCAGTCCCACCTCCTTCGCCCCCAAATTTTAAAGAGATTCCAAGCATTAAAAGCTATGTTACTCCGACTCTTCATTTTTCTTGAAGTACTCGTGTCTGACGCATATCCGAATATGGGTACGGAGATATGATCCTCCAAGGATCCTTTATATACTTGAAAATCTTAGAAAAAATTGAATATACTCGTCTCGGACACATACCCTGTCCGACACTCAGACCCGAGTCCAAGTAACATAGATTAAAAGAACTGAGAAAACTGTGTGAAGAAAAAAAAATACCTTATGCTTGAAATTTTCCGGTGGAAATTTTCACTGTAAAGCTAATACCTGGACTTTTAGAGGTTTCGTTAGGGTGAGGCTTATTATCTGAACTTATGTTATTCGGACTCGGATGTGAGTATCAGACATGGGTATGTTCAATTTTTTTCTAATATTTCCATGTATTTGGAGGGTTCTTAGATTATCATATCCTCATACCCATGTTTGGATATGCGTCGGACACGGGTGTCGAACACGAGAACTTCAAGAAAAATGAAGAGTCGGAGCAAAATAGATCTGAACATTCTTACCCTTAACAACATAACGTTGTGATATAAAGTTTAGATGTGTGATATAACAACCTTTCAGCTATTTACTATAACTTTCATTTGTTGCTAAAATTGTTGCTTGTACTTTGTTTGCAGTGTCTTTCTGTTGTCCCCTTGGAAATTTTCAGATGGGTAATTGCAGGTGTAGCTGGGTTCATGTCAGCAACTTTTGTGGCACTTAATCTCAAAGCTCATATTACATCAGCTGGAGAAAGATGGTTCTTGATAGTTGCTGGCATCTTTCTCTTGCAGCTGGCTCTGGCTGTCGTTCTCAAACTCTATTTGTTCACCGTTACAGTATAAGAGTAAAACTGTTTCTTTCATAAAGCTAAATCATTTTGTTGTAGATCACAAAGAAAGAGAATTTTGGTCCTTTGGCTGTTAATTCGTTACAATCTTGGGCGGAAATATTATTCTTGATCAAGTAAAACATCTTGTATTCATTCATTTTTAATGCTGTGGCAATATAAAATACAAGTGACTGGTACGGTGTAATTGCTTTTGTTCACCATTTTCTCTTCAAACTTGATTTAGAGTTGTTCCTTTCAAAATATATATAGTAACCAGAGCTCTTACCGTCTGGTTTTAATGTGCATCAACTAAGTTTTCGTTCCCGAAAACTTGATATGAAAGAGCTTTCTGGTTATTTGGTTTCTCCATTGGAAATACCAGTCCGGTGGTTCTCAGTTTGTGGAGATCCGTACTTAAATTGCGAGATATTGTCCTCAAGTCTAACACAGAAAAAGTGATTTTTACGGTGTAGCACTTAATTCTCATATTTTGGTTGGTGATTGTTTTGATATCATTTGTGGAGATCTGCATCCAACCTGCGAGGTATTATCTGTTTTGACTCGAAAGTTTTACGGTTTTATCTCACAAAAAGCATCTTACAAGTATGAATTAAAGTTTTCACATATATATCATAACGAATTCTTAAAATTCAGTTAAACTTTTAGTTGTCGGTCAATAGAGAGGTCAAGCTATGGCATAACATTATCTATAATATGGAAATTTGATCGCCTTTCATGTTTTAGAATCGATTTTCGAACAATTAAAGAGGTAAATTCGCAGCAAAAAGGAAAGGAGGATTCATGATGGTCGATTTGGCTAAGAACATGGACCAAAATTTGGCCTTTTATGGTAATAATAATAATAATAATAATAATAATAATAATGTCTCAATACTCATTTTCTTGCATCTTGCAATCCAATAATTCAACACTTATTACACGTTTTATTGTGGACAATTTCATTGAAAAAAACAAGCAATAGTCAATTTCACATCATTTCATGCATTGGATCCGATGGAAAGGGAACAATTTTGGAAGAGTCCTTAGCATGATGCTTCATGAATTTTGTTTCCATGTCCACCCTTTGAGTCAAAACATGTGGGCTTCTTCTCTTTTTTTTGGGGCCTTAAAGTTCTAATAATGTTATAATTAGCATGTTAGGGATGCTTGGACTTTGATTCATAAATCATAATCATGCAAAAAATGAAGATACAAAAAAGGTTAAAGTAAAAGACAAATCTCAACAAAAAGATTATAGAAATCATTATTTACATTTGAATATAGCTCCCATAAGGAAGTCCATGAGAAGATACAAAATTATACTAAAATATTATTAGTTGAAACCTAAATCCTATTGCAGAAAAGATGAAGATGCCTTTTTATAAGAAAAATGTGTTTGTTTTTCTTCAAAAGGCAAAGACCCCAGTTTTTTGAAACACAAAAAATAGTAAACAAATGAGGAAAAATAAAATAAAATAAAGAAATGGGAAGTGAGTGCTGGTAGCCCTTGAAAACTGTATTAATATGGACATTAGCAATCTAATCTTTAGAAGAGGAAAAGGAAGAAAGGGTAAGTAAGAGTCAAATGTAAGATCCTGAAAATGAGGTCCCTTAGGAGACAATATTTGAGTTAGGTTTGGTTTTAAATTATTGTTTATCTGTTGGAATTTGAGTGTCATTGGCTGGAATAGTCTGGGATTTTGTCTGGAATGGACCAGGTAGGTGTAAATGACTTAACCATTCATCCACTCTCAAGAGTTCTAAAATGCCTTTTAATTTATTTATTTTTTGATAATTTGGAGAAGGGAATTCGAACCCTGCTCTCGAGCAAAGAAAGCATGCACCAATCAATTGAGCCAAAAGCTCGAGTGCAAAATACCCTTTTATTTTAATTGCATTATAAATCATTAAAATTATGCTCCAACTATTGTAGGTTTGACTGCACATTTTAGATACAAGTTATGTTATTTTGATTTTTAAAGATTTTTTAAAATAATCGAGAAATATGAATATGAACGTCTGATTTTTAAATACGAAAAAATTTATTAAAAAAATTGAATATGTGCGTGTTAAACAAATATCAATATCTTATACTTATCTCGAATTCAAATGATATAGATCACAACTATCTTAATTGCCTTTAAGGCCTTAACTAAAAGAAGTTGTGAGTCTATGGACTTACAAATTAAAAGAAGTTTGAAAAGTGTACTTGCTAACTTGCTTAACTTCCCAAGACAAATTTATTCATAGTTTGTATTTTTCTTCTTATACACTGTTATCAATGGGGGCAACTTGCTAATCAAAATTATTAGACAAGTGCTAGTTGCTGCAATGGGCTCCTTCCATGGAAAGCTTCCCAAGCAAAAGTCTGCAGATCCCTCTCATTGTCAAGGCAAGGGAATTTGACAAATTTTTTTTTTCACTTTTACACACAAAAACACCATTTTAATATTTGGCTTTGCTTCCCTATATATTAATTCTACCAACTTAAACTGCTAGTCCAAACTCTCTCTCTCTTTCTTTCTATCCTTATTCTCCTCCACCTTTAGCTTGTTGTGAAAGAGAAACCATGGTCTCAAGGGGTTTAGTAGGGTATTTTTTATTGATATTGCTGAGTATTTCAGCTCTATACCATGGAGTCTTGGGAGCAAGATTTCTAACAGAGAAGTTGGAAGATCAAGAGAAGCCTCAGAAAACTTGGAAGGAAGATCCTAACAGTGGGAATGATGGCTTTTTTGCAACCATTAACAGAGAAATACCCTCTTGTCCTGATCCACTGCACAACAGGTAGCAAAGCAAGCAACTGATATATATATATATATATATATATATATATATATATATATATTTCTATATCTTTGAGAAGCTGTATATATACAAAGTGTAAGCTGTTGATTATAACTCTTACAAAACCTCCAGACTATTGTTTTTTTGGATTTATATATTCATAGTTCTTTTTTTTTTATGAATTCTAAGAAATGAATCTTTGGTTTGTATGAGACTTGTATGTGTAGCTGCAGAACTGCAAAACTAAAATGAATTTATATCATATATTAGCTACAAAATGTAGCATTTTTTTCTTGATCAAAGTTTTGATGTGGGTGTTAATTGTTTACAAATCAATGCAAAGATCAAAATTTCTCTCTTTCTCACTCTCATGTTCACTTGTTCATTCTTTCTATGGTCCTTGGTTCACACTTGTGAAAATGAATACTTGGAAGTTCATTTCAGCAAGATATAGGAAGTGGAAGAATTCCATGTGATCTTTACAGTCTCTTTTGAGGGTGGTCAAGAAATGTAGGAAAGTTCAATTTGCAAAACATGCTAGAAAAGCAGAGGGATTGTTATTGAATATAAAAGAATGATTGATACCCAGTTATCTATAAAAGATTAAGAAGGAAAAACATTTCTCTTAAAGAGACACTTTTTGCATTTTCTTGAGTAAGTAATGGGTTATTTTGGGTTTTTTTTTTTTCTTCTGTTTTTTCGAAGGTTTAAACTAAAACAAAAACGAAATTAAACCGTTCTAAACCTCGTATACAATAACTCTGGCGTTTCCAACATCTGTAAAATAAATAAAAGCTATTTACTAAAACTTTTTATTTTATCTGAAGTAATCGTGTTAAATTAAATCCGTTAAGAATTGGGTTATTTGTACAAATTCGAAGACTCGCTCGATATTTAAGAAGGTTTTGACAAAAATATATGCTCGAAAAATGAGTTTGGACAAAAAAATGAAACTCGTTTAAAAAATAGATCGGATCTTGACTCTAACATTAAAAGTCCGAACCCAACTTGGCCCGGTCCGTTTTCAATTATATAATATAGTAATTTAATTTTTATATATATTATTTAATTTATATCATATAAAAATTATATATATAATATTATAATATAAACATTAAAAAATATGTTAAGTTATTCATGTTTGAGAATTTAATAAAAAAAAAATATATAAAATTATTAAAGATTAAATAAAAAATAACATGTTTTTTTATTTTTAAAAAAAATAAATAAAATGGATGGACATAAACGGATTTGGACTATTAGTTTACAAATATGAACGAGTTTAGGCAGAGTTTGAAACTCATATTTCGGACCAGGCAGGGTTCGGGCAAGTATATATGGTGTTGACATCATACATAGGCTTGAATCGAACCCAACCCGGCCCGGCCCATGGACACCTCTATGTCCAACATTCGTGTTCGATACATATTTGAACATTGATATGGATACGATCTTTAAAAAATATGAAAAATAAAATAAAATTTAAGCATACCTATATAAAACATATACCTATATCTAACACTCACTCAAACCCGAGTAACGTAGAAGTAAAGTGAACCAGTAATAAAATATGGTGAAAGCATAAATCCCAACAACCTTCTTTGAGCATGGAGTGGAAAGATACTCAATGAAGTAGGAAGGAAAGCATGCACACAACACAACTAGAGGTGACAATTGGGCGGGTTCGGGCGGGTTCGGGGCGGGTTCATTCGGGTTCGGGTTTATTCGGGTTCGGGCTCATTCGGGTTCGGGCTCATTTGGGTTCGGGTCCATCCGGGTTCGGGCTCATTCGGGTTCGGGTCCATTCGGGTTCGGGCTCATTCGGGTTCGGGCCCATTCGGGTTCGGGTTCGGTCTGGGTTCGGGTTTGGTCTGGGTTCGGGTATGTTTTACATTATTTTATTTTATATTAGATGTAATCATTTTTACGTAATTTAAATATTTATATCTAAAAACAAATTATTAATTTATTATTATTTTTATACTTTTGCTATTATATGATATTTTTAATTATATTTATTTTTTAAAATTAATATTTGTTAGCACCAAAAGAATAAGAAATTAATTTGTTATATAAAATCAAATTTTGAAATAATTTATTATAAAAAATATGATATATTATAAATTAATCATATTGATATTTAAAATAATTGATTTGATGAACTCGAATTTCAATATATAAATACATTATAATTTATATTCACTATAAAATAAAAAACTTTTAAAAATAAATCCTAGCCTTCATCTATTCGTTTATATACTTATAAAATGCAAAAATTTTGTGCTTATAGTCAAGATATATATATATATATCTATCTATCGAGTACTTATATTTTTTTCATCAGTATAAAGTATAAATTATAAAGTAGTACTAAAAAAATATAATTTATATTTAAATTATACTTAATAAATATATAATTAATATGATTATTTATTAATATATAATAAATATACCCAAAACCAAAAGGCCATAAAACCCAAAACCCCATTAAACCCACCTCATAAAATAAAATCGCATGAAAGCCATAATCCAATTAAACCCACCCTAACCTAACCGTATAAGTATAACCCAAAAGGCCAAAATAATTGAATTATTGTTAATTTTTTTTACCCTTAAGAATAATTGAATTATTGTCAAATTTTTTTTCACATCTCTAAAATTTTCAAGAATTTAAAATATTTAGATTGTAAATTTATCATGATATGAGACGTTAAAGTTATAACTTATAAGTACAAAATATAATTTACTTTTTGATAAAATTATTATTTCATCATATATATATATAATATATAATATAATATATTAAATTTTAAATTTTAAATTTTAATTAAATTATTAAAAAAATTAGAATAAAATTAATAATTGAAGTTATTGCTTTGTAAAAAAAAAAAAAAATTAATTGCAATTTGATTATTTTTATTTTTAGTATTAAATTTGGGTTCGGGTTCGGGCCAGTCTCGAGTTCGGGTCCATTCGGGTTCGGGCTCAGGCTCATTCGGGTTCAGGCCCATTCGGGTTCGGGCCCATTCGGGTTCGGGTTTTTTCGGGTTCGGGTTTTTGACTTTTTGGTCAAATCGGGTTTGAGCGAGTTCGGATTCGAGTTTTTCTAAACGGGTTTTCGGATTCGGGTTTATTTTACCACCTCTATACACAACTGTGAATAAGATCAGCAATGCGTCAGGATATAATAATTCTTTGACTCTCAAGAGAGCTAACAAAATTATCCCTTAATTACCATTAATATAAAATTGATTGATGTGTTAAACCTTTGAAATTTCAACGTTTTTGACTCTTGTCTTGTTCCCATTCATTTTCTAACTAGATTAGATTCCTAGGTTTGAATTTACTCTAAACACTTAGGGCCCTCACCACCCATTTTTATATGCCTACAAGGAAAAAAAACTTCATAACTTGTCTAGATTTTAAGACTTTGTAAAAGTAAAATTTAGGTCAGCTTGGATGTAGAAATTAGAATCGAAAAATATTATAGTATTACTTTGCAAGAAAGGTAATACAATGGGGTATTAAAGGGGAAAGGCCTATCCAAAATTTCAAGCTTTCTCTAAACTACATTGCTTTTTATCTTTATCTTTTTTTTTTTTCATTTTCATTAGTTTCTGAGGAAAATTAAACAAAGAAACTAGGATACTACAGAATTTCATGTTAATAAGTTTTGGCAATGGTTTACAGCTTGTAACAAAACTAAAACATAAATAGTTAAGATTAACGATCCAGGTTTAGCTTAACAATTTTTATCTTTACATTGGAGAGTGACGATAGGGTTCGAGCCCTGGCTTAACCAGTTAGCCTTGTTCAATTATACCAAAAAGATAAAAGGAAATATGTTTGGTGCAATCTTGTCAATGGCCCAAGACGCATTCTAAATACTAGAATTTTTATATTGTTTCATGCGCAAGACACAAAAAAAAACGTTCGTTTGAATGAAATAAGACGCAATATGTATATGTGTGTGTTTTTATATGCGTATGTGCGCGTGTATATATATATATATATATATATATATATATATATATAATAAGTTTAAAATATATAATTATGATAAAAACTCTAAAGAATGGTCTAATTTATGTACAAAACATGCAATCTTTTTGTTGATCAATATACATGATTTTTTTATAATCCCATGTCTGTTGGTGAATACTCAAATATTGAAAAATAGAGAGTTTAATGCTATCCCATTTCTTATTAATAAAAGTACATCTAATGAAAAAAAAAATTAAAATAAAAAAAATTAAATAAAATTTCAATCATGCGCTTATTGCCATACAAAAATGCACGTCTAGATGTATCAAACATGCACCTGATCAAATACTTCTCGTCCGAAAAAATTTGAGGTATTTTTGTTATCTAACGCTTGCTAAGACGTAAGCTTGACAACACTGGTTTGGTGACAAAAAAACAATTTTTTTCTAAATTATAAATTGCAGCCAGCTGCTAAGACACTCAACAGAAATTTCAACATATGTTGCAGAATTATCACTTAGAACAAAAGCTTTTTTTCTTTTTCTTTTTTATCATTTTAATCATTGATGTTGCAGTACAACATGAGAAAAGAAATAAACTGATGAACTATTTAGCCTCACAACTCTTATCTCTAGATATATGGGGTGCTTATTTGATCCACCCAGTTTGCAAAGGAATAATAGAATACAACCGAATCACAAAAAATACAGACAACATTTCTACATCAAATTGCTATATTACAGCTCTCTCACAAAGAATGACAACCAATGTAAGTAAACAATTGAATTAAATATTTGGCTTGATCAGATTAATCACCTTGCACTTGATCGGATTCTGGAAAACTCAGTTCTGCATCTTTCTTTCCAGAGTAAAATCCTTGTACTTGGGGCAAATCTGATTACAATCCAAAAGCCTCATCCTGGACAGCAAAATTATTCAGTGTGATCTCTGCCATGAAAGTTTTGGAAAATATACCTTATATCTTTCCATGCCATCATCATTTCCGAGCATGTATGCGCGGCAAATTTGGTGGATCACGACTTATTAAATTTGCCCACAAGTTGACAATGGTTATAAAGTAATGCCGTCCATCCCAAGCCACCATTTTCATGCCTGGTTCAAGAGAATCAAGATAATTTTAGAGACTGATGTGAGTGGACCTAAAAAAGATGGTCAAGATTCAGAATGTAATTGCAGAATTACAAATTGTTTTGCTTGGTTATATCCCCAGGTAAAACACAATCTTTCAGAATAAGTTATCACATTTCAAAAGATAAGCTCATGATTATCATGTTGGTAAATCAGATTAATCTTTTAAGGGGGAAATTAATGTGTTTATAAGGTCATGATATCAAAAATATCTTTACCCCATATAGGCCCTAAAAGAAACTTAAAAGCAAAGAACATTGACAATGTTTTTACAAGTTTGAAGATTATGGAACTTAGGTTCAAATACGTAAGGACTAATCAGGGTTATCTGAGAGGCTGACGTGTATCATCCATAAATCTACACCCTTAAAGATCCTATAGAGCTATGTTGCTCCGACTCTTCATTTTTCTTGAAGTATCCGTATCCGAACATAGATATGTGGATATGATCCTCCAAGGACCTTCCAAATACATGAAAAGCTTAAAAAAATTAAACATACCCGTATCCGACACTCACACCCGAGTCCGAGTAACATATCTATAGAGTGAGCACCTTTCATGACCAACCTACACCATGCAGATGGCAACATGAAATAGCTTCTCTCTCTCTCTCTCTCCCCCCCCCCCCCCCCCCTTTTCTTCTTTGTCCTAGAGAAACATTTTATACCTATCCTCTTCAAGGGCTAAAAAACAATATAATCATACCTGGCACAGCTCCAGCAGTTAAGCCTGATAGACAGCATGTAGGTTCTTGTTCGGAGAAAACTTGTTTATAGAGTTCATGTGCATCAAGATCATGAATACTCTGAATGGAACCGAGTAAAGCTTCAACATCATATTTTAAATCAGTCGGATCAGACAGGCTTTGAAGGGCTTCTTCAAGCCCTGAACTTGACCACATAGTAGAACACTCCCTCACAAGATCAAGGAAGTTAGTGGGATATTCAGAACTAAACAATATCCAAGGCTTGTAGAGTTTGGTGGACAAAGATCCAACAATCTTGACAACTCTGTAAATTTCTCCAAGTGCTAGAATGTACTGTCTGCCTGTAAATGCCCAAAATATTATATCAAACACTTGATACAACAAAGAGTACATAAAATTTTATATGCTCGCCTTTCAGGTGAAGCACCTTGAGGTTTAGATAATAATTGACGGTGGATGTTTTTTTGTAATGACTGCTTCCAAATCATAGCACCATGTTTCAGCTCTAGTGCACAAACAGACAAAATCCTCGACCACGTAGTTACATAATTAGATTGATCCTCAAACGACCCCAATTTTAGAATCTTTAATGTTGATGCAGCATGTTTCAGGAGTTCAATTGCCATTACCAAATCCTTCTCTGCCTATTGAATTGAACATACAAGCCGGGGTCATGTCATGGTCAAAGCCACTAATAAGCAAAATAATCATCAATCATATGAAAAACAGAATATCTACACTCTACCCAGCATTTCATATTCTGAGATGTTAGTTCAGATATAGCCATTCATATTAAAAAATACTAAATTTAAGTATATAAATATATTAGAACAGGTGCATGGAGGAAAAGTTTATGGATATTGAATCAAGGATATCAGCTAGAATCCTACTTAATACCAGCCTGTTATGGAATGTACATCAACTTGATGTTTGGGAAAACTGTCTTAACTCCTGAAAACAAAAAGGGTCATACCCAGATATAGTCCCACCAAAAGAGGGTCCTAGACTCCTAGGGGTTGTAATTGAAACAACTATACTTTTACATTTTTTTAACGTGTCTCTCAAGACTTGAATCAAATCAATTTTCTTGAAATAAGAGCATATAGCTCCATGAATCAAAGCAAAAGACACACACCATTGATAATTTCTCTGATAATTGATATTCTGATTCAAGCACTTGAAACTCTTTTTCTAGTAGAACCTTGGCAAATTCACCAAGGTAAATACTTCTTGACTGGAGATTCTCCGAGGCCACTTCTTCAGATATTATGCCATCTTTTTGCAGTTCATTATATAGACCCTACAACCAAAGGCAACAGACAAGATCCTGACATTATTTGTCGAATAAATATTGAATGAACATGAACAACTACTTACATCTGAGGATAATACCATTCACTTGGAATTTTGGCATGCTTAAATTAATATAATCGTGCAAAGCAGTATCAAGTGGAAAATGAGCTCCAGATCCTATTAAAAAAGATTCATCTTCCAAATTTATGATTTTGGGATGAAGTGAGCAAGTGTCACAAATTCAAGCAAAATAAACAGAAAGGGGATTTTATAAAAATTCTCCTGATCTTTTTGGCATATATCTTTTGAATAGAAAGAGAGTTTATAAATAATAAAAAAGAGAAAGGAAAATTGCAAGAATTATCAGAAATAACTGCCAACCTTGATTTCCTCCTCAATAGCTTTAACTTCAGCATCTTCACCAGAAGGAGCAGCAATACTTCTATCTTTCTAATTAAAAGCATATTTCAGAAGCAAAAACTTTTAAAAACATTACTATCAACAAAAAGGATAAGGGGTAAAAAATAAAATTCAAGGACTCTACCAACCTTCATATTGTCAAGATGGCTAAGTGCAACAAAACACAATTCAGCTGTCAATTTAGAATACATGTCCACAAAATCATTTAGCCCCGCTTTGGTACAGTGTTTTTCATATGAATCTCCAAAACCAAGTGGAGAATTACGGTCTTCTCCTCTGGTTCCAGAAACGGCACCTTTAAATTCCCAGGAGTTATCATCAAAATTATTATCACCGTTTACTAAGTTGGAACCCACCTCTATCTGAGAGGAAATAAGTCCATTTTCACTTGTATTGCTTATGTGATTTAAAGAAGCATTTTTCTCGGCTTGACTATATAAACTTGATATAAGATCATTGATAGATATATTTGAATGAGTATCCTTCGTGCCAGCCCTTGGAGAGGTAGGTTTATGAATGGAAACATCTTCATATCTCAATGAATCATCAGTTTCAAGTTCTGCATCACCAAAGATGGTCAGGGGCAAGGCTCCTTTGTGTTTCTCCAACGTTTCCTCATTCCCCTGAGCACATTAAAGTGAAGATGAATAGTGACTGAAAGAAGAAAATTTTCCAACGAAGAAACTTTTCTCTCAATGACAAAAAAATACAATATGTTAGATAAAGAGGTATATCTCATGCAAAGGCATTTAGTTCTTAACATGCAATCAATTTATAGAAGCTTAGCACAAAATACTGGATCAACCAATGCCCCGTCAGATTTTTTATGAATGACATTTTACTGAAGCAGTTGGCATACTAGATGAACCAATACCTGGATACGGCTGTCAAATGAAAAGTCTTCCACTCCAGAAGAGGAAGCATCAGCAACTTTTGGCTCTTCCTACAGATATATGCATAAAAAAAATTGAAGTTTGATAAGGCAGATTGTTTGAGATATAAAGAGAGAAAAAAGAATGAACATAAATCAATCAATTCATCACCTTAGTCTTCGATTCATTTCCAGAAGTTGTGTCCTTAAAAGCCCAGGACATTTCGTCAGAATCAATATTTTTACCAACTGAAGAAGAAATCACACCGTTGTTAGTATCATTCTGCTTGCTTTGAGATCCAAAACTAGGGGAGAAACTAAAACCTAAGTCCCATTCACCAGGTTTGTTAGAGATTCCATCTGATGTACCAAAAAACTCACTAGAACCATTCACACCATTCCCAAGCCTGAAGCCGAATGCAGCTCCCTTAGGATTTTCCTGCTCCCCGCCCTCAACCTTCAAAGTAGTAAATGTCAACAGTAGTAAACAAAATGGAGTCCCTGAACAACTTGTAGATATATGAAAAGATATGTATAATTCAACTTAAATACAAAAATAATTGTAATTGAAAGAAATCCTCCCTTTATGCATAAACAAGAGCCAAATGCAAATTTGTACATCTTAACCAATAGAACACCAGTAACAACAAACTATCACCACTAACAAAAGTAAAAAGAAGTTACAGAACAATTTTGTGGATACATTGTTGACAAGCATTTTCCGGCTTATCAAACTGAGAGAGTAACTTTTACCTTAGCACTTCCAGTTCCGGAGCGTGTCTCAGATTCTGCCGTCTTGAATTCCCATCCATCATCATCACCAAACTCGTCACTTTCATCAACTAAACTAGAGTTCAACCTACTTGCATTTGAATTTACCCCATTAATATTTGAATTCAGCCCACTGGCATTTGTACCCAACGGATCCCAACTCAAAGTGGACATACTGAAATTCGACGTTGGCTCATTTGGATCACTCTAATAAAACAAAAAATCAAAAT
Organism: Fremontodendron californicum; assembly: GCA_030761205.1. Classification (NCBI taxonomy): domain Eukaryota; kingdom Viridiplantae; phylum Streptophyta; class Magnoliopsida; order Malvales; family Malvaceae; genus Fremontodendron; species Fremontodendron californicum. Next base: position 1,261,736 of record JAULJL010000005.1, read on the forward strand.
AACATCAATAAAGCACCCTTTAAAAAAAATTCTTCTAGCTTCTTACTTTCTAAAACGGTCATTTATCTATACACGAGGATTAAGTATCAAAATTTCCATGCCTTTTTCACTTCTTTTTAACCAAACATGAACACTGGAAATGACATTAATAATCAAATCACAAAAGAGCTATTAAACTTTACCTTCAAAATTTCAACTGTAGCTTCTGCTTTTGACTCTGCACCTCTAAATTCCCACCCATCATCCTCCTCCTCATCAACCAAATCAGAACCTCCCCCATTTGAATCCAACATCGACCCGTTCTGACCGAAACCCGATCCATTTGAGCCCAAATCCAACCCACTTAACCCCAAATTCGCTTCTTTTCTTTCCATCCCAAATACATACCCATTTGAACCCAAATTCTCCTCTTTTTTAACCAAAGCAGGAGCATTTCCACTCAAATCCAACGCATCCACCTTCAAACCCGACCCGTTTAACCCCGAATTCAATCCGTTCCAATTCCAAGTCTCCACTTTTGAATTCAAATAAACTCCCTTCTTAACATCCACACCCGACCCAAACCCATTTGCCTCCTTCCCTTTCTCATTCTGTTTATGCAAATCCGCTATCAAATCATTTAAATTCGATCCTTTTCCCTTCAAATTCCCATCCTTTTTAGGAAATGAAAACGAACCAGTCACACCGTTAAACCCTGTGTCCACTGCACCGGATCCCTCCTCTTCTTTTTCTTCTTCCCCGAAAATCGACAACGGTAAAGCTCCAGTCAGCTTGGCCCATTGAGTTTTCACCGACTCGACTCGGCTCGGAGCCGAGTCGGGCTGAGTTGGAGGGGACGAATTGGGAAAGGGATCGAAACGAAAATGATGGACGGGAAGAGATTCAGTACGGGATAGAGCATTGCTGGAGTTGATGAAATCTCCCCAATCATCGTCGTCGTTGGCGGTGATGGTGGTGGTGGAGTTTTTGGCGGAGAAATCAGGACCGTTGATCGAGTATGACGATGAGGAAGAAATGAATTTGAAATCGCCGAAGCCACCTTCATCGTCGTTTTCGGCCATAGTTTCAAAGGCTTCGAAAGCTCTTTCCTTTTTCCCCTTTTCTCGCGCGATCGATCGGTTGATCTGATAATCTCAGCTTTTTATTTTGGAGTATTTTTTGAAGAAGGGGTGCGCAGGTTAAGGTTGTGAGCACCAAGAACTCTTAAAATGGTTGGCCCATTTCCTCATAAAAAGGTTGGCCCATTATTTGACCTGTCTTAGGGGCCCATTTTGGTTCTTATATTTTATTTATAAGATATAGCTACTATTTTTATTTTAATATGATGAATAATTTATTATGGATTAAAATTAACATCAAATGTTTTTTGTTGGCCACTTTTCTCTCTCTCTCTTTTTTTTTTCTTTCTAAAAACAAGGTTTGATAACTTTTTTTATTATGTTTTTTCTTTCAAATGATTAAGAGGATTAATATAACCTTGATAGGAATAATAGGAATAATTTGATGTATGGTTAAGTTTAGTATAGTATTTGTTTTCCACTTATGCAAGTTGTACTAGAAATTTTTTAATTTACCTTATACAATTTCCAACCAAAATAAAAATATCCAAATATACAAAAAATTATATTTTTCAAGTCAACAAGATGATTGAAAATTAAATAAACACCATGATAAACAAGGTTTGAACAATAATCATACATATGTTATATAACAATAACAAGGAACATGATTTTCATTGGAGGAATACTGATATGAATGTTTATATGAATAACTTATTTTTTTTGACAAGTAAACAATATTTTAATTATAAAAAAAAAGTATTTAATAAAATTTAAATTCAATTTAAAAGTCAAGTATTAAATCTTAAATCACATCTTTATAAATGTATCTCTCTTAATTTTTTAAAATTTCTCAATTTAAAACTTGAAATTTAATGCATTATTTGATCATGCTTAAAGGTGAAAATCTTTCTCTCTCTCTCTATATATATATATATCCACTAATTTTTTTTATATATATAGATCCTATATCTATTTATTTGGTCAAGCTTGATGCAAACTTCCCATTTCACATGGGTCTCATTCTCCCAAGTCATCAAAAACGTCCGTATCCACTGCATGCGGCTGACATTACACGTGGACACCTCTCCTGCCACGTGACCCTACGTGTCCACCTGAAAACCCATTATATTAGCATTTGCATCAACTTTTCCCATTCACTGCATATATCAAATATTACACTATATATATATATATATGTTTTCTCGTTCACTTTGTTCCTTAAGAGCGTTTCCCACTGCAGTTTCTTCGTGTCCAAACAAAACCCAATTTAGAGTTAGATAAAAATCATTTTCCAAGGAGTCAGAAACCTGTTAGATTGTTTGAGATCAGAATGGCTTCTGGTGGGCAGCAGCAGCAGCAGTTTCCTCGTCAGAAACAGGATTCACAGCCTGGAAAAGAACATCTCATGAATCCTATCCCTCAGTTCAGCAACCCTGATTACAAACCTTCTAACAAGCTTCAAGTATTGTTTCCTAAATACAAAACCAATGGCACATTATACAAGTTTTTCCTTCTTGCATTTCTTGAAAATTTTGGTTCCCAACCTTGTACAATTAGATAGGTTCATCAGCTTTTTATTTGCATTACCACAATGAAAAGCTATTTCTGATTTGATTCACTGCATTTTAAGTCTAATCAGTAACAAATTTGAAATTGGAAAGTCTTGTTCCTCATGGAAATGCTCTCATGCATGCCTGTTTGAATAAATTCCTTCTTTTTTTTTTTTTTTTTTTTTTTTGCAGGGAAAGGTGGCTTTAGTTACTGGAGGTGATTCTGGGATTGGCCGAGCAGTTTGCCACTGCTTTGTCCGAGAGGGTGCAACTGTGGCCTTTACCTATGTAAAGCCTCAGGAAGATAAAGATGCAAAGGACACTCTGGAGATGCTAAAAAAAGATAAGACGCCAGATGCGAAGGACCCTATGGCTATATCTGCTGATTTGGGGTTTGATAAGAACTGCAAACAGGTTGTCGATGAAGTGGTGAACGCGTATGGCCGGATTGATATTCTGGTTAACAATGCAGCTGAACAGTACAAGGCAAGCAATGTGGAGGAGATTGATGAGGAAAGGCTTGAAAGAGTGTTTAGGACTAACATCTTTTCTTACTTCTTCATGGCCAGGTAATGCTTTAAAATTTTCCTAAAGAATCAAGGGCAATATAACAAGCTTTACAAAATCAGTAAAATTTGATACAATAACAATGGTAATTGATTATATGATGTGATATTTTTTATAGGCATGCTTTGAAGCACATGAAGGAAGGCAGTTCTATAATAAACACTACATCGATAAATGCATATAAAGGGAATGCTAAGTTACTTGATTACACAGCAACCAAGGGTGCCATTGTGGCTTTCACTAGAGGCCTTTCACTTCAGCTTGTGAGCAAAGGCATTCGTGTCAATGGTGTTGCACCTGGGCCTATATGGACTCCTCTGATACCAGCATCCTTTGATGAAGAAGAGACTGCCATGTTTGGATCAGAAGTGCCAATGAAGAGAGCTGGCCAGCCTATCGAAGTCGCACCGTGCTATGTGTTCCTTGCCTGTAACCACTGCTCCTCCTATATAAGTGGCCAAGTCCTACATCCAAATGGTGGTGCCATAGTGAATGCTTGATATGGCTTTAAGCCAAGCTCTCTGCTTTTAGCGTCATTTGTGTTATAAAATAGCCTTTTGCTTTGCTGTATGTGAGAGTGGTAAACAATCTTATCTATTTCCATATGTAAGTAGCCTTTGGCAAGGCAGCCTCAAAACTTCGAGTCGAATGTGTGCTTAGAATGAGGATGTTGGGGTTGTTTTGTTTGTGTAGAAAACACCTATGGTCCTTGGGATCTAAGAAATAATAATGTAACAAAGCAGGAGCCATATCATATAAGGTCAAATGTTTATATCTCGTGAATGTTTTGTGGGTTGTCTAGTTTGGCTTGAGATGAAAAGTTATTGAAAACTAACCAGCACTCAGCAATAGATTTGCCTTTGATTTTCACTCTGCACTTGTAAGCCTGTATTTCAAACACGAAAACGAAAACAATATTGATTTTCGAGCATAAAAAGTGATATATACTCAGTTAATTTTGATAAATATTATTGTATCTTTGATTTTCGAGCTCACTAAGATGAAAATTTCCTGCATACAGACAGGTTTCCATTTTAAAAAAATATAATGGGTTTTCAACTTAATGATCGGTAGGTTCTGGAATGTCACAAGGAATCCATTCAACTTTATGGTTACCAAGCTGATGTTTGTAAATATGCAAGGCATTGAAGTTTTATTATGGGCCATAAATCTCACATTTCAAGGATTTCAGTAACTTCAAATTCGAAGTTGTTCAAATATCCATGAAAATTATAAACTGGCTCGGAAGTTGCCATGTCTGAAAGTGGTATCCTATTTTTTATCTTTATCAGTCCAGGAGTTCAGTTGAGTTGAGAAAGAAATACAAGCTAGAGTGCCAGGAGAGATCTTTTGACATTCTCAATATAGGAATCATGCAAATAAGTTGAGAGCAGTTTCAAGAGCTGAAAAAACTGGAAAGAGGAAGTATTGAATAGACTATTGTGATTGTCCTACGCAGGGATTGATTTAAATAATTTAAATTACGATTGCGGACGTATTTTTGGCGTTAATTTATCACGGTTGTCAACATAACGAATGCTATTGCGATCAATTGTGATGAATATCAATGGTAAATTGCATAAATATCGGTGACGATATGGTGAATATCGGTGGTGCTATCATGGTAAATTGCATAAATATCAGTGACTTGTGATGAATATCAATGGTAAATTGCATAAATATCGGTGACGATATGGTGAATATCGGTGGTGCTATCATGGTAAATTGCATAAATATCAGTGACGAAAAAAATTGAAACTGTAAAATAACAACCATAATATCGCGTTGCGATTGCTATTTAAATCCGGATCATATACAATTGACACAATTACTCTTATTGTTCTTATATCTAGGAAATATCTAGAATAATGTCCTGACAAATGCAAACTTAGATCCGTTACAAAAGCAGTAAAATTGAAAATGAAAATGGTGAAAATGCAGTAATGCAAAAGTATTGAATACTTACTGGATTCAAGGTCTTTCCATAAAGATTTGACTAAGAAGCTGCCACACTTTGAAGGGAAGTTAATAACTTGAATATGCAGCATTGTGAAGCCAAAGCTGCTAAAGCAAAAACCATAGATCACAATTGGCGCCTGTGAATTTTTTAAAGGAGGAAAGAAACCATTGATGTTTAATGGCTAAAAACCCACTAGCTTGTAACTTTGAACGGCAAAGGTAACAAACTAATGCAAATTTACATAATTGTTTGTCACCCTGGTAAAGAAAATACAACAAACTAATGTTACAGAGAACAGAAACAGCTACAACATTGTTGTTTGCTGCCTTTTGGATAAATAGGAAACGGCTCATAAAAAAAGGTCTACAGAAAACAGATGTGAACAGAAATAGCTATAACATAGTATAATCTGCTTCGTGTTGTTATTCGGAGAAAGATCTAATTGCGACTCAGACATGGGGAGGGAATCAGGAAGAACTGTCAAAAGAAATTTGGACTCCTTTCCCACCAATCCCAGCTGTGAAACACTGAAACCCGTATGATTCTAGCTCCTCGACTAGTTTATCTACAACTGCTCCTGATAGCTCTGATTCATGTTGTCAAGTGAACTAGTGAAAGCATACGAGATTCAAGAAAGTAGAATTGAAGGAGCAAAATATACGATAATATAAACACAAACGAACAGTATCTTATTGAAGCCTATCTTGTTCTGATGAGCATCTGCCCCTTCACATGAAAAAGAAGATCAAGGCAGAGATGATAAATAAATAAATAAATTCATTTCAACGGAATGAGAGATGCAAGGGAAAGGATTATATTGCAAATGAGTTCAAAACTTATTAAACTCATGTAAGCGGTAGGTTTCATTATCTAAATATAGAAAAGAAAAAAGACTGATAATTGGCACAGGCATAAATAAACAAATTAAAGAGAATAAGAAAGAGGATACGAGTTGGTAAAAGTGTTAGCACACAACCTCCACCACCGGCTCCTGTCAACTTGGAAGCTAGCTTATACTTCATTGTTATTTGAAGAACAGTTTCTATAGATGCATGGCTGACACCTATAGATTGGAGCAAACCCTGATTCATTTCCATTAACTCTCCTAGCTTCTCTTCGTTCGCGGTTAAAGACAAATCATCTGCAGCATGTGACTGGATAATGGTAGACCATTCGTCGCTGATAGATTCAATGGCATTTAACACAGAACAAATGGCATCTGGATGCCTGGATTTCCTTGATGAAACATTGGCAACCAATGCCTTCGTATCCCTCCCAACTTTTGTGTTGGTAATGAGCATTCTCAGTGGCATATTGGAATTGATACGGGTCATATTACCTGAGTTGTATTTTATCATGTTGCCTGTTCCATGAAAAAGATAAATTAATTAAGCATATAGATATTGATAAAGATATCTTGCTTTATGTGGTAAAATGTCAAACAATGATGCTTTCGAGTCTTATTCGTCTACTTATAGCAAAAGGTGTATTAAATGTATGGAGAATAAAGTAAATAAAGAAAAGCATTAGAAAAAGAAGGGGTGGATTGAAATAGGGTAATTAGTTTTTATGATAATATAACATAACACCCACAATTTAATTTAATTTAAAATACTATCCTATTATGAGGGAAATAATGAAATCATTTATCACTTGCTTGGGAAATAATGGGTTTATGTTACAATGATATAACTAAAATGAGGATCTTTACTATGTCCAACCTTCCTTTTAGATTTCTGATGTTACCAAATTGGTTCTAAAACTCAATTTTGTTCCAATCCTAGCTAGTTTCGGATAGTGATGCAAACATAGAAGGAAAATGAATTAACAGTTAAAAGAATTTGGAGGGAAGAAAAGTATTTATGAGTCTATTTGAACAAGTTGCATACCAAATGTGCTAACTGAGTTGTCAACTCCAGAAGGCCTTCCATGAATTATCTTCTCCCCTTCGAAAGCCCACTTATTCAACAATTCAACATCAGTCTCCTTAAACATCAACCATCCTTTTTGGCTTACATCCAATTTCACAGAATCTGAAAATGCTAGCAGAGCTGCTGAAAGTGCAACATAATATGCAGCTGATGAACCCAGGCCAGCACCCACTGGAAGCTCAGAAGTAACAATAACTGTAGCTGGCTTAAATCTGACTCACAGAGTCACTAAGTCAGAAATAGAGGTCTAAATGAATAGAGCGTTAGACAAACGGTTCGTGAACAGTTCGTTTTTTGTTCTTCTATCAAGCTAAATAAACGATTATGAACATGATTAATGTTTGCGAACAAATTCATTTAATTTAAATGAACAAACACGAACACACTCAATTTTAAAACAATAGAGCTCGAACACTATTTTAAAATCCTTAACGAACATGAACCGAACACAAAAAAACTCAAAAATAAATAAACGAACACGAACAAAGGTCTGTTCATTCAAGTCCGGTTCATTAATCATCGGCAGTAAAAAGTTCGTTAGAAATACCAAACAGCAAACATACCCTAGGATAGAGGTGTACAACCAAAGAAATGCACAAACTCCAGAAGAAAGTCCAATCTTTGTCTCAGGGAAACTTTGCTCATCAACTAGAGCAGTGATAGATTTAACAGTTTCCAATGAGCATGGTGTGGGTGTTGAAGAAAATGGAGAACCCAAGTGAGATAAAACTTCTTTGATTCTTTTAATTGGCCATGAAAAGTCTAATCCAACGTCGTTGAGCTTAAGTTTTATTGTATCTTCTTCATCCTCTATGGAAAGAGAAAACACAATAAAATGAAATAAAGTCAAGGGAGATCCCCTCATCATCAAACAATTACATGAAAAAGCAATAAAAAAAGAAAGTAAAATAAATATTAGATTGCAAACAAAGTTACAAATAGTAATAAGCAACAAATTCATGTAAAGTAAAACCTTGGGAAACTAAAATATAACTTGACATAATCTCAAAAGGGTATCTGCCAATCGACATTTTAAACAATCTCAAAATAACCCAACTCAAAATAAAACATCTCATCCAATTCAACCCGAAAATCACCCAAAAACAGCATCAAAACACAAAAAAAGATCAAAACTTACATAACATGTAATAAATAAAACAAGAGAGAAAGAGAGATACCAGAACGAAGACGAAGAGAGACAACAGTATAGAGATCAATGGAGGAAGCAACAGCAGTATATCCATGAACCACAGCGTGATCACCGGCGAGAATGATCTTCCCTGGAGCTCTGGCAGTTATCTCCATTTTTCCAGTTCTTTCTATTTCTTTTCTTTTTTTAATCCAAAATGTTAAATTTGAGCTTTTTAGCTGATGATGATTATTGGGTTTTGTCAAAATCAACTCTTTTTTAAGACAAGGAGACTTTGATATAGAATTTGGAAGTGAAATGTGTTACGGGCCAAATACTTGAGGCCATACTTGAGGAAAATTCTAACATACGTTTTTTACCGTAAGCTTCCCATCAGCTTAGATGAATTGTATCCGTCAGATTAAAAATGTAAGATCTGAACCGTTGAAATAAAAAAAAAAAAAAGAGAAACCGGTTTACCCCTTCACTTCGAAAAAACCCTTCCCCCTAAAACATCCTCCCTCGAAAATCCCTTCCCCCCCTCTGATACAAAAAAATACCTAGAACCCTAAAATTTGTTCTCCTTTGGAGCTTCGAAAATTTGCTTCTCCCTTTGTAATCTGATTCGAAAAATTGGTTCCCCCTTTGTAATCAGTTTGTTTTCCCTTTGTATGGTGTTTCGGAAACCCCTTCCCCCTCTGATACAAAAAATTCTGTAGAACCCTAAAATTTCTTCCCCTTTTGTGTTTCGAAAATTTGGTTCCCCCTTTCTAATCAGTTCGTTTTTCCTTTCTATGGTGTTTCGAAAATATTGTTAGAACCCTAAATTTTCTTCTCCCTTGTCTGTTTCGAGATTTGCTTATCCCATTTTTTTTTCGAAATTTGGCTTCTCCCATTGTAATCAGTTTCGAAATTTCCCTTGTGTTTCGAAAATTCCCTTGTGTTTAGAACCCTAAATCAGTTTCGAAAACCCTAACCCTTGTGTTTTTGCACAACCGAAACCCAGATAAAAAAACCCTAACCCTTGTGTTTTTGCACAACCGAAACCCCAAATATCAAACCCAACTCTCTTCCTCTGAAAATCATCGAAGCCAGACATATTTTTGTTTGGTCATCTGGTATTTTGTTTCTTTGTTTATTATTTCAGCAATTTTTTTATATTTTTTGTGGATGATTCTAATTAATTTTGGTTTGGGGTTGTTTTTTTGTTTTTTTTGGCAGAAATATCAGCATAAATTTTGGGTGGCTGCAAGAAGATAATTGGTAAGTTCTTGAATCAGCTTGGAAACATGTTTGCTTTGTTTGGTTGTTGGACATGAAAAAAAGGAAGGATAAGTGGATGTGTTTTGGTTTCTCTTGAGTTTAATTGAGCCAGTGTCGGTTTCGCTATAATGTGTATTTGTTTCGTCCTAATTAGATGCATGGAAGTGGAAAACATGTCATGATGCTTAAAAATTATGCCTATTATGATTCTGCTATCGAGCATTTGATATGCCTATATTGTTTAAGCTTTTTTCGCTCTCATGGCTCCAAACCACAACCCTGACAATTAGTTTCATTGGCATGGCATCTATTACTGCATAATCTTTCATCTGATTTTTGTAAACTGTTTATTTGAAATGTACTTCTTTTACAATCTGGATTTAATTTTGGTAATTTGGGTATTTGGTAATTTGGTTTTTGTTTTGTTGAGAGACTGAGATATTTTGGAATTGGGTTTTTGTTCCTTGAATGCATAAACTTGTGGTAAACTTGTCACTTTTTAGGGTGTTGTGCTCTCCCTGTTGGTTCGTAATATTGTCAAAATTCAATATTGATTGTCATCTGGATTTATATTTTGTGATTTTAGCATGCTTAGTTTTTGGAAATTCTTCACTTTGGCTCTGGTTTAGTAAGATTGTTCTTATAAAATAGTGTTAGTACATGATTTTCTGAATGGAACAGTGTTTGAGTCGTTGTGATTTTGTCTTGAACCGTTTTAAAAGTTATGATTTCACTTGTGGTTTTGTCTGGTATATATGTAACTTATGGTGTTGCTGCTGCATTCTTGTAATAACAGTGAGATAACATTTACTATAATATTTTGTTGACAATTTTATCAAATTTTATATATAAAATAGTATCTTGACTATGGGGTTTGGAATTTTATATATATCCAAAGGTTTAAAATTTAAATCATCCCACCGATAGTAATAAAAAAATAGAGAAAATGAATATACTGTAATTAACCTTATGTGCATAAGTAGAGTAAAAATTAAACAATTACAATAGAAAATGTTATTATTAATTGGTAGTTACCTTTTAGGCCAAATAAATGGTACTTTCCTTGAAAAATCAATGCAAAATTTGTAGTATATAGTTTTTACGTACCTTAGGTTTAAACAAATATATTTTATGTATATATATACTTTTTAAGATAATTGAATATGAACTTTTAATCAATAATATTGTCATACACATTCTTTAGAAAATTTTAATTTTTTTTTCCTAATGCAATCTTGATGTAGTAATAGTTTTAACTCCTTTCTTATTTTGGTTTTAAATAGTCATGTCATTTTTAAATTTTGTCTTTTTAAGATAATTGAATATGAACTTTTAATGAATATGAACTTTTAATACGGATAAGATTATGCCTCTAGGCAGAGAAAATTTTATTAACTTTTTATGCAGAATTAGTTATCCTGATGTACTTGTTTTGTATTATAAATTATAATTTATTGTATGTCTAAAGTTGAGAAATTTGCAAACGTTTGTTTGATTTTATTAAAGATTCAAAGAGATGGACAAAGTTGATGAAAATGTGCAGCTTCAGCAGACTGAATCCAGCATGAAGGTTGTAAAACCGAGGGGTGCATTTTTGAATTACTAGTAAGTAACTATACCTGGTGGTTTTAAGTTGAATTCATTAGACATTGTATGTTGTTATATTTGGATTTAAAGAGTGCGAGTTACATATTTTATGTTAATCGCTTTATACAGCATAAATGAATGCAAAGGAGATGTAGAAGACAAAGGAAAAATGTCATTGAAGGTGAGTAATATTTTATGTATCGTTTGTGTGGACACTAAGTTATAAAGTGTTACTAAAATCATGGTTTTTTTATGTGTATGTGAATTAATTGGAATTGTTTTTTTCATAGGTTCGTAAGCTGGCAGCAAAATGGAAAGTGCTGCCTACACAGGAGAAGCTGCCGTTTATAGAGCAGACTGTTGCACAACAAGAGCAGTACAAAAATGAAGTGCAACAGTTAAAAAGACAGAAATTAGATGATGAAAAAAAGAAGGTAATAATTAAATAAAAAAATGTTATATTGAAGAAATAATAGTTACAACTGAAGTATGATGTTATATTGCTATGTATTTTTAATGAATGTACTTTATGTGTAGGGCTTTGTTGCGACACGCTGTAGCCCATTTAATTTGTGCAAGCTCTTTAAGCAATTGAAGGAAAAACATATTGAAGGTGCAGTGGAAAGCATAGGGTTCGGTCCCTTGCTACTGTTGAAAGATGGAAAGCTTCCAAGAGAGCTGTGTGAAAATTTGGTTCAGAACTTTAATGTTGCAACCAGCTCCATGGAAGTGGATGGCGAAAGTATCCCTTTCACAGTGGAGGATGTGGAAGGTATTCTAGGTTTAGCAAACGAGTGAGTAGAGGTTTCAACTGTAATGGAAAGAGAAGACGCTGAAGTCTTGTGTAATAAGTTTAATATTCCAACTCATCGAAAGATGAGTTTTGTTAGGCTAGAGCAAGAAATTTTGGAGTTCGAGGCCGACTGTGAAGAGCTAAAGGCCAGGCTCCTCTTATATATCGTTGGACGGTTTTTGTGTCCAACGACTGAAGGGGGGCCATCGAAAGAGTATTATTATTGTTTGACGGAGGATGGCCTGAATGGAAAATTGAACTGGGCAAAACATGTTCATGAGAAGCTTCTTCTTGGTATTAGAAGTTTTCATGCTAGGAAGATGAAATCATCAAAAGTGTACTTAACCGGTTGCCTGCTCTTATTGGTGGTAAGTATAATATTTTAAATCTTCGTTTTTCCTAATGCAATCTTGATTTGAATTAATTTGGAATGGAATTAAATTAGAAGTATAAGTTATATTGACTAAATTGTAATAATTTGAGTAGATAAGGTTCTATGACCATATTTCCGGAGTTCGGAGTACGAAAGAGGCAACGTCCACTTTTGTTCCTCGCATTAGTGCATGGGGAACGGATGAGGTCGTCTCTTCAATTTCCCATTCAAGAGACTTCCGTGTTGGCTTGAAATCCAAGGTGACATTAGTTATCTAAGTTGTATTAATTTATTGTTAGTGACTAAAACTTATATATGAATTATGTAGTTTGATTAATTTATGATTTCATGAAAATAAGGGTATTCATATCACCGAAGAACATCAGAGTGAGCGGCCGATACAAGAGGAGCAGAATCGGTATCATACTGACTTACAGGTAAGTCGGTTAATTAGATCTTCATGTCTAATTCATAGAGATTGCAAGAAATCTATAAATTATGTATATACTTCACGAATTGCATTAAGTGTATGTAGTATGTTTATTTTTAATTATTTTCCAGGCTTTAAGAGAGTCCATGAAAAGTCTGGAAGCCAGTGTGACAGAACAACTGAATAGAATGTCGGAAGACATGAAGTCGATGCAGGAAAAAATTAATGCTCTTTTATCGAGATCTGTTGAGGTGAAAACTGGCGGTGAAACCAGTTTGCAAAAAAAGGATGAGGAATGAGGCATCGTTGAGGTCGGTGGGCAGAGCACGGAGTTGAAAACACCAGGTGGTGAGTTGGAGTCCTCCATCGAGATCATTGAGCGCAAAGCGGAAGAGGGAGATGGAGATTTAACTACACCAGTGAGAACTGATATCAACAATCCAAGCTCAAGTTGTCCTGCCCCACGGAAAAAGAAGGTATATATATTAACTTATTTATAATTCAATAATACTTAGATATGCTATAAAATAACTAATTTGTTTATGGCATTTTATATGATTACATATTATAGGGTCAATCTGGCAAGAAAAACCAAATTGTTAGGTCAAGGTCAACATTTGCTTCTGGTGTTAGTGGGATAGTTACGCGAGCGAGATCAACTTTCTTGTGATATTTGCACTCCCGTCCGCAGGACTGTTTATGTTTGTTTGAATAGACCAATCATGCATGTAGGCATGATATGCTTATACAACATTTATTTTTTCCGCCTTTCATTGCAATCTTTGTGAATGCATACACTGAATATATATTGATATGTAATTCAATTTATATATGTTTAAGTATATACATTTATTACATAAGTGTGATATGTATAATTACTAATTAGCAGTACCATATGCCGTATGTTTGTACAAATAAATATTTAAAGGTTACCGCGAAGAGGGCCGCTGTCAAAATTCCGAAAGAATTAGATGAACTTGATACTGCAATTTGCAATTATGTGTGGAACAGTAATGTTGATCCAAGGTATGTTGATGATATTATTTTATTTAAAACTAATGTTTTGATTTTAAGTTGATATGGATTTCGATATTTTATTTATTCTTTATATGAGTTTATATTGTAGTGAAGTTGTAGTTCAATTCGGTGCAACATTTGCATCAATCGAGGAATTTGGCTCCTTGCGCCCAAAACAATGGGTAACTTCAGTGGTAAGTGTAATATATTTTTTCATCGAACTTCATGATTGTCTTTGTAGTAGTGAAATGTGTTTAATGAGTTGTTCCTGCCCTAGATTATTGACCTTGTCGGTGAGTCAATGGCCTACTATTGTAAAGCTTCGACTTTGTCAACAAGGAGATGGTATTTTCCGGCCGCATTTTCTGTGAGTATATTTCTCATTGTTTGTTTTTTGCATATAGTTTAACTTGTTTCAAGAAACATGAACCTTATGTTTATTCTTTGCAGACTCATATCTTGTCAACCGAATGCAATGCGAAAGAGCTGATTAAGTATTTTAAAGGACAATTCATTCGTATGGGATCCTTGACTGACTGTTACAAGGTGAGGACATGGAAATCTCTTTATATGCGTACGATCGGAATTATGTTATATAACGTAATAACCTGCTAATAATGATTATGTAATTTCGTTGCAGATCTTTATACCAATGAATGAGATGAACACGCATTGGTATTTGTGTGTGATAGATATGCTAGAGAAGGAAGCGAAAGTGTTGGATACCTTGCCGCGCAATGTTGCAAATAAACAAAGAGTTGCGGATGTGACTCGTGTGGTAAGATAAATACATGTTGTATTAAATTATATTTCTTCGCACTTGCGAACATATTGTAATTCATGATTTTGGTTTACGACGAGACATTTATAATTTATTCTAATTTCACTTCGAACAGATATCCGCGTGTGCAAAATTGTTTACTGACCCTCTCATGACATCATTGGTTGGTAGTCCAATGGTGCCATTTCATGAGTTGAAAATTGTGAATCCAGAGAGGGTTCCTCTGCAAAGCAACGGGTAACATAACTCTCTCACTATTTGAATACCTTGTTTTCCATTATGTAACTGAATTATAAAAGCTACTATTCTTGAAATTGCATACAGTTATGATTGCGGAATGTGGGTTGCTGCTTTCATGCAAAATCTACATAATACTGACTATAAATTTGTGGTATGCTATTCTCATTGCTGTTACTTATTTCAATATTTTGTCATATGTTGGGTCATTGGAAAATTTGATTCCCGTTGTATGTATTCGTATGTAGCGTTTAAACGTGTGGGACAGATTTTTATTAGTCTCTGAGCTGATAAACCATGAGGAGAACACTTTACGGAAAAGGGTATGTGATGCTGCTCTAACCCTCCATAAAGCTAGGATATCTCCTCGTACAAAGCTGTTGCAGAAGTCAGTTGGCAAGTTTAAGCTGTGAAGTAGGTAATTTATTTCAATAAATCATATAATTTGTCATGTTTCGTTCTCAGTATATAGACACTGTTACATGTGCCCTAGTCGAAGTTGAAAATTGTTCAAATATGTTAGCTGTCAGGATTTTACTTTTAATTTCTTTTTTTGGGTAGGGGATGATTATGAAATGGTTTTCATGTTTTATTGACAAAATATGCTTAAATTAATGTTCGGCACTCTTGTTTAGGTGACCTTTTAGGGGCCATATTAGCTGTTACCATATAGTAAATTTAATGTGTTTTTTCAACATCTTGTTTTCTTGATCTCTGTGTTAATGTAAATATGTGGTTTCTGGTTTTGTTTTACTTCTGCAAGGCCTAGTTATTGCAATACTATATGCATGTCAGAACTTTGTGAAAGTGTAAGCTACTTATGTTTGCGTGCTGAAAAGTTCATACAAACAAGTGAAGATCTAATTGCCTCATTTCTAGATGGTTTTTCTGACTTTCAGGGTATCCATATGAGAATTCATGCTAGTGAAAAAGCGGTGCTGGAAATGGAAAAGCTTGCAATGCTGGAAAGTGTTAAGATATGGAAGCTTGCAATGCTGAAATGAGACAGATTGAAGAGTTAAGATCTGGAAGCAGCTCTAGTCGAGAAAGTGTTAGAGCAAAGAGGCACGTGAGTGCTAGACAAGAAGGGGGGGAAGTTGGCCATCGACTCAGTAACAATGTCAAAATGCAGAGACCAACACCTGAAATTTTTGAAGAGGACAATGAGATGATGACAAGTGATTTAAAAGGTTGTTGAGAACTGAAATTTCTGTTGTTTTTGGTTATTAAATTAGTGTTCTAGAGTTTTGGTCCGTCAAAAATCTGTTGTTTCTATTGTTCTGGAGTATTGAAAATATGGCTACTTGGGTTGTGGTGGAGGTGGTTATAATCTCTTGTATTTTAATTTTGTTTCAGCAGAAGAATCAGTTCAGAAATATGTATTTTTTGCTCTCATAACAATATGTATTTTATATGGCTGAGTTGGACAGTGTTATAGATTGTGATGTGGCATCGCCTTTGCGCTGTTTCTCAGCAGAAAAATATACAATGTAAATGCTATTGGTTCCTCATGAGATATGCTGTGGTGAAAATAAGCTAGAACCAGTTAATGGTCACTGGCCAGACACTAAAAAAAACAGATTGAAAATTAGCAACTAGCCAACAACATTATGCATCGGTCCCTTTCCTTTTTACATAGCCAAAGATGAAGATGCAGAAACCAACACCTTTTAGGCAGTGGTATTACTAAAAGAAGACATTCCTCAGTCATAATAAACTGTTCAAGTTCTGGCCTCAACATCCTTCATCAGCCCTGCTATTACCACCAAATTACTTACTTATCTAAACAGTTATAATAAACACAACAACAACCACTACAAAAAAGAACTAAACTACACATGTTCAAGTTCTAAAAACTGATTCAAGCTATTCCATTCCTGTATTGTCTGTATTTTGCTCATTTTCTTGTTGCTCCAGAAAGATGAAGATGTGGTGCTGATGTTGAAGGAAAATTTGACTGCAAAGTTAACCCAAATAGAAAAAAAAGAAAGAAAAAGAGTGAATGATGATATATTAATTTTACACTCTCATTATGGAAACAAGTGCATATTGAACTCTCACAATTGTATCTTAGACTTCACCTACTAACTTGGTGATCTAAACCAGGTAGAGAAGTCTGATTGTTTAGCTTCATTATATCTTTCTGGGTAATTGCTGAATGAAAAAGAGTCGTCCTAAAAGTATTAAATATAACGTTAGTCATATGCTGAACAATTAATTATTTCATTGAGCGCAGTACCCGAAACCAATATAAGCGTAGAACAAATAAAAATAAACATTACCTGCATCTTCTCGTTCTCTTCAGCATGCATAGTTGGGAAAAAGGCTTTCGTCTCCACTTCACATTCTCCCTATGAGGATTTAAAGTAATTACTCACCGAACATCATACTGTTAAAACTTTAAAAACAGAAATTATAAGTAATGTAAATCTCACATGTTGTACTGAATATTGGAACTCATTGTCACTATTAGAAGTAAGGTTGTCGAGACCATCACTTTGCATTCCAAGTTTCAAAAGTGGGCAAGTAACTTTACTATGTCCCTCCATTCTGCAGTACCCACACTTTCTGACTTTTGACGGTGTTTGCTTTTTCCGTACTTCTTTCCCTTTACCCCGTCTCGTAATAGGGTCTAGTACTTTTCCCATCTTTGAGATCTCAGCTACGGGATCATTCAGCTCACACAATTCCTCCATTTCAACAGTCAATCTATTAATTTCACTTCTTGCTCTATTAAACGACTCACCTGTTTTGGATGCTACGTAGCACATTCGGTTACAACTACTACTTAGTGATGCATACCGCACCATTTGCATCATCTCGGGTGCAACATCATTCTGCATAAACGATGGGGCACACAGTTTGGCATTTTTCGTCCATCGATGCATAATCAAAGATGCAGGAATATCAGACATATCTTCAAGCTTCATCACATGAATTTGATGCCTACAAGGCAACCCAACTGTCTCAAATTTTTGGCAAGAACACTCAATAGTTTGCGCAGCTGCATCAAAGACAACTACAACCCTTCGGTCAGGTTCCCTGTACTTAGCTAAATAATAGGTCCGCGTTAATTCATTTTCTACAATTGGTTCACGGATACGATACAACGTCTCCTGCTGAAGCTCGTCTTGGAAAAGAGAAAATGATTCCCTTGTGTACATAGTTGCCGCATGACCTTCAATGTCATCTAACTTGCTTAAATGGGTTGGCCTTGTTTCCTTACTGAAGTAATCAGCCTCCAATTCCTTCGTCCGCATTCTACTAACCCCTTGATCAATTGAACGAACAAAGTCAAGATATGTTTTTTTGGACTTCAAGTATATAGCAAGCGAAGCGTTCAAGGACTCACACCTTTGTGTGGTTCGTAATGTCCCAAAAAATTGTCCTGTAATATATGCTTGTGCCCACATGTCCCTAGTTCTATCTTTTTTCGACTATCCAAGGGTGCTTTTCAACATTAAATTTTCTGATCATTACAGTCCCCTCACGTTCAAAATCATTCGGTGTCCACCATGAAGTCATGCATCTAGAAAATGCCTTAGCAAATAATGGATCACTGATATTTGCCTGTGCATTGCGAGCTAGGTGCCACGTACAAAGTCTGTGTCTAGCATCGGGAAAAACAGTTCTAATTGCTCTTTGCATTGCCCTATCCCCGTCAGTAACAACTGAAATAGGACGTTTGTTATGCATTGCTTCTAGGAAAGTTCTCAAAACCCACACAAAGCTATCAGTTGTCTCATCAGCAAGTACAGCAACTCCAAAAACAATTGTTTGATGATGGTGATTGACACCGACTATAGGCATCAGAGGCCTATCATAAGCATTCTTCTTATACGTGGTGTCGAACGCTATAACATCCCCAAAGCATGCATAGTTCGACCGTGAAGTAGCATCTGCCCAAAAGAGATTATGCAATCGCGTATCATCATCAGTGCTATATTTCATATAAAAACCAATATCCAATTCCTTCTTCATTTCAAAGTAAGAAATAACAGCATTCACATCGCCATCCGCTATTTCAGCTTTACTGCAGGCATGTAGCGCGTTGTATAGGTCTTTTGCAACAAAACCAACATTTTCGAATCCACCAGCTTCTTGAACAAGGTAGTTCATGATCTGTGATGTACAGACCCCAACAGATTTCATAGCTTTAGCTTCAGCTAAATCTGAATCTTTAATTTCTTGATGTGACGGAATAAAATGTTTATGCGATGAATCACACATATCATGATTATGAACGTCCTCACAGTATGTGATTACCCACTTCCCAAAACACTGCATGTTGACACGTACACTAGCCTTACATCCGGTTCTAGACAACGGTCTAGCATTTCTTTTACGATTGCAGTGTTCTATTTTGTCAATCTTGAATCCTTCTTTTGTACAACAAAATTGTTGACCTACAAGATCACCAGTATCATTACGTCTTGTACTTCCCCGACGAACACCAAAACCCTTCTGAAAAGCGTATGCCTTGTAAAATTCCCATGCAGCATCCAATGAATCAAAACTCATACCTATCATATCTTCTCTACATAATGTACTGAAATCCTTATTATTATGAGAAATTGAACCTTCACATTCAACAGCATTAGGAGATTCTGAATTCGAAGGACAATCCTCATGAAATTCTTGTGTTCTAGAATCCATTATAATTCTGAAGAAAAATAAAAACAAAAAAACATATATCATTCTTCGGCAATACATTAAATTGTACCACGTACAAAATTTAGATATTGCCTAAAGAAGTAAAATTAACATGTAAATGCTATAACTTAAACATTGTATTAAGTAACCCATCAAAATCACTACCCATGAAAATATGCAATTATGAATATTAAATAATTTATAACCACTATAATAACCGGTTTCATGAGAATTGTATTAGTTAAACATTCTATTCACTAACATTTGAAAATATTTTTTAATATTACACATTTTATAAGAAGTAACAAAGTTGATTCCATGAAAATTATATAACTTAAACATTGTATACTAACCTTTTGTATGGAATATTTGGTTGAATAATGTGCTTCAATAAAGCGGGGCTGTTGCGCTTTTGTAGAACAGAAACCACGTCAATTGAACAATGTAGAAGCCTAAACCTGTCTCAGCAAATAAGAAAACAAAACCAATATCTCAGCAACTAAAGTAGGTGAGTAATAAGGAATGCATTTAATATAGAGATGTAGTAATTTAAACAATGTCATTAATTATGTTGACCTACCATATGTAATTCTCTGTTAACAATTTAAAGAAGTGGGTGAAGCAATATTATCCAATTAAATATGTCTATGTAAGTTAAAATAATGTTATTTTATCTGTAACTAAATCAATAATTATTTTTATTAATGTTAAGTGATAAAAAAATAATTTCTAAACATATAAATTTTTATTTTTATTTTTAATGTAATTTATTATATTTATATTTTATTTAGCACGTTTATATGTTAAGTAATCAAATTTGTAATGATTTGTTATATTTAGATGTAATTTTTTATATTTATATGTAATACGGAAATTTTTCAAATTCATATGTAATTTATCAAGTCCATATGTAATTCTCCAAGTTCATATGTAATTTTCCATGTTCATATGTAATTCGGGAATTTTCCAAGTTCATATGTAATTTATCAAGTCCATATGTAATTCTCCAAGTTCATATGTAATTTTCCATGTCCATATGTAATTCCGGAATTTTCCAAGTTCATATGTAATTTATCAAGTCCATATGTAATTCTCCAAGTTCATATGTAATTTTCCATGTCCATATGTAATTCGGGAATTTTTCAAGTTCATACGTAATTTATCAAGTCCATATGTAATTATCCAAGTTCATATGTAATTTTCCATGTTCATATGTAATTCGGGAATTTTCCAAGTTCATATGTAATTTATCAAGTCCATATGTAATTCTCCAAGTTCATATGTAATTTTCCATGTCCATATGTAATTCCGGAATTTTCCAAGTTCATATGTAATTTATCAAGTCCATATGTAATTCTCCAAGTTCATATGTAATTTTCCATGTCCATATGTAATTCGGGAATTTTTCAAGTTCATACGTAATTTATCAAGTCCATATGTAATTATCCAAGTTCATATGTAATTTTCCATGTCCATATGTAATTCGGGAATTTTCCAAGTTCATATGTAATTTATCAAGTCCATATGTAATTCTCCAAGTTCATATGTAATTTTCCATGTCCATATGTAATTCGGGAATTTTCCAAGTTCATATGTAATTTATCAAGTCCCATATGTAATTCTCCAAGTTCATATGTAATTTTCCATGTCCATATGTAATTCGGGAATTGTCCAAGTTCATATGTAATTTATCAAGTCCATATGTAATTCTCCAAGTTCATATGTAATTTTCCATGTCCATATGTAATTCGGGAATTTTTCAAGTTCATACGTAATTTATCAAGTCTATATGTAATTCTCCAAGTTCATATGTAATTTTCCATGTTCATATGTAATTCGGGAATTTTCCAAGTTCATATGTAATTTATCAAGTCCATATGTAATTCTCCAAGTTCATATGTAATTTTCCATGTCCATATGTAATTCGGGAATTTTCCAAGTTCATATGTAATTTATCAAGTCCCATATGTAATTTTCCAAGTTCATATGTAATTTTCCATGTCCATATGTAATTCGGGAATTTTCCAAGTTCATATGTAATTTATCAAGTCCATATGTAATTCTCCAAGTTCATATGTAATTTTCCATGTCCATATGTAATTCGGGAATTTTTCAAGTTCATACGTAATTTATCAAGTCCATATGTAATTCTCCAAGTTCATATGTAATTTATCAAGTCCATATGTAATTCTCCAAGTTCATATGTAATTTTCCATGTCCATATGTAATTCGGGAATTTTCCAAGTTCATATGTAATTTATCAAGTCCATATGTAATTCTCCAAGTTCATATGTAATTTTCCATGTCGATATGTAATTCGGGAATTGTCCAAGTTCATATGTAATTTATCAAGTCCATATGTAATTCTCCAAGTTCATATGTAATTTTCCATGTCCATATGTAATTCGGGAATTGTCCAAGTTCATATGTAATTTATCAAGTCCATATGTAATTCTCCAAGTTCATATGTAATTTTCCATGTCCATATGTAATTCGGGAATTGTCCAAGTTCATATGTAATTTATCAAGTCCATATGTAATTCTCCAAGTTCATATGTAATTTTCCATGTCCATATGTAATTCGGGAATTTTCCAAGTTCATATGTAATTTATCAAGTCCATATGTAATTCTCCAAGTTCATATGTAATTTTCCATGTCCATATGTAATTCGGGAATTTTCCAAGTTCATATGTAATTTATCAAGTCCATATGTAATTCTCCAAGTGCATATGTAATTTTCCATGTCCATATGTAATTCGGGATTTTTCCATGTTCATACGTAATTTATCAAGTCCATATGTAATTCTCCAAGTTCATATGTAATTTTCCATGTTCATATGTAATTCGGGAATTTTCCAAGTTCATATGTAATTTATCAAGTCCATATGTAATTCTCCAAGTTCATATGTAATTTTCCATGTCCATATGTAATTCGGGAATTTTCCAAGTTCATATGTAATTTATCAAGTCCATATGTAATTCTCCAAGTGCATATGTAATTTTCCATGTCCATATGTAATTTGGGATTTTTCCATGTTCATACGTAATTTATCAAGTCCATATGTAATTCTCCAAGTTCATATGTAATTTTCCATGTTCATATGTAATTCGGGAATTTTCCAAGTTCATATGTAATTTATCAAGTCCATATGTAATTCTCCAAGTTCATATGTAATTTTCCATGTCCATATGTAATTCGGGAATTTTCCAAGTTCATATGTAATTTATCAAGTCCATATGTAATTCTCCAAGTTCATATGTAATTTTCCATGTCGATATGTAATTCGGGAATTGTCCAAGTTCATATGTAATTTATCAAGTCCATATGTAATTCTCCAAGTTCATATGTAATTTTCCATGTCCATATGTAATTCGGGAATTGTCCAAGTTCATATGTAATTTATCAAGTCCATATGTAATTCTCCAAGTTCATATGTAATTTTCCATGTCCATATGTAATTCGGGAATTGTCCAAGTTCATATGTAATTTATCAAGTCCATATGTAATTATCCTTGTTCATATGTAATTTTCCATGTCCATATGTAATTCGGGAATTTTCCAAGTTCATATGTAATTTATCAAGTCCATATGTAATTCTCCAAGTTCATATGTAATTTTCCATGTCCATATGTAATTCGGGAATTTTCCAAGTTCATATGTAATTTATCAAGTCCATATGTAATTCTCCAAGTTCATATGTAATTGTCCATGTCCATATGTAATTCTTCATATGTAATTTTTCAATTTCATATGTAATTTATCAAGTCCATATGTAATTTTTCAACTTCTCAAGTTGATATGTAATTTTTCATGTTTGATATGTAATTCGTCCAAGTTGATATGTAATTTATCAAGTGCATATGTAAATATTTGTGACCTGGTAACCTGCTACACAGGTTTCCCATTTTGGAGCTTACCACAACCTTACCGTAAGAAACTTACGGTAGAACTCCCCCATACTTGAGGCCTTATTTCTGCTAGCCCATTATTACTTATGTTTATGTTATTTTACTGTTTATTGTTTCTATTATTGCTGCTTATTTTCTGTTGTAACAGAAGTGTTGACTAGGCAATTCTCCTTCTATATCAGAAACAATAAGTAAAATTGCAGTGAATCTGAACAACATTCTATTGGTTTGATCGAATGGAAGAAATGATTAACAACATTCTCCTTCTCTGACAATTCTCATATTTCTGTTATCTCTCTCTTCCTCTCTATATTCCTTAACCTTTCTTTTCCAGTGTTCTTACTGTGTTCTTACGGCATTCATCATATTGCCATAGACAATTGCAGTGAATCTTGTGGAGGCTATCATTGGTATCAGAGCTGCTGTTCCTGGCCATGGCAGAAGGCGTTACAACAAGGTTGCAAAAGGATGTGAACCAGCTGCAGAAAGATTTCGAGAAGCTGAACGTTACCACTGGGCAGCTGCGAAATGATCTGCAAATAGGGCTTGAAGGTGTTGGGGTGGAGATGAGAACTATGTTCGAACAGATGATGCATCGTTTCGACCAGTTTTCCAAGGGACCTCAATGCAGTGATTCCATGGAAGGAGGATCTGCCATCGACAAACAAAAATCTGTGAGGGAAAATTTGGAGGATAATTCAAAACCTGCAGTTTACACTGATCTGATGGGAGGATTTAAAACTCAAACTAAGCTCTCTAAGTTGGGATGCCCTCACTTCGATGGAAATGATTTCAGAGGATGGATGCTCAAGATTGACCAGTTCTTTGAAGCAGATAATACTCAGGAGCACGATAAGGTGAGAGTGGTGATGATGCATTTGGAGGGTAAAGCTCTTCAATGGCACCAGAGGTTCATGAAAGGCTATGATAAACTTTCTGAGGTTAGTTGGAACTGTTATCTTACTGAAATGAAGTCTCGTTTTTCTGAAAATGAATTTACCAATCCTATGTTTGATCTGGTTAGCCTTAAGCATCTCAATACTGTTGATGATTATTATGAAGAATTCGAGAGTACTCTTAATCTGTTACAGTTATCTGATGAATATGCCTTGAGTATTTTCATAAGCAATCTAAAACCTGAGATATCTAACCATGTTCGATTGTTCTATCCCAAAACACTGACCCATGCATACAACCTAGCAAAACAATGGGAATCTCTAATGTTTAACATACCCAGAAAACCTCATATGTCCTACAAAAATCCAACCAATCAACCTCCTATCCATACTATTAATCAACCTCCACCAAAAACAAAATTACCAGCCTTATTACCAACACCAAAACATTTTTTCCCTCCCTATCAAAACCAACCTAGATACCAAACACCACTAAACACTTACAAACCACCAATGAAGACAGACAATACCAATAGAACCTTATCCAAAACACTTACCAGAGAAGAAAGGGATGATAGGAGGAGAAG
The DNA here is from genome assembly GCA_030761205.1 of Fremontodendron californicum. NCBI lineage: Eukaryota > Viridiplantae > Streptophyta > Magnoliopsida > Malvales > Malvaceae > Fremontodendron > Fremontodendron californicum. The sequence goes on from JAULJL010000005.1 coordinate 1,286,461, forward strand.
GGGATTATGTATGTGGTGTGGAGCCAAATATGGGATTGGACATAAATGTGTGAGATCTCAGCTATACCAGATGCTTGTGAATGATACAGAAGAACTGCCAACTGATCCTGAGGAATTCTTAGACTGTTTGGATACAATGGAACATCCAGGGGGTGAGGAATCTATCAACACAGGGCATCCAGTGATATCTTTGCATGCTTTGTTAGGAACTGCTAACCATCAGACTATGCGAATGCAGGGCAGCATTAAGCACTATCAAGTCATCATTCTAGTGGATTCGGGTAGCACACACAACTTCATTGACCAATCCTTGGTCAAGAAGATGGGGTGTAAAACACAAATGGTCACTGGTATGAGTGTCTCGGTTGCCAATGGAGACCAGATGTGGGCACAAAGTAGTTGCAAGGCAGTCGAATGGGAAGTACAAGGTTTCAAGCAGACCACTGATTTCTTAGTATTACCCCTAACAGGCTGTGATTTGGTTTTAGGAGTACAATGGTTGAAGTTACTTGGTCCAATTATTTGGGATTTCAATGATTTGACAATGCAGTTCTCGGTTGGTGAATCTAAGACTATGTTAAAAGGAATCGTAGCAGGAGCAATGCAGGTTATGGCCAAAAGACAAGCATCCAAATTGTGCAGTCATCATACTGGAACTTGCACACTTGTGATGCTGGATGCTCAGCCATCACAGGTAATGGCTATGCAACTCGATGAGAATGACATTTCCACTCTGCCTGAGGATCTGCAAATTTTGTTGTCTCGATTCTCTGTCTTGTTTGAAGTACCGCAAGGTTTACCACCCCCAAGGCCTCAAGATCACAGAATTCAGCTGATTGATGAAAGTCAAACTGTCAAAATTAGGCCATATCGGTACCCTACTGTTCAAAAAAATGAGATTGAAAGAATTGTAGCTGAAATGGAGGAAGCATGTATTATAAGAAACAGCACCAGTGCTTTTGCATCTCCTGTGATGCTTGTCAAGAAAAAGGATGGGTCATGGCGCCTGTGCATTGATTACAGGCAGCTCAATAAGCTAACTATCAAGGATAGATTCCCAATACCTTTGGTGGAAGAATTACTTGATGAACTTACAGGGGCATACTACTTTTCTAAGTTGGATCTTAGATCTGGATATCATCAGGTGCGCATGCACGAGCATGACATCCACAAGACAGCCTTTCGGACCTATCAAGGGCACTACGAGTTTCTAGTCATGCCTTTCGGGCTTACTAATGCCCCCTCTACTTTCCAGAGCATCATGAACAACATCTTCCAGCCCTTTCTCAGGAAGTTTGTCCTTGTGTTTTTCGACGACATATTAGTGTATTCAGCTAATTGGGCAGATCACCTGCAACATCTACAGTTCATCTTTGAAGTCCTACAACATCACCAACTTTATGTCAAATTCTCTAAATGTGAATTTGGCGCCTCTCAAATTGAATACTTAGGCCATATTATTAGTGCACAAGGGGTCTCAATGGATTCCAAGAAGGTGGAGTGCATGGTTAACTGGCCTACACCTACATTAGTCAAGGAATTGAGAGGATTCCTAGGACTAACAGGGTATTACAGACGATTCATTAAGGGATATGGATCTATTGCTCAACCCTTAACAACATTGCTTAAGAAAAATGCCTTTACTTGGAATGAAACAGCTCAGGCAGCTTTGGAAAAGCTCAAACAGGCCATGGTTACTGCCCCAGTACTGGCTCTGCCAGATTTTACTGTCATGTTTGTGGTGGAATCAGATGCATCTCATGGTAGAATTGGAGCAGTGTTAAGTCAAGGTGGAAGGCCTGTTGCCTATTTTAGCAAAGCCTTGTCTATCAAGCATCAAACTCTTTCAGTCTATGAGAAAGAGATGCTAGCTATCTTGACTGCAGTTAAGAAGTGGAATCCATATTTGATGGGCAGGCACTTCCAGATTAAGACTGACCACCATAGTCTTAAGTTTCTGTTAGATCAAAAGACTAACACTCCAGCTCAACAACATTGGGTGATCAAAATGATGGGCTATGATTATGAGGTGATTTTCAGAAAAGGAATCACTAATGTAGTTGCTGATGCACTGTCCAGAAGGCCTGCAACTGAGTTTAATGCTATTTCAGTGGTTACTACAGGGCTACTGGAAAAAATCAAACAATCTTGGCTCAAGGATCCAAAGATCATCCATATCATTCACAGAACTCAGCATAGTCAGGGTGCACCATCTAAATATTCATGGCAAGCAGGTCAGTTGCGAAGACAGGGGAAGCTGGTGGTTGGGTCTGACCCTAGGCTTAAGAAGGAATTACTTGATTATTTCCATGGTTCTTCCATTGGAGGTCATTCAGGTATTGATGCCACCTTAAAGAGAATATCCAGTGTGGTATATTGGAAAGGGTTGAAACGGGAAGTGAAACAATTTGTCAAGGAATGCTCGACCTGTCAAAAGTGCAAGTATGATACAGCAGCTTATCCAGGATTATTGCAGCCACTGCCAGTGCCTGATAAAATATGGCTTGATATCTCCATGGACTTTATTGAGGGCCTTCCTAAGTCTCATGGTAAAGACACCATTATGGTGGTTGTCGATCGGCTAAGTAAATATGCCCATTTCCTTACCTTATCCCATCATTTTTCTGCTATCACTGTAGCTCAACTTTTCTTGGATCAGATTTATAGGCTCCATGGGGTCCCGCATAGCATTGTCTCTGATAGGGACAAGATCTTCATCAGCCATTTTTGGAGAGAACTCTTCAGGCACATTGGCACAGAATTGAAGATGTCCACCTCCTACCATCCTCAAACAGATGGACAAACAGAGGTGGTTAACAGAACCTTGGAGACATACCTCAGATGTATGACAGGGGAGAGACCCAAAGACTGGTCTAAATGGATTCCACTTGCAGAGTGGTGGTACAATACCAATCACCACACTACACTCGATAACACTCCTTATGAAATTGTGTATGGGCAAGCTGCCCCTACTCACATGCCTTACCTGCCTGGTGAATCCAAGGTTGAAGCAGTGGATCGCAGTTTGCAAGCCCGGGAAGCAGCTATTAAAATGCTGAAATTTCATCTCCAAAGATCTCAACACCGGATGAAACAGATGGCAGATAAACACAGAACTGATCGACAATTTGAAGTGGGAGACCTGGTTTATCTCAAACTCCAACCTTACAGACAGAAAACGGTGGTTAATAGGCTCTGTTTGAAGCTAACTGCAAAGTACTTTGGTCCCTATAAAGTGCTAAGCAAGGTGGGCGCTGTAGCTTACAGGTTGGAACTACCTCCAGGATCCAAGGTTCATCCGGTTTTTCATGTGTCACAGCTGAGGAAACATGTCGAACCACTTCCTATACAAACCAGTTTGCCACTTCTAGACACAGATGGAGTAATCGCCAAAGAACTTGTTGCCATTTTGGATAGAAGAATCAACCAACGCAGGAAGAAGATGATCACAGAGGTCCTAGTACAATGGAGCAACTGCTTCCCAGAAGATGCTACATGGGAATGTCTCTTTGATCTTCAACAACGGTTTCCACTATTTGATCCTTGAGGACAAGGATCATTTGAGGGGGAAGTATTGTTACGGGCCAAATACTTGAGGCCATACTTGAGGCCTTATTTCTGCTAGCCCATTATTGCTTATGTTTCTGTTATTTTACTGCTTATTGTTTCTGTTATTGCTGCTTATTTTCTGTTGTAACAGAATTGCTGACTAGGCAATTCTGAGTGGTATTTGAACACTATCAGAGGTTGATCGAATGGAAGAAATGATTAACAACATTCTCCTTCTCTGACAATTCTCATATTTCTGTTATCTCTCTCTTCCTCTCTATATTCCTTAACCTTTCTTTTCCAGTGTTCTTACTGTGTTCTTACGGAATTCATCATATTGCCATAGACAATTGCAGTGAATCTTGTGGAGGCTATCAAAATGAAGTTGGTGTCAAAGGTTGGATCAAGAATTGAAAGGAAACGAGGCAGCTCGTGAAGGCCGTGGGCTTGTCTTGGAGGCTGTAAAGGTAACGCCACCGACGGAGGAGGCTCAAGTAAATCGAAGGGGAAGGCAGAGACTTGGTGGCGGAGGAGGCTGAGCAAAGAAAATTGAACTTTTCGCACCAATCAGACCAGACTAAATTCCTGATCCTGTTTGTTTGTTCTTCTTTTTATAACTTGAGATTGATGTCATGTCCACGCGAGTTGCTGGCGCGTGAACTTCTCAATAGTAAATTTGGCAATTTTTTTATCACCATAAGAGGAGAAACTTTTCTTCTTTTTGTTAATCCACATTCACATTGAAATTTTTAATTTTAATGGTATAATAATCAAACCCATTTCTCTCAGCAAGCAACTTCTTGATAATGAGCTTTACTTTTCAGCAAAATGTGAATGTAAATAATGACTTCAGTTTGGTGCAAAATGTTAAAGCTGTTATGAACAACAACAAAAAATTTGAAAGCTGTATGGTTTTTTATAGCATATTTTTTGGTCCAGTCAAAATTCTGCTTTCTGTAGCAATTTTACCTTATTTTTTCCCCCTTCCCCTTTGTAAATATTGCTAACAATGTAGACTTCTGCAAAACCCATTTAGTCAATTTTGTGTTGCTTGAAAATCTTGTAGGTTGGTCCAAAGCATTGACAGGGATAGGTTAAAATATCTAAGATAGTCTTGTACCATACTCAAAAATATATTTTATTTTTTGTATTATAAAAATAATTAATTTAATTTTTATATGTTTAAAATTTGTGTAAATAAATAAAAATAAATAAATAAAATTGATAATAACGTTAATGAAAAATCGTTTAAATGTTGACGTGAACTTTAAAAAAAATGATGATATATTTTTACGAGTAAAAAAAATATTAGGATAAAAAAATTTATGTTTTTTTCTAAATTTCGCTTGAATACACATCATCAATTTTGTTTTCAAATCATATTTTCTGTCAGTTTCGCATGTCCATATCAACATTTAGACGATTTTCCATTAACATTGTTACCAATTTTACTTCTTTGCACCAATTTTAAACGTATAAGATTAAATTACTCACTTCTATAGTACAAAAACTAAAATATACTTTTGACTATAATACAAAGACTATTTAAATACTTTAACCACATGGATAAGACAAGAAAAAAAAATCAAACCCTTATGGTTTGTCCTCAAGGGGATACCAAACATTCTAACAATTAAATCTTAGGATTTTTGAGTTGAAGATCTTAGGTTTGAATCTTGAAATGAGAAGTGATTATCTTCCATTACGCATTCAGGGCCTAATTTGGTTGAGTTTAATTGGAGATTTTATTTTTATTGCTATCAACACAACCAAACTTTATGCCAAAGCTGAAGGTTGAATACTGAAATACTAATTTGTTTGAATGTATGTTTAATTCTCAGCTGCCAAGTGAAACATTCTTTTTGTCCTACAAAATTAAACTGATTACCAGAAATTTCATAGAAAGAGAAAGACTGGAAAAGAAAGAAGAAATGAAAGTTCAGTTACTAATTCTCTCAGCAATTCCAGCCTCTTCTTGAATGGTTTCATATAAAGTCTCAACTAGATTAAGCAGAAAAGCATCTGAACCATGTTTTGCCAGCAAGGAGATTGATACAGGAAGATTATTATGCATCCCCAATGGAATACTGACCTGTAAACAAGATGATTATTTGAAGATGCTGATAAGAAGTTTCAAAAGCCTTATTAAAAACAAGTAGTCAGTAAAAGATAGGGTATTTTCTTCTGTTGCTCCGACTCTTCATTTTTCTTTAAGTATTCGTTTTCGACACATATCCGGACATGGGTATGGAGATGTGATCCTCCAAGGACCCTCCAAATACATGGAAATCTTGGAAAAATTTGAACATACCTGTGTCGGACACATATCCGTATCCGACACATACCCGTATCCGACACTCACACCCGAATCCGAGTAACATAGGTATTTTCAGAGGCTTTTGTTTTGTTTTGTGTGTATGTGGTTGTGAGGGGAGAGTGAGAAAGAGAACCTGACAGAATCCGGATACTCCAGCAACGGATAGCAAGCTGAAAGCTCTAGCACGAAATACTTCCAGTGTGGATGGATTTGTTTGTAGTTTTGGTGGCTCCCCTGGAACAGTGGGGAGAGCAAGGATGCCTTCATCCTGAAAAAGTTAAACCTCAGTAGCATGAAGGAATTACTTTGTCTCATTTTGATAAACTGAAATGTGCTTAAAGGAGTATTGAACCAATGGAATTAAGATAATCCTCTATGTTACTCCGACTCTTCATTTTCCCTGAAGTACCCGTGTCCGACACCTATATCCGACACATATTCGGACATGGGTATGAGGATATGATCCTCTAAATATATGGGAAAATTTAGAAAAAATTAAGCATACCCGTGTCGGACACATACCCGTATCCAATACTCACCTCCGAGTAACATAATAATCCTATATTTACTTCCAAATCAGAAACAATAGTATGTACTAAATTCAGTTTCCTATGTCTATCTGACAAAGCGTAATCCACCACATGGAAGTTCATGTTAGATGTTTAGATTAATGGATGCAACCATCTAAATATAAGGCCCTAACATGAATATATAAAATTCTATATGAATAAACAATCTTTTTTGCTCTTTTGGCAAGTTATCAAGAACTAGTAAGTACCTCAAGAAGAGCTGTAAGAGCAGCACGTAATTCGGTCTGCACAGTGTGGCAGACGTCAACTTTTTCTTCTGGTGTTCTAACAGCATCCCATATCCGTTCAGATAATCCGGGACCTAAATTAGGATTCACTGTTGTGATCCATTCAGCATGATTATTCTTGAATTCATACCTAAGAAACATAAATGAAGTTCTGAACAATATGAGAATTAGCATTCAGGTTGACTGAATCAGTTAAAAAGTTCCAAGATGCTTTGCACCTTTGAAGCAATCGCATCGAACTTGAAAGGGCTGCCAAGGATGGTATATTATACACATGATCTTCTTCATTCCCCTTAGTCATGAAATGCTGCAAACTTGGTACTTTTTCCTTCACATAGTCTCCAAGAATTACATGCTTTAGAATTTGACCTGCACTGGCAAATATGTAAAAATACATCTTACATGCTTAGAAACAAACTGATTTCAGTATTGACATGAATTGGACTCAAGATGTGACAATTCCATATGCCATTTCTAATGAGCCAAGTTATGTCTCATAAATCACTTTTGTAAAGGAGATATACTTGATGAGAATAATTTCCTTTAAGCCTGAATAAATTCTACAATCTCCATGCCATAAATGAATTTTCGCAAGTCTACTTATTGAAGTTCACCAATAAAGAGAAGCCAATAGTTTGATTATTACCTCCAAAGAGCTTCTCCACTGATTTTACAAGAACTTGAGTTGTTCGATCACTTGGAATGCTTGACAAGCTGAAGCAATCTTCTGGAATAATAACCCTACTAGGTCTGACAGGGTCGACGTTAGGTAAATGCAGAAGAACACGTCCAACTTGATTCAAAACCACAGGATCTCTAGCAAACCATCCTACATTAGAACTGATGTTAGAAGAATGGCTCATAAAATCAAGAAGCTCTATAAATTATGCAGATCTAACCGTATGTTATGTAGTTAGTAAAACAGTTTCACTAGGTGAGTAAGTACATGAAAATTAGAGTTCAGAGCAACATATCTGTTATGATAGAAAAACTACATTTTTAGTCTAATTAACCATGACTTCAAAAGTTAGTCTTTTCAGATGTACTTGTATATAGAATATCAGAGCTAAAATTTCTTTCATGCATTTCTCTGAAAGACAACAGATATTAAGATGGTGCCATCAGATACTTACCCACAGTATCAAAACTCTGTGCCATAGGAATAACTCCAGAAGTACAGACAGCATCGTGTGAAGGCCGAAACCCAAGAATCCCACAATATGATGCAGGAACTCTCACACTTCCTCCAGTGTCAGTTCCTATGTTAGAGACAAAAATCACTTAAAAAAAAACTATGGAAAAAACCAGAAACACAGTCTTTATCTATGTTGCTCCGACTCTTCATTTTTCTTTAAGTACCTGTGTCCGACGCATATCCGGACATGGGTATGGGGATATGATCCTCCAAAGACCCTCCAAATACATGAAAATCTTGGAAAAAATTGAAGATACCTGTGTCCGACACTCACATCCGAGTCTGAGTAACATAAGTCCTTATTTAAGAAGGAATACACACCTAGGGAGAAGTCCACGAGCTTTGCGCCTACTGCAACAGCAGAGCCACTGGAAGATCCTCCAGGTACCCTATCTGGTGCACATGGATTTGTGGGAGTGCCATAATGTATATTTTCCCCATTTATACTGAAAGAAAAGGAAACAGTTATTCACATATATAGCTGGAAAATATGGTGAAAATATGAAAAAGAAATTTTAATGCTGTAAAAAAAGAAAAGGACTAAAAATTTTAACCTATATGCCATTTCATCCATGACAGTCTTGCCAACACAAGTGGCACCTCCCTCTAAGATATCCAGCACAGCCGGTGCCGTAGATATGGCAGCTGAATGAGTCCTTTTCCAGTCAGGGTTTCCAAACCCAGTGACATATCCATCCACATCAAATCTATTTCCAATTTTAAACTTAAATAATTAGTCTCAAGTTACCAAGAGAGCATAAAAGGAAGAAAAAAGGGAACCAATACTTAAAAGCTGAAACTGATTTATAAGTTTGCAAATATACAAGTTTTTAGCATCTATGTTACTCGGACTTGGGGACTCAGGGGTGAGTGTCGGATACGGATAGTGTCCCACATGGATATACTCAATTTTTTATTATTTAGTTTTTCCATATATTTAGAGGATCATAATCGGAATATGTGTCGGACATGGATACTTCAAGGAAAATGAAGAGTCGGAATAACAGCATATATATATATATATATATATATATATATATATATATATATATATATATATATATATATATATATAACCCAAGTGCCAAAACTGATGTAAAATACATATCTATAAACACAAATAGCTGCAATCTTACGTTTAGCATGTAGACACTCACATTCAAATCAATAAAATACAATTAGCAAGACAGACGAGCTTTATGGATAGAATAAAGTTGAAGACCCACAAAGGAAAAAATGGGTATATAAAATTAAAGAACATCAAAACAAGAAACATCCTTTGAATTATCCAGAATCATAGAAAAGATTATATAATAGAATGACTGACATGTCTTTAACAGCAAAAGTGAGGCCACTAAGGGGAAGTTGCTGAGGAGAAGAACTTGGTTGGAGAATAAACTTCTCCATGAAGGCTCCCGATTCGAAGCTTTTTGCCATGTCTATAACTGTTCTTTCTCTACGTTTTCACAATCAGATAAGTGAAGTTGCAAGGCAAGAACTGACGCCAGTTTGAAGATAAGTGCCATCTTAGGTTGCCTTGTCAGCACAACATTATTTCTCAAAGAGTATAATGACTCTTTTACCCTTTTGTTTCTTGTAAAGTAGCTGGCTTTTGACAGTTAAAGAATGGCAAAGATATAATTTCCGTAGTTTGGTTGGAAGAATCCTTGGCAGTTATGAAAAGGGTAGGAAATGGATTATAGAAGACGTAGTCACTAGTCACTGAGTTACCCTTTTACTTTCTTGTCTAACTAATAATCTGCTTGAAATTGTGAGTCAACCTAGCTTAACTCAGATTGACCCAGTTTCATTGTAGGACTCATACTGTTAAGAGAAATTGTTAGACCATTATATACATGGTTTAATATATCTAGTCCTGATTAGCCTTGACGCAATGGAGCTGCAGCCTGGTGTTAGAATAGATTCTACTTCTTCAGGTTCAATGGTTCCTCAGAGAGTGCTTCAACCGAAGCTTTGCAACATTGCACCATAGGTTCAATATTTCCATGGCAAGAAAAATTCCAACTTATTCACAAATCGTTCTGGTCTTGCTTGTAAAAAAATGGCTTAGCTGCATCAAGAACTGCACCCTTTAAATCTTCTTTTTTCTGTTTCAAGTGTCTTTATTAGTGGATGTGAAGGTTAACACCAGGAAAGTTGGGAGCTATTGCTTAGCTTTGAATGGTTGAGCTTAAGAGATATAACATAGCTCTTAATTAAGTTCATAATCGATTGGGAGATAAAAATCTAAGTTACTATCAGAAGCCATTAACCACAGCCTTTCAAGGAAGAAAAAAAAAATGATTTAAACAATTCTGCCAATATCCTGTTTCCAAATTGTTGATCAGCAACCAAAACATTATAACAAAGAAACAAAAGTGCAAGGATATCAAAGCCAACAGATTATATATATTATTGAAGACAATAGCTTAACAGCATTGTCCGAACTTAAACTCTATGTTACACAACCTGGGCAGCAAATATGTTCCTATATATTTTACAATTTAACTTTTGGATACTACAGTGTCTATGGACAGGGATCGAGAAATGGAACCAATTTCTCATGTGTTCTGCATCTTGTAATGCAGCATTAACTCTATTACTAGGAGAATTCAACGGCACGATTGTTTCTAGGCCTGATAATTTATCAAAGACATAGTGATATAAGCAATTTATTCTTTCAGCATTCTAGTTTCTTCTTGGAGGGTGTCATATAAAGTCTCAACAAGATTGAGCAGTAATGCATCTGAACCATGTTTTGCCACTAGGGAAATTGCCACAGGAACATTATCATACATCCCTAGAGGTATGCTAACCTGTAGAGAACAAATAATAACCCATTTTCAAAATCTCTACAAAAGACAAAGAAGAAAAAGGAAAAGAAAAACAAAAACAAAAACAAAAGTTATAGCATATCAGTTTGAACCTGACAGAATCCAGACACTCCAGCAATGGACAACAAGCTGAAAGGCTTAGAAAAAAATAAATCCAATGTGGCTGGATTTGCTTGCACTTTTGGTGGTTCCCCTGGTGTTGTTGGGAGAGCAAGGATGCCATGATCCTAAAAGAGCACATTTAAGTAGAGTGATTTATAAGAAATGAATAACTTGATATGAATAATTTTTCTCTTTTTTCATAGTAGCTAGGTCATAACCTTTTTTCTATATTCATGCAAAAGTCATCCAGAAGAACATGTCGTTATTATCATTAATTCAAACCAAGGATTTGTCTAGTACAGCTTTACTTGAACCAACAGAAGATTTGACTAGCAAAACCTTTACAATGGAAGTAACAGAGATTACCCCAAGCAGGGCAGTAAGTGCAGCGCGTAATTCAGTCCTCACAGAGTGGCAGAAATCAATATTTTCTCCTGTTACTTTAATGGCATCCCATATCCGCTCAGATATTTCCGGACCTAAATCCGGATTCACTTTGGTGACCCATTCAGCATGGTTATTCTTAAATTCATACCTACAGTAAATAAACTAAGTAATCAATGCTTAAATACCTTACCTTGAATAATATGAAAATTAGCATGCAGGCATTCGAAAAGTTTCAAGATGTTTTGCACCTCTGAAGTAATCTCATTGCACTTGAAAGGGCTGCTAAGGATGGTAAATTATCCTCTTGGTCTTCATTTCCCTTTTCCATGAAATGCTGCAAACTTGGCACTTTGTCCTTCACATAGTCTCCAAGGATTACATGTTTTACACATAGAGCTGCACTTGCAAGTACATAAAGTGAGATCTCACTTACTGAGAAGCAACTAGATTTAAGTACCAAAGCGTAGTTGGTCGCGAATGCAGCAAAGTACCACAAATCAGATGGCATATTTAACAGGACAAAATCTATCTTAATATCAGATGCTTGAAAAGAGACATTTTAATGAATCATTTTCTGAAAGATCACTCTAGATTGAGAAATGCAATTCTGGATGTCCTCTAAGCCTAAAGAAATCCTATTCAAGTCAAGCCAAAGAACAAGCCTTCAAAGTAAGTCCAGTTAACAAAGTTTACAAAAGCCTATGATAGAATTACTTACCTCCAAAGAGCTTTTCAATTGACTTTACAAGAACTTGAGCTGTTCGATCACTTGGAACACTAGATATGCGAAAACAATCTTCGGGAATAATAATTTGACTTGGTTCGATAGGATCCACTTCAGGTAAATGCAGAAGAACACGTCCAACGCGGTTTAAAATCATAGGGTCCCGAGCAAACCATCCTAAATGAGAATTTGGGGTCAAAAGAATGATACCAAATTAAGGCTCTACTAGCTATGTGGTTCTGACCTAAAGTATAGATAAAAGTAGTTATTAGTGTTGTCTGGTTTCATTCAAAAAAGATCATTGCTATTATACAATATCAAAAAGCTAAAATTTCCAAGGACATGTTTGAGAGAAAAAACAGAAGCCAAGGAAAATATTATTCACAAGTTAATATGTTTGATCCATAAACTTGTGGCCTTCTGAAATGTGTTTAAACATTGCACTGCAGCATCATTGATGGTATAATCAAGATTAGACAATAATTTTCAAATTTGGCTATTTAAGTGAACTTGTATGGTAGATAAGAATCAAAATTTCTCTTATGTATTTCATTGAAAGGTAGAGATTCTGAGATGGTGCCTGCCATCATATCACATTTATCCCTTACCCACAGTATCAAAACTCTGTGACATAGGAACAACTCCTACAGTAGAGACGGCACCAAGTGACGGCCGAAATCCAAGAATTCCGCAATATGATGCAGGGACTCTTACACTTGCTCCGGTGTCAGTTCCTGTTCGAAATAAAAATTTACTTCAAGGAAATACTCTTACATGAAGAAAGACAACTCATTTTGAAAAGGAAATACTCACCTAGAGAGAAATCTACTAGCATTGCAGCTACTGCAACAGCAGAGCCACTGGAAGATCCTCCAGGCACCCTATCTAGTGCACAAGGATTTGTGGGAGTGCCATAATGTTTATTTACTCCATACATACTGAATAGAAAAATTTATACATATGAAAAGTATTATGAAAAAGAAAATATATGCAGTCATAAAAATCTATCAAAATTCTGACCAGTAAGCCATTTCGTCCATGACAGTTTTTCCAAGACAAGTTGCGCCTCCCGTTAAGAGGTCCATCACTGCTGGTGCTGTTGATGTAGCAGCTGAATGAGTCCTGGCCCAATCAGGGTTTCCAAAGCCAGTGACATATCCCTCTATGTCAAATCTATTTCCAATTTTGAAGTTAAATCAATTAGACTCAAACACTGAGATTGCAGAACAGGAAAGAAAAGGTCCAGTAATCAAAAGCAGAAAATTTTGAGCTTCCAAATATTTGGCAAATGCATACTCACAAACAAAGTATTAGAGGGAATACAAGGAACAAACCCATGACTGAAATTGGAAAGAAATTACATCAGGTCTCCAAGAGAATACAGTTATACAGATAAAACATATAGCTGAAAGTCGATTTGTTAGCTCGGGGAGATCTCACATGCAGTCATTCAGGTAAAAATTGGTGCATGAATTAACTAACACAAGTTTTTTTTGGTATACTGATAAAATCATAAACCCAATAATCCAAAAGAAAAAAATAGGCATACAAGCATTAAGATGCCTAAAAATTCGTAGAACATGTTTTAATTGTCATATATCCATCATATATAAGAAAGAGTGATTAATATTGAGGAAAAATTAAGAAGTATAAAATGGATATAGAGAGGAACAAACATGTCTTTAACAGCAAAGGTGAGGCCACTCAAGGGGAGTTGGTGCGGTGAAGGGCTTGGTTGGAGAGCAAATTTCTCCATGAAAGCTCCAAATTCCAAGCTTTTTGCCATGTCTGTTGCTGCTATCTCTGTGTGAAGTGTGTAGTAAGTAGTAACCTCATTTATCTGTAAGTCCTATTTCAAGCAGAGAATCCAACTACAAGACAAAACAATGTTACTAGTCTTATCTTGGGTGCCTTGTCAGTATCATTCTCAAAAGTAATGCAATTTCTTGTCTAATGACTCTTTTCTCCTTTGCTACACACTGTAACTGTATGTAGGAGTACTTATGAATAATGATGTACTATAGCTGTCTTTTGCAGTTTAAGAAAGGCAAATATGACAATTGAATTTCAATGGTTTGATCACACCAATCCTCGGAAATTGTTCAAAACTTGGAAATTAATAGGAGACAGTTACTGAATTTACCTTTAACTTACTGTTCCAAAGAAAATATCTACATGGTAGAAATGGCAAGAAATGTGATCTGATGACTTATAAGTCAGGCAGCGGATTATAACCAGAGATTGAAAATAATTGCAGGAAAATGATTTACACACCCTTCCCTTTCACTCTTATCAATGACTAGCAACCAATTATGGTCCTCAAAATGGAATTATGAAATGAGAAAATGAAGAAAAGAGATAAAATGTATTGTCCACAGTTTTATTCTCATGTGCACAATTACAAACTTTAATCCATCATATTGAAACCATAATTTAGTTGAAATACTGAATTCATGAGGAAAAGTAGGAAGAAGACAATATTCCTTTTGGTGCTTTTATTTTAACAGCAAAAGTGAGGCCACTCAAATGGAGTTGCTGATGACCGAGAGGTGAAGGGCTTGTTGGAGAGTAAATTTCTCCATGAAAGCTCCATACTCTAAGCTTTCTTCTTCCATGTATGTTACTGTTCTCTCCATACTGTGTGTGTAGTAGGCTGATCCAATAATATGTCCCTCTTCCTTGAGCAGAGAATTTTAGTTCCAAGATACTGGACTAGAAGTCGTAGGTTAGGTGCATTGAGCCAATTCAAAAATCTTTATTTTTATATACATAAAATAAATAAATAAAAAAAGATAAAAAAAATGAACTTAGACTTAAACTTAGCTCAAATTTAAACTTAGTCCTAGGTTAGGTTAGGAATTAATGGAAAGCTCACAAATAAAATCAAGCCCAACTTCTCTTTTCTCTATGTTAATAGATTGAGATATTCTTTACAAAATAAATAATATTTGCACGAGTGAACAAAAATAGCACCAATCTTTAATAGCAGTATCTATCAGAAAATCTATATATTATCACATCGAAAACCGGCAAACTCATGCCAGCCATACTTCATATCCTTCTCCAGCCTTCTTAATTGATCCATCACATTCCCTTCTGGAACCGGCCATGCTACAATCTTAGTTGGCAAATTTATCAAGTTTCTACCAGGTTTCTTTTTATACCTTTCCATAGCTGCAAATAAAATAATATAAAAAATATATATATAAAAAAAAAAACTATACATCAACCAAGAGTGAAAATGCCATGATTTTCCTAACCATAAGTAAGATGAAGAAGACATTATGGAAGGAAATAAAACAATGTTTTCTCACCATTTAAAAACGCTTTAACACACTTCATGCTTTTGAACTCATTCCATGCACTTCCATCTGCAACAAGAGGTGGAGAAACATCTACCTTCTCCTTAAGCCTTCTCTGATTCATTTCAAAAACAATGGCAACTACCAAATGCTCGACTCCAACTTCATCATTACCTGAAATTATATGCCCAGTAATCAAATAAATCATAGAAAAATAATTGTGAATCAAGCAGAGCAACCAAGCAAAAATGGAACAAAACAATTTCAAAAACAAGATATAAAGCAAAATTACCAAGAATATTTGCTATATTACGAGCTGACATGTACATATTATATGGGGGATGTGTTGCAGGTTTTTCAACTAAATTCTGCAATCCTACGCCATTAACAAGCTTATCAACGAAGCCCTTAACTCCAGTCAAACCAACAGCCCAAAGGATATGATGCATGTTGATGTAACGATGGCCTTCGTATCTTCTCCGACCCTCAGCAATTTTAACCAAGTCAATTACTTCATCAGCAAATGCACCAAAAGGTCCACGAACCAAAGGAAAAGTAACAGCACAAGAAAAATGTCGCAGCTGTAAAACACGTGTTAAAAAAGACAATTTAAACATAAGCAATATAATAGCCACAAATACACCAAAGCAAGCAGTTATTGTCATTGTTATAACTTATAAATTTATGACCACATTAAATAACAAACATATGAGACATACACAATTATATCTCCTAGTTGACAGAAAAGACATTGAAATGTTTATTCTCCAAGCTAGTTCCTCAAGTGTATCCTCAAAATCAGCAGAGTTTAAATGATTCTTTATATCCAGAATACCACTATGGCACAGAGCTTCAAGATGCAATGCATCTGAAGTGCAATAACATTCAAGTAAAACATTCTCCAGAAGTTTATGCGTCATTATCTCCTCCTACATGTTCAGTAAGAGACTAGTCAGATCAAAGAATCATTCTCAGCAATAGAAACATACGAACATGCATCTTGAGACAAATTAGGAAATGAATGAATGGAACCAAATGGAAGAGAACAAAAACAAACCAATCTCATACCTTCAAAGGAGCATACTGAAGCATCACAAATCTCGCCATTTCCACATAACATTTGTGGCGTCCTTTCTAAAACAATAAGAACCATTATCACAAAATGCAAAACATAGTAGATTAAGGGAACAAAAAAATATTTTAAATTCTTCTCATAAATATATTATTTACCTTGAAGCAACCGTCCTCATCTTTATCCAATCCAAAATTCATAAAGTTAACCTATAGAACACCAAATGAACAATAAACATCTCAACAGAACTTTACAAAACAACCCTAAGAAAATATCTCCACCCCTCCCCCCAGCTGAAAACATAAGAACCAGTTAGCTGAGAAAACTACATATGGATATATGGGCTGCACATGGGATGATATTGCGGAGATTTCCCTGCCAATAATGCCATGCAAATAGCTTTAACCTATTAAACATACTCATGATTGTTTCTCAAAGCTCTTCAAACTGGGAGAGGTTCAATGACAGTTCTCAAATTTCACTCAATCTTAGAGTTTACCCACTTTCAAGTCAAGCAAGAAATCAATTTTCAACAAACATTTCAAATGATTCAAAACTTCTTATAAAAATATAACATGTTTCAATTTAACATGTTATTTTCAAATCATTATACCATAAAAAAGTAAAACAATGATACGGATCAAGCTTGTGCATCTTTGAAAGTTCTGTAATATTAACCATTAATCATAATAGGTAACCATTAATCATTGTAGGTTCTGGCAATAGGTATACTTCCCAAAATAAGTATATTTTTTATAAAAAATTGTGCATATTCCTTTGCAGCCAGACAAGAGAAATTATTTTTTGGTTAAAGTTGGCAACTAATTCTAAGTATTTTTTTATGGTATCTAATTCAAGTACTATCACTGAAACCGATGATAACCAAAGGTTGGTAACTAATTCTAAATATTCTGGCATCTAATTATGGTATAAATTTGGATGTTTTCCCTTTTCCCTGGAATCTTGTGTTCACAAACAAAAAAGAAATCAATGGGTCACTGAAACAGATAGCATTTAAAAGTAAATAACAACATAAGAATATACCAAAACCCACTCTTATTTAAGAAGCAGTGGATCATAAGCAGAAATAGCGCACAACACTGGCTACCAAAACAATTGCAATAGATAATTGTTGTATTAAAGGAAATAACATACAGCTACAGATGCGTCGATTTCTTTTGAGCTATGGTCGAAGCTGTACCGCTGTATATATAGAAAAGTGTCATAGTCACATGAGACAATTAGAAGGTATAATATTAGAATCCTCTAGCAAGATAAATAAACAGACGCACCAGCATAAGGAATGCAATGTCAGACTCCGTCAATGAAGGAAAACTATCAAAAGTTATCTTCCCTTCAGCAATAAGTTTAATAGGATTATCATCATCCTACAAAAATGCATAGTATTTAAATCATCATAGCAAGATAGCAGTACCTCATGGCACATATATATTAAAAGAAAACAATGCTAATATATAGTTGATGTCGAACGACCCCACTTTAGCAGGTTGTATTATATGAGTGTCTTTGGGCTGCATACTGCATGCATGCATGCGTGCATGTATATATATATATACACACACAACAACAACAACAACAATAAAAAAGGACCATGATTACAAACACAAACCTCTAGAGGTAACAAATTTTCACAATAAAACTTTTTGTTCTCAGCATCGAGCTTGTCAAAAAAGTTATATCGTTCAAGATCTTCCTGCAAAAGTCAAAAAAGAACAAAGATAAGCATAATTATATCCGTTATGAGATGCTAAAGAACACTTAAAACAGAAAAGAGAAAGCTGTCAAAATTCAAAATAAAGCTTATTGTAAAGAATTTAAATGAGAAAGAGCAGAAAACAAGCATAAATAGGAGCGGACTACTCAAGAACCTAAAGCTTCACTAACAGAAAGATCCCTTAAAATTTTCGAGAATCTATCATCAGTTAAAGCAAATCTCATATTGGAAAGAGTGTTAAATGTTAAAGACTTACTTTGACTACATTCAGAGCCCTTAAAGCAAACATATGAGCCTAACAAGTAATATTAATTTCTAAAAGATTAAGTACATTAATAAGAAAATCAACAAAAAGCACATCAAAACCTCAAATAGAAGAACTTTTTTCATTATTGAAATACAAAAGCAAAGTTCATATAAGCAGAGAAAATACCGTATCAAAAATACTTAGAATAAACTTGGCGAAGCTTTTGAACACGCTATCTTGAAAGGCTGCATAAATAGGCTTTGGAAATTTTTTCTCCAAATCTTTCCAACCATTTAACATCCATGGTCGTAGGGTTACCATTGCTAATGTTGTTGCCATCTGCTTCACCCTTTTTTCCACACTACTGATATCATTCCTCGAGGGAAATGAATTGGCAAAAAATACCTTCAAATGGAAACCCAAATGATCCATCATAAATTGAAAAAAAAAAATGAATATAACCACAAGCAAAAAAAAAAAACATAATTACACCCCTTGACTGTTGTCTTCCTTCTCTTGTCTGACTTTCAAAAACTTCTAAAACAACATAAAAGAAAAATCTTACTGAGTTAATAGATTAAATTAAGTTGGAAGTAATAAATTATGAAAAAAAAAAATGATAAATTCATATACCTTTAGAATCAGCAAGTTTTCTTCATGCCTACTCATCTTTTTTGACTCTCTCTTCAATTCTTGGCAAGACTCTATTTCAGACAGTGCCATATCAAGAAGAGCCATTGTATGGCTTCTCTGTAAGACAGTTATGACCAAGGACAACACAGAATTCATATGTCAATCAATTACTTTCAAGACACTCCAAATCTTTCTGCCAAAGATATCTATAAAATAAATAAGACTTGTATAGAAGTTTAAAATTTTGTAAATGGATTATTATAGCATAAATGTGATGTTTCCAAAATATCTTGCTGTAAGACTTAGGTTGGCTTGAAGCCTTCTTCTTCTTCTTCTTCAAATTTTCCATTTTTTCCTTCACATAAGGTTGGTTTGTAACCTTCATCTCCTTGTTAATAGGCCCACTTAGAGAGCTAGGTTTCTTCTCTTTGTTTTCCTCTTCCTTGATGAGAACCCTGTGAGAGCTTGGTTGTTCCTTGATCAGATACCTATCAGCCTCGAGTGCGGTAAGTAGTTCACATCCACCACTAATCTCAATCTCGACTTTGGAATAGGAACTCGATTTGCCTCTTAATCTGCAAACAACAGCAAGTACAAAAACATAGAACTTTGAAAGGTAAAATTGAAAACTGAAGGAGTATAGATAAAAATTGCATTGGGTGGAAACAAGAGCTACCTCACGAGTGACTCTCCATGCTGTGTTATATCTATTTTTGGCTTACAGTTTTTCTTTTTCCTCAAATTTTTTCTACTGTGAGAATTTTCTGGAAACAAATGACAAGAAGAAAAGAGAAGAGTCATAAAAATAAAACAATAATTTCAAGCTAATCTGAGAACCAGAGATGAGTCAGAGAAAAAAAACAATAATTTCGAGCTAATCTGAGAACCTTATATAAAAGCTTCAAATTAGTCAATTCACATGGATATCCCCAATAAATTATCAACCTTTAAAGTATAACAACCTAGAACTAATCTGAAATCAATCCTCTCCAACCAAAAAAAAACCCTAAAATTTATGCTTCTAAAAACTGTTGTACAACAAAAATAAAAAAAGGAAATAAATCGATCACTCACCAAAGTTAAAATCAAAAACTTCCAAATCATCGAAAGGGCTCATTCCAGCCATCTTTTATAATTTACCCTTGGCGGCTCGACAGAGTTAGGATTGTTATACGCTCTTCTGAAAAACGTAAGGCCAAGGAGTATTATACGCTCTTTCAAAATGACAAAATTAACCAATGGAGAATTGGGCCCGGCCAATGCCGCTGGTTATGTGGATTTAGTATTGAGTACCGGACTGGGTTTTCTTAACCCAAGACAAGATAAAACAAAAGATAGTCCGAAATAAGATAATGGATTTTGCTAACGGTATATTTAGGGCAAAGAAATAGCAAAAACTAGACACACAAATTTTAGATTCATCAAATAAACATTTCCACTTTTATGAATTCAAAAAGAAAGAAGTTCATCATTAATTCAGCATTATTGAAGGCTTCTTCTGCTTTACTTAACTTGAGACAACGAAATGCTTACCCAGAGTAGGTGAATGGCAGTATGGGTTATCGCAGTCACTTGGTTTCCAGTAAATCAAAACCAATGCCCGCCGGTTGGGCCTCTAATCCGGTGAGGAACAAGTTCCTTCAGAGCTTATCACCTCATGTGTTGCTACTTTGCTCATGATACAGGTACTTTGGGAATTCTTTTCTGTTGTAACTGCTACTCTCCCCAGCTTCAGGACCAGAACCTACGTTGCTCCGACTCTTCAATTTTTTTGAAGTATCTCGTGTCCGACACCTGTACATATCTGGACATGAATATGGGATATTATCCTCAAATGACCTTCTAAATATATAAAAATCTTGAAAAAAATTGAATATAGCCGTGTGTCGGACACGTATCCGTGTCTGCCACTCACACCCGAGCCCGAATAACATAGACCAGAATACTGTTTCATACCTGTTTCTTTATTGCAATCTTGTGCTGATTACTGTTTTTTTTTTCTTCTAAAATGAAGACATGTACAGATCGAAAATTTCCAACAGCCCATGTAGCTCAAATAATTGATTCAGCTGTTACAAGCTTGCATCCATGCTGTCCCCAGAACCTGCCTATTTACCGAGAAATACAAATGTGCATGGGCAAAATTAAGACTCAAATATTAGCTTCGATACCAACTTTAATATGATGCTCCATTTTACCACCATGTAAATATGTTGGAATCCAGGTTCTTTGTTTTAATTCTTCAAGTCATTTCTTGCCCCCCTCGTTTTGCTGTTTTTGTTAACATGGATCAATAATTATACAAATCTCAATGATCTATATTTGACCTATTTTTTCTTCACTTGCTGCTGGTTCTTAAGTAGAGTGTTAAGTAATGTAATTTTTCTGCTCTTTCCTATAATTTATCTGGGTAAATTTGAAAAACATACAATGATTGTTAAATTTACCCTTTTTCCTATTTAATCAAATAGTTGCCAGTTGTATCAATCATTTGAGAGCTGTCTTCTTGAAAAAGGGTTTTCTTTGTTGTATTTCAATTGGAAAATGAAGGTTAACCTGATAACTTGATAGGGGCAGAGACAGAAAAGGTAATGGCTGCATTGCTTGCACCGAATGAGTAAGCTTCTTTGGATGGAAGAGAATTGTTGCAACCGGCAAGGACGAGACGATTTTTACTTGCCCCATATCCAATCCAACCATCACATGATATTTCCATCCTAAACCCCAACTCAGATTATATTTGATTTGAGTATATATATTAGGTCTTGGTTATGGAATAAAATCAGATTAACAATTTAGTAACAAATAAAATCCAAAAAACCCTATTATTATTTTAAAAGACATTTTGATCCTTTATAATTTAAAATGCACCTTTGATCATCAGATAATACTAAATTTTTTTAAAACGTAAACTAAAAATTGTTTTTCAAATATCTACAGAAACTCTAAACCATTGTTTTTAAAAATATATTCACTACAAATTAGAGCTATCTATAAAAGCACTAAAATCAAAATATATCCACTGCAAAGTAGAGCTATCTATAAAAGCACTAAAATCAAAATATATCCACTACAAATTAGAGCTATCTATAAAAGCACTAAAATCAAAATATATCCACTACAAATTAGTGCTATCTATAAAACAGTAAAATCATACTCTGGATTCGATATTGCCAACCTTTCTGGCTTTTGCTTACTTAATGGATGATTCTATAAAAGCACTAAAATCATACTCTGCATCCGATTTTGCCAACATTTTTGCTTCCTTAATGAATGATCCACAGTAATCTCCAAAAAAGAAATCAAATCGCTCCTGCAACTGTTTCATGTCTCTAATATTCAAAGCCTACAAATTAAATGAAAATTTTTATTAAGTTATTAAAAGTACAAAATTCATAATCCAATAAAAATGAGAAAAAAGACAATTACCTGCTTCATCATAATTCTATTCCTCGACACCACCAAGAAGTGCTCAAAAGAACCACATATAAAAGACACACATGCCGTCGCTGGAGACTGTTGTGGAGATTGTTGTGGTGAAGGAACAGAAGACTGTTGTGGAGATTGTTGTGATACAGGACCAGAAGACTGTTGTTGAGATTGTTGTGATGAAGGACCAGAAGACTTTGTTTTCCTTACGCTTGTGTTGATTTCATGTTGCAATCGAAACTCTTTCAAGTCCCGATCTTTGTCAACTTTAGCTTCCCATTCTTCAAAGCACTCATAACACTCCTTTCTCCATAATTTGTTGTTGGCTTCCATTGACTGCTTTATCCTAAATATGAAATTTTTTTTCATATACCAGTTCCAGAAAAATGTGGAATTTAGCAACATTGTATCAATGAAGCTGACAATGAAACAAAAAGATGAATTTAGTAACATTTTATCAAATGACCTGATAATAAATAAAAATTTGTAATAGAATAATTAATAATTAATTAAAATAAGTACTTGATAACTTTCTCGTGGTCACTTCCAGCTTCCAAGTTCTTTTGAACGTTAGTTGCAGCTCTCAAGTCCTCTTGAACCTTGCACATAGAGGTATCTCTATCTGTACTATACTGTACAGATGACAGGATGTTGTTGATAACATCCAAACAATTAGCGAAGTCCGTCCATATCTCATCAATCTTAGGAACTGCATAATATCATATAACTAGTTCAGCAATATATTATAAAATATATTAAAATATTATTATACAAAAATTAATTTTAAAATTACCTAACAAATCAATATCAAGAACTTCTATCCGTACATCATCTCCGTTCTGAAATATAAAAATATGCTTCAAATCAAAGCTACATTTCAGAGTTTCTCCAGCCAAACTTCTTACTATGATCATCAAGCTCCTATATAGAAAAAGAAACAACAGATATAATCACATTGCTTAAATTTGTTCAACTTTAAGGCTGTTTAAAATAAAATCTAAGAGCTCCTATCAAATCATATTAAACAAACAATAGTTGCAAGTGAAAAATAAATCAATGTTAAAAAAACCAGACCGGAGGTCGAACCGGTTAGACCTCTACTTCCCGGTCCAACCGGTTCCGATTCAACAGGTTAGACCGGCCGGTTCGATAAAACACATTTTTTAAATATTAAACACTAAATAAATATGAAATATAGTTAATAATTCAAAAAAAAAAAAAAAATTGGCTTAATGGTCTTTAATCTAATACTAAGAGGTTAAAGGTTCAAATCTTATTAATTACAAATAAAGTTTTGAAAAAAAAAATTAAAAATACATATAAAATCGGTTTTTTACCCATTCAATCCGGTTTTTTACCGGTTGAACCGGTTCGACAAAAAACCGGTTTTAATATGTCAACCGGACCGGACTGACCACTGGTTCCCGGTTCAACCGGTCCGGTTTTTTAATCACTGAAATAAATAATCAAGACAATTTATGACTTATGAATGCATAGTTATGAAGAAAAAAAATGCAAAAAGTATGTTACATGGAATTACAAAAAATGCAAACATCACTACCATGGTAGGCTTATATAAATAAATAAATAACAGTTAATATTAACTTACCAAATTCTTATTTATAAGTCACGGATGCATATTGATTTATTTAAATTCTTGTGATAATTTAATTGTTATAATCAAAATGAAAAACAATGATAATAATATATATAATAATCTAAATCAAAAAAATAAACCAACACTAACAACAATAACAATTTGAACCCACAAATATTTATAGTATTAACTTACTGTATAATCTTCTTGTAAATGTCAGAAGCTTGATATGGTTGGTTTTGATAAAAATCAATCAATCTTCTTTTGTTTGTTTCTTGCTGCAGGTAACTGTGAAGGCTTACTCCACGTTTTACAGTAGCCAAACAACCACAAGAACTGTTATTCGATGAAAACAGCGGATAAATCTTCGGCATAAAGCAAGGCTTGCAATTCTGCATCTTCGAAAAAATTGTTCTTGCTGTGTCAGGGGTATCATACTCCTTGAAATGAATAGGAGTATCCAATGGTCGATTACTCACACCAAGAGAACGCATATATGTTTCTTCAGCATTGCAAACAACGACGTAATCTAATTGGACTTCCATGCTACGAAGTAAAAAATAACATGTAAGAAAAGCAAAAATAAAACTACTAATATAGAATTACAAGAATAAACCTTGCATCAAAAATAACAAGTATTAGGCATTGAAGTAAAAGTAATAATCACACTTGATAATCATACACCATTTAATTGCAATCTATGTATATATAATACATACATTAAAAAAAGGAAGCAGTAAATATGAAAAGTGTCAGGCACCCATATTCACATGAATCAATCATTAAAAATGCTCAATGCTCAAAAAACCATAAAGCAAAAGGAAAAATCTTTACAACTTCTTGACTATTCCTTAAAACATGCACGGATATATATCTCTGGATCCTAAAATAGTCATCTGTAAAATCTTTATCTCCTACATCAGATTCAGAGTAATCTCAGTAACTTTGAAAATCAATTGTGTAATGTTAACAATCAGGTCAGCCTCAAAATATTGTTCTCCATCCTTGATTTCTGACCAAACCTTATTGTGAACACTAATTGGCACAATCAGGTCAGCCTCAAAATATTGTTCTCAATCCTTAATTTCTGACCAAACAGTGAAAGTCTCGCAAACAAAGGAAGTGAGAAAATGAGGATCTGAGGGGAAAAAATTAATAAAAGAAATGTCAAACAACAGCTGTCAACATAATGTTAAATTCCTTGGGATTACTTTAATCTAATGTTCACTAGATATTATCCTGCCCTCGATGAGGTTTAAAGCTAATTGAGAGACCAAAAGCCTAGTGCCATTGCATAATCCAGAGTTTTGATTTAAATTTCTTAAAAGCATGATAACAGCACCAACTTTTAGATTCCATTCATGGTTCAGAACACCGGAAAATCTTAACGAATTGAGAAATCCAGTTGGGTAAAGTAAATCTTGATCAGTCATTTGGTCTTGAACCCTTTGAGATATAGTCAATACTTTAAATTAGTTTTGTCTACACTTGAAAGAAAGTTTAATATGTCGGAATTAATGGAGTCTACACTCTCATTATAAGGAGTAACGATTGCCCTTCGTTTTAAGTAGAGAGGATCTAAAATTTTTTTGCTGAAAATCATCATACACAGCTGGAACACAATCACAATCATATTTGTATTCACGTAGAATTATCAAAAAAATTCCCACCTGAGAAATCGAAGTGGCAACTACAATAAATCCATAAGATAATTGAATTTAATACAAAGAGAGAACTAAAATCTCTTTTTTTCCAAACTCAAATAAACACAAATTAAAATCATCATACATGCTCTATGCAAATAAAATCATATTGAAGGCCTAAAAAATTACTTATTTGCTAACAGACATTAAAACTAAGAAACAGTGTTTACTGTCAAGTTTTATAAGAGTAGGTGATTGAAAATAGGTTTGAGGCCATCGGCACAAAAAAGGGCAAAGCTTATCTGTATGTCGCCTTCCTCATTTACCCAACTATGGCAAGGTAGGAAAACACTTCTAATGAAGGAAATGATCTATCCGAATCTTTCTAGCAAAGAAACAGACTCAAGTAGTGAATGAAATATCAAAGAACTACTCAGTGCGAAAAGGGAAAAAAAAACAAAGCAAAAATTAAATGAAAAAGATGATAAAAGAAGAAAAGAAAAAGGAAATCTGAATGTGAAATGTGAAATCAAATGCAAAATTGATTAATCTGAAATGTGAAATCTGAAACAAAGCAAAAGTGAATGAAATTGCATTGGGTGGAAACAAGAGCTACCTCACGAGTGACTCTCCATGCTGTGTTATATCTATTTTTGGCTTACAGTTTTTCTTTTTCCTCAAATTTTTTCTACTGTGAGAATTTTCTGGAAACAAAGACAAATGACAAGAAGAAAAGAGAAGAGTCATAAAAATAAAACAATAATTTCGAGCTAATCTGAGAACCAGAGATGAGTCAGAAAAATAAAACAATAATTTCGAGCTAATCTGAGAACCTTATAAAAAAGCTTCAAATTAGTCAATTCACATGGATATCCCCAATAAATTATCAACCTTTAAAGTATAACAACCTAGAACTAATCTGAAATCAATCCTCTCCAACCAAAAAAAAAAAACCCTAAAATTTATGCTTCTAAAAACTGTTGTACAACAAAAATAAAAAAAGGAAATAAATCGATCACTCACCAAAGTTAAAATCAAAAACTTCCAAATCATCGAAAGGGCTCATTCCAGCCATCTTTTATAATTTACCCTTGGCGGCTCGACAGAGTTAGGATTGTTATACGCTCTTCTGAAAAACGTAAGGCCAAGGAGTATTATACGCTCTTTCAAAATGACAAAATTAACCAATGGAGAATTGGGCCCGGCCAATGCCGCTGGTTATGTGGATTTAGTATTGAGTACCGGGCTGGGTTTTCTTAACCCAAGACAAGATAAAACAAAGATAGTCCGAAATAAGATAATGGATTTTGCTAACGGTATATTTAGGGCAAAGAAATAGCAAAAACTAGACACACAAATTTTAGATTCATCAAATAAACATTTCCACTTTTATGAATTCAAAAAGAAAGAAGTTCATCATTAATTCAGCATTAAAAAAAAAAAACAGTCCATAAATTAGCTGCATTTCTATAGTGACAAAGTTCTAGCCTAAACCCAACATCCGAATTCACTTAATTTTACATGTTATTATGTTCACTACTAGTTTACTCTTGTAAAAATGACTGTTTGTATTTTATAAAAAAAAAAAAAATCATGTTTTGAAGTTCCTCAAAAATGGGGTAGTCTGCAAGCGAAAAAGAAAGAAAGATAAGTATAAAAAATAACCTGTTTGGTGATTCCTAGGCCTGGATGTCCGTGGAAAGCTTATTTCTTTGGATATCTACCCTGAATAAAAGTTTAAACAAGAAAAGACATTTAACCAAGAAAGGCAATAAAATGTTTTCTTAGAGAAAATATTATTTTTTTAAAGTTAGAATTATTTAGCTGGTCTATAAGATTTTAACTTTTTACAACAATTTTTTGAGGGAGAGAATTTGGAGGAAACAAACGGGTTTGGGGTTTCGAACAGAGAGTTACCTTAACTGGGTTTTGAAGAGAACAAAGAGGAACTGAGAAGCTTAAGGAAACGAAGCACGCCATTGAAAGCTTCAGTTGAAGAATAGTTAAGAGAGGTTTCTTCTGGGTTTAAGGCTGAAGAAATATGATGTTTCCAAAGAACTTAGAAGTTCGTGAAACGACAGCTTTTGGCAAAACTTTGATTAGTGCCTCCAATTTTTTTACCACTGTTTTTGGTTATACGTTGATTACATCCTTAAGTAAGAAATAAAACATAACTATCATCTCATAATATTTTGAACTGAAAATGTTCAAATAATTTCTCCAAATTTAACAGATGATGAAAAATAAAGGCATGTTTAGATTGGTCTTGCTACAGATTCATCAACACTTTAAAGTTACAGCATGAATTATCAGAAAATGGCAATTTAAAATTTTTCCTTTCTTCAATGTAATAAAGATTAAAAAAGCCTCTTGATGTTGAGTGGAGAATCATGTCCACCAATTTGAGAGAAAAATTACAAATAAATAGGTCCTATGTTGTCAGTTTTTCTTCAAGCCAGAATCCACTTCTAAGTAGCAAAAAACCTATTTCCATCAGATGAAATCAGAGCCCAATGGTCAGTCAGCAATCTCATATCAAAAGGGTTTAGCTCTTCTCCAAGGGTCTGGTCACCATACAGAATGTACTGATGTCTGCTACATGGACTGACTCTGCCATAATAATCAACGAAAATGGGTTGTTTCGATAGCCCTTGTTCGCGGTGTGATCATGTTACTGCCTGCCTCCTACCAGAATGTGGTATCAGGATAATCTGGACCCTAGACCATATCTTGAGAGGAGCTAAACCAAACTAATGACTTGATCAAACAAGGTAACTCCAATGTGCAAGCCAAAACATACAGTTAAGCAATTGTCGGTCCATTCGGAACTTCATTTGAACTCTTATGGGATTTGTGCCTTTTCTTCTCCCGCTTCTTATTGCTGTTACAAAACCATGATCAGCATGAATCTACATAGAAAGCAGGGTATAAAAACAAATAATCTCGTATCTGCACAGAGCAAATTGTATGGAACATACTCATCGTGCGAGCTATTACCCCAACAAGATTTCAGTTTCCGGTTGATGTGCTTCATATCCTTATCTGTGGGGAACTTATATTTGCTAACCTATAGATGTTGTCAGCAAAAGTATATATCAGTCAATCAGTGAAACTTTGCATGTATTTATTGCTGAATTGGATTAGTTATATGTAGAGGTGAGATTAATTACTGTAACGGTGATATTGGATACTGTAGCGGTGAGATTAAAATCAGTGGTGGGATATGTGTTTGAATTCAAAAGCAGCGGTAACGGTGAGGTGAATTATAATTAGAAAAAAAAAAATGACCATTAGAGACATTAGATTAAAATTTGAATATATAATGAAAATTTTAGATTATTTGATATTATAAAATTAATAAATAATTAAAATTATATTTATATCAAATAATAATCTTATTAATAGATAATTAAAAATAATATTAATATACCAAATAATATTTTTGCATTTATTTATTATTATTATTTATTTTTAATTATATAATAATAAATTTTATATATTTATTAGATTTATATAATAATAAAATTTATATATTTGTTAACTTATTATATAATAATAAATTTATCATATAAAAAAAAAAAAACCACTAAAGTGATTCAAAAGTTGAGGACAAAATAGAGAAAGACCCTCCCACTGGAGGGGCTTTCTAACTCAAGCGGAAAAATAAGGCATCAATGCGGTGAAATACTGTTCACCACACTGATGTCTTGTTATCCAAACACTACATTCGGTGCGATTGAGGTCAAAAAGTGTCCCAACCGCATCGAATTGGTGGTAACTGGTTTGCCAAAGGGGGCCTCAATATGGTAATGAATAATGACATAGCTAGGCAGTTGAAAAAACAAAACCATACGTCAAGAATTTCATAAGTATTTGCACTAACAATGTCTTCCAAGGTACATGTTACATATAAAGTTCCTTAAACTGTGAAATATCTGGAAATGATGAAGAAACTTGGAAATCACCAGATTCATCTACTAACAATGGACACCTTATATTGTTTTACCTTTAATATTCAAACTAGCAAGGGGAGCATGCAAAAATCATTCATGCAAGTTTTAAAAGAATCAACTACTCCGATCGATATATAGAAGCTTCTACAAATCCCCAACCATCATCAATATCTGGTCCTACCCAATAACCCATTATAACCATACGAGTACAAGAACTTACATTCAAACTACATGAAACAATTTCATCCAAATGCTTTGACAGGCTAGTCAGATAATGTTCACCATTGACATAAAATATGCCTTCATTTGAGCTGCAGGGGGGCAGAAAATAGGATGTTGCAAGTAGAAATTCATAATATCAGGCTACAAAAGCGCACACTAGCAAGGCAGTGACTAAAACAAACACCCAACATATAACCTAATGTACTATTCTCAACATAGCAACAATCAGAAATCCATTCACAATGTTAATCTTGGATATTACTTTTTTTTCTTTTTTCTTGACACAATTGTTCTTGGAAATCAAAGTGGTAATTCCAGTGACACAATTTCTATTTTTACTTCTAATACTGGCATTTAATCACTTGTACACATTCTCATTCATCTTATGGATGTTCAATATTCTGAAGTTCTCTTGGCAGAGTTACAGTTTATAATGAAACTCCAAAAAGAAAGGCTTGTAAAAATGTAGTATGCATTTTAAAATGGGCTAATGATAATGAGATGGTGAGAGTAAATTAATGATTGCTGAAAACTTGACCTTTTGATTCTAGTTTGAAAATTCTCGATCTAATTAACAGTTAAATTTCAGGACTCTATCCCCAATCCAGATGAACCTCGGCAATTGGAACGATTAAAATATCAAGCCAAATCTATTGAGCTCAAGGCCTCAAGCTTCAATTCCATATACCGTAAAGACAGAGCTAAAACTAGACACAAAAATTTAAGGTTTCATCAAACAAACATTTCCATTTTTATGATATCAAAAAGGAAGAACTTCATCATTATTTCAGCATTCAAAAAAAGAAAAAAAAAAGAAAACCACAGTCCATAAATTAGCTTCATTTCTATAGTGACTAAGTTCTAGCCTAAACCCAACATCTGAATTCACTTAATTTTACCTGTTATGTTCACTGCTAGTTTACTCTTGTAAAAATAAGAGTTCAAAAGAATCATGCTTTGAAGTTGCTGAAAAATGGGGTAGTATGCAAGAAGTTAAAAAAAAAATAGAAAAATAAGAAGCAAGAAATTGTATTAAAAACAAAAAATAATGATTAACAAAGTATTACTTGTTGTTTTATGAAAATAACAGTTAAAGCATCTATTTTATAGTGAGAATTTTTGGTTTTAATTGGTATATAACTATATTACTAATTAAATGAGAATTACTCTAAGATTATAAGTACTATTTGTTCATTGACCAATTGGCATAATTTTAATTAGAGTGAAAGTGTAATTCAACATAGATATAAAATGTTTGTATTGATCATAAAGAGATTTTTTTTTTATAACTGATTAAAATTTATTAAAAAACTTACACAAAAACATATTAAATAAATAAAATAAAAAATAGACAGATTAGAGACAATAATCAAACTTACTAATATGCACAATGACTGTAGAAACAAAAATGTGCTAGTCTCCCATTGGCAAGGAAACCTAAAATATATATATATATATATATAAATTAACCAATGATTAAATTTAAACAAATTAAATTATTATTATCTTATTTTGGCCGAATATCCTATATATAAATTTTGTTGTTTTGCTGCAAAGAGAAGGTGACCACGTCGCCACCTTGGTTTTTTTTTTGGACCCCACTTTGTTTTAGTGTAGAGAAAAAAATGGTAGGAAAAAAAAGCGAATTTTTTTTGTGTATTCGTGTTATTTTTTGTGTTTAAAATATTATATATTTATATAAATTTTTACACGTTGATAATTCGTTTTATATATATTTTAAACGTTAGTGCATTCATATCGTGTTTGTGTTATCTTTCGTATTGTGTTTTAATTATTTTTCTTATATTATGTTCTTGACGTGTTCATATCCGTTTTATTTTTTTGTTTTTCAAAATATTATAAATTTGTTTGTTCGTGTTATTTTTATTGTGTTTAAAGTATTATAATATTATATAAATTTTTACACGTTAATAATTCGTTTTATGTATATTTTTAAACGTTCGTGTATCCGTATCGTGTTTGTGTTTGTGATTTTTTTTTTGTTTTAATTATTTTTTTATGTTGTGTTTGTGACATGTTCGTATCCGTTTTATTTTTTTGGTTTTTCAAAATATTATAAATTTATGTATTCGTGTTATTTTTTTATATAAATTTATATTATAAATCCATACAATAAATCTTATAGTTTTTGCACAAATGTGAGCCTATCCACGTGTCAAGCTTTTTTTTTGGTGGGCCCCATTTTTTTTAGTTGGTTAGGGGAGAAAAAAAAAAGAAAAGAAAAGAAAAAAAAAAAAGATGGTAGGAAAGAAGGAAGGAGAAAAAATGAGAAAAATTTGTGTATTTTTTTTTTGTGTTTAAAATATTATAAATTTACATAAATTTTTACACGTTAAAAATTCATTTTATGTATATTTTTAAATGTTCGTGTATCCGTATTGTGTTTGTGTTATTTTTTGTGTTTTGTTATTTTTCTTATTTTGTGTTTGTGAAGTGTTCGTGTTCGTTTTTTTTCAAAGTATTATAAATTTTTATACGTTAATAATTCGTTTTATGTATATTTTTAGACGTTCGTATATTCGTGTCGTGTTCATGCTATTTTTTGTGTTGTGTTTTAATTATTTTTCATTTTTGTGTTTGTGTTCATGTTATTTTTCGTGTTGTGTTTTACTTTTTTTTTCCTATGTTATGTTCTTGTCGTGTTTCAATTCATTTAATATTTTACATAGTTTTTCATTGTGATTCAATTTAGAGAAAAAATTGTGTGTTCGTGTCGTATCTCAATTCATGACATATTTTGTATGATTTGTCATAGTGATTCGATTTAGAGAAAAATTTGTGTGTTCTTGACGTGTTCGTGTTTTTTTCCTCTTCAAAGTATTATAAGATTTTACACGTTAATAATATATATAAAGTACTATAAATTTTTACACGTTAATAATTTATTTTATGTATATTTTTACATGTTCGTGTATTGTTATTGAATTTTTCGTGTTGTGTTTTAATTATTTTTTCTATGTTGTGTTCGTCGTGTCTCAATTCATTTTATATTTTACATAGTTTGTCATTGTGATTCAATTTAGGATAAAATTTGTTTCACTTAGATTTATCTTTTAAGCTGACTTTATAAATTGTTTATAACTTTAAATTGTTATGACAGTTCTCTTTTGCTATTTTAAAAAATATTAATTTTTTTTTGTTTAATTGTTAATTTTTGTTTTTAGAAATGTTGTCATCGTATATTTAACATTTGATTTTCGCGGCATCGCGCGAGGGTCTAAGCTAGTTTGAATAAAAGTTTTAAAAAATATAATCTCAATCTTTTAATATGTAATATAATAATAAAATATTATTTTAATAGTTATTAAGTAATATAATAAATAATAATAGATATTAACGTTAATTAATTTTTTTTTTCATATTCATACTTTTATAGAAATTATAAATAAATTATAGATTATAGGTATATGCCATGCTTTCCTACACAGTATGCAAGCAAATGGGCTTTTTTATTGCAATATAGCCAAAAAAAAAATTATCAAATTACTGTTACTTTTTGATTATTTCCCAAAATACGCTTTTTTTTTTTTTTTCAGCTGGGAAATCGCCATCCCCCGTGGCGATTTCCCAGCGTGTTTTTTTGCAAATTTGCAAAAAAATACCAAGGGAAATCGCCACCCCCTATGGCGATTTCCCTTGGTAATTTTAGCAAAATTTGCTAAAATTATATTAATACAATATTTTATTTTAATTTGATAAATTTATTTTTAAAAATTATAAATTAAATTAAAATATTTTTTTTATAATTTAAAAAAATTTAAAAATTCGTAAAATATATTTTAGATTTTTTTATAATTTAATATTTTGAATTTTTTTTTAAATTTTAAATTTCAAATGAAAAAAAAATTAAAAAAAAATAAAAAAAAAATTCAAAGGGGCAACGGTCATATGACCGTTGCCCCCATCCCCCTCCCCCCACCCCCACGTCCCCCCTCCCCCCACACCCCCACCTTCTATAAATACCCCCCTCCTCTTCTTCAAAGTTTCATTCCTCTCATTCAAATTTTCATTTTCTTTCAAAAATTTTTCATTTTTCTACCAAAAAAAATTTCTTTCTACAAATTTTTTTTTTCTACAACAATATTTTGAAATGGCTTCACTATTGAGGTTACAAGAAAATCACATCTCGGAGGTTATATTTAACGAGGTAAGTAAATTGTTATATTATTATTGTTTTTTATATTATTATTATTTTTTATATTATTATTGTTTTTTATATTATTATTGTTTTTTATATTATTATATTATTATTGTTTTTTATATTATTATTGTTTTTTATATTATTATTGTGTTATATTATATTATATTATTATTGTGTTATATTATATTATTATTGTTTTTTATATTATTATTGTTTTATATTATATTATTATTGTTTTTTATATTATTATTGTTTTATATTATATTATTATAGTTTTTTATATTATTATTGTTTTATATTATATTATATTATTATTGTTTTATATATTATTATTGTTTTATATTATATTATTATTGTTTTTTATATTATTATTGTTTTATATTATATTATATTATTATTGTTTTATATATTATTATTGTTTTATATTATTTTATTATTGTTTTTTATATTATTATTGTTTTATATTATATTATTATAGTTTTTTATATTATTATTGTTTTATATTATATTATATTATTATTCTTTATATTATATTATATTATTATTGTTTTTTTATATTATATTATTTTTTTTTATATTATATTATTATTGTTTTTTTATACGAAATTATTGTTTTATATTATATTATTATTGTTTTATATTATATTATATTATTATTGTTTATATTATATTATATTATATTATATTATATTATATTATATTATTATTGTTTTATATTATATTATATTATTATTGTTTATATTATATTATATTATATTATTATTTTGTTATTTTATAGTTTTATTTATTACTTTTTAATTGTTATAGTTTTATAATATATTAATTTTTATTATTATAACAGGAAACTCGTCGCGTATTACGTTCGAGGAAATTTACATTGGAGGACCCGCATCCTTATATTATCGACCACTTAAGAAGAGCCGGATTTTATCACGCAAGTCAAATTCGACGACTTGTGATACAACCCGATTTAATCTCTGCGTTGGTCGAACGATGGAGACCCGAGACGCACACTTTTCATTTTCCATGTGGTGAATGCACGGTCAGTCTCGAAGATGTTGCGCTGCAACTTGGACTTCCGATCCATGGCGATGCAGTTACAGGCGGAAGCCTGCTAGATTGGAATGAACTGTGTGAAGATCTATTGGGTGAGGTACCTCCAGAAGACGTCGTATCTGGCTCAACGGTGAGACTGACTTGGTTGAAAACGTTTCAAAATCTGCCATTACATGCAACCGAACAACAAATACAATATGCTGCTAGAGCATATATTTTACGTTTGATTGGAGGATTACTGATGCCTGACAAATCGAGCAGTCGGGTACATTTAATGTATCTTCCATTGCTACGTGATTTAGAGGAAGCAGCAAATTATAGTTGGGGTTCTGCGTGTTTGGCAGTTTTGTATAGAGAACTTTGCCGAGCTACAGTTCCAAAAAACCATGACATAGGTGGATGTCTAGTGCTTCTACAATCATGGGCTTGGTATCGGCTACCATTTCTTGCTCCGCGCGTGGATATTTCGGTTGTATACCCCCTTGCAAGCAGGTAATAATCTTTACTATTTTATTAATTTTGTACGAAATTGTATTTTTATAGGTCATTAAGATATTATATGCATTTTAATAGGTGGAGTAGGAGTACGGGTAGAGATTTTACAGAGACTCCGAGCGATCTTGCAAGTATAAGACTACGACTAGATCGATTAGGATATGATAAGGTAAATATTTCGATTGTTACATTGAAGTCTTTTTTTTTATTTAATCCTTATGAAACTAATAATTTGTAATAATTATTCGCAGTTTCTGTGGATGCCATATTCCTCGAGTGAAATTATGGCATGCCTCCCATCGGATGCCTACAATAATTTCAATATATGGAAAGCAAACACAGCATTGATATGCTTTTCATATGTAGAGTGGCACCAAACTGACCGGGTGTTGCGACAATTTGGGATGCAACAACCAATTCCTGCAGCCCCGATGAACCTTGATAAGCTTCACAAGGTCGACATGCGTGGTCGTAATGATGAATTCTGGCCTGCGAAGCATGAACGTTGGATCCAATGGTGGAACATACGTTTTGAACGAATTCCGACAGGTTACCCGATTGTTGGTAATAATTTCAACCCGTCTGCTGATTACATAAGATGGTATAGAAATGAAGGTCGGCCTTTCGTTTGTCCACCGTCGATGCACGAGGATGTTAGGAGTATGCCATTTACCGGACAAACTTCAGCTCCAGTCCCTCCTACACAGGATATGGATGCTCCTAGACCTCGCCGACAACGTGGGCGAAGGCGTCAACCGACCTCATCGGAGTTCACAGCACCGAGGATGTCATTTGATCATCCTGAACCTGAACGGGATCATGGAGTACCATCCAGCCATCGTTATTCCGTAAGTCACCCCGGATATGACGTTGATGAGTGTTACCGACCATCACCGCCAAGAACGAGGTTAGATGACCAGCTCCCCGTCCTAAGTCCAAGTTCAGCATATTTAACATCCATGTATCAGTTTGGAACCCCTTCGTCAGCATTTGATGCTACATCATTTATGGGTGCATCTAGTAGTCAGGTTCCCGTTATGGGTGAACTAGGTGTTGGCTCATCCAGCAGTGGGTTTCAAATTTTTGATACGGATGAAACGACTGATGACATACAACCGGAACCAGTGGCGGTTATAGCAAGAGGTCGTGGTGGACCGCGAATACGTGCCACTGACGAGGTTGAACGACGGGTGCAACCACCACGCACTAGAAGAACTCGACACTGTTACTCTACACCACGCAATAATTAGAATAATTGTAATGTGTTTTAAATTTCTAATATAAATTTATATGTTTTGCATTTCATGTAATTTGTTCGGAAATTCATTGTTATATTTTATTTTAATTTATATCTTAATGTTGTTATTTAATTTTAATATAATAATCCAAATTACATGATAAGTTGCTTTTCTTTTTTTCATTTTAATTTAATTTTCTTTTTAAATTATAATAAGAAAAAAAATTTTAATCAGAAATTAAATTAAATTTTTTTTATCAAATATCCAGTTTTAATCCAAATTATATAATCTTCTTTTTAAATTTTAATAAGAAATATATTTTTATTTTTTATAAAATTGTAATAATAAATTAAATTACATTTTTAATATATATTTTAAAAAAATAAATAACCAAACCTATAAAAAAAATATTTTAATTTAATTTATAATTTTTAAAAATAAATTTATCAAATTAAAATAAAATATTGTTTTAATATAATTTTTGTTTATTAATTAAAAAAAAAATATACATGAAGGGAAATCGCCACCCCCCATGGCGATTTCCCTTCATGGTTTTAGCAAAATTGGCTAAAATTACCAAGGGAAATCGCCATGGGGGGTGGCGATTTCCCTTGGTATTTTTTTGCAAATTTGCAAAAAAACACGCTGGGAAATCGCCATGGGGGATGACGATTTCCCAGCTGAAAAAAAAAAGGCGTACTTTGGGAAATAATAAAAAAGTAACGGTAATTTGATAATTTTTTTTTTTTTTTGGCTATATTCCAATAAAAAAGCCAAGCAAATGCCTTCAGGCGGAAAATCACTCTCGTTTTTTTTTTTCTTTCTTTTTGTTCCTTCTCACTGACAAGTGACAACTCCCCATCTCATTGTTGTGTGTTTAAAAATTTTCAACTCGTTTTCGGCGTTTCGGCCTAAGCCCTAAAGGCATCTCCTTCTCACATTTCACCGTAGTTATAAATCCCGATCGCGAATGCGATTGCGATGTCGCGAACGTTATGTAATGTGTCGCGGTTGTTACAGACGTAAATTTGATATTATTTTAATGAATTTGATTGTGTCACGTATATTACATAATGAATAAAATGCGATACGAATAATTTAATTTTCGTTACGTTGCAGTCATTATGCTACGTAACCACCTCATTTTAAAACTATGCATTTTACACAAATGAAAGGCTCCCTCCTATTCACCAGTTCAACACCCAACCTCAGTACTCAATACTGGCTAATATATGCTTCGGCCAGATAGCGAAATTAGCCTTATACCATTGCCAGCAAACTTGAAATATATATATATATATATATTTATATATATATATATAAAAGAGCAAGGGTTTAATAAAATTAAATTAGTTTTACATATTTTCGTAATTTTTTATACGGTTTATATTTTAACAAACTGACCGTTGGATTTAGCAATATAATTATACTCGTCGTACACGTAAAGTTTCGAATCGATCCGATATCTCTATCATATCGATCGAGAATACTATTTTTTTTTCAATATATATTTAACGGTTGAAAGTTTTTATATCGAATAAATAGTTAGATATTTTTAATTTACTCAAAACTCGACGTGCATAATCTATGTGAATAGAACATGAAATATGACGGTAGGATTGTTAAAATATTAATCATAAACAAAATTATGAAAGTGTGTAAAACTAATTTAATTTTACACTGATATAATTGAATCATTTTTCATATATATATATATATATATAAATATATATATATATATATAAATATATATATATGCCATCAGATTATAAAAAAATTCGGGACTCGGGAGGACTAGTGAGAAGTAGATCATGAACTCTATTATATTATCATATATATATATATATATATATATATATATATTCCAATTTTTAATTAGCTATTAAATTTGAAATTTCAAAATAAAAACAGCCAACACTGTAACAAATATATCAACTACAACCACATCTATAACAATATATAAAAACTAACCCCAAATGCAATGAGAGAAGAGAATAAGAGATTTTGGATTAAGGGTTGATGGACATCAAAGTATAAGTATTAAGGGAGTTTGGGGGTTAGTTTGGGTATTTTAATTTAATTTTTTTTATTAGGAAGGAAAAGAAGAAAAGAAAGGAAAAAGAAAAGAAAGGAAAGAAAAAAAAAATGGAGAAAAAATTATGTGTTCGTGTCGTTTTTGTGTTCGTATTATTTTTTATGTATTCAAAATATTATAAATTTATATAATTTTTACACGTTGATAGTTCGTTTTATGTAGATTTTAACACATTCGCATTTTCGTATCGTGTTCGTGTTATTTTTTTGTCTGTTCAAAATATTATAAATTTATATATTTTTTACATGTTAATAACTCATTTATGTAAATTTTGACACGTTTATAAATTCGTTCGTGTTCATATTATTTTTCGTGTTCGTGTTATTTTTTTTTGTGTTTTTAAAGTATAATAAATTTATATAGATTTTTACATGTTAATAATTCATTTTATGTAGATTTTGACACGTTCGTGTATTTGTATTGTGTTCATATTATTTTCGCGTCATGTCGTATTTTAATTATTTTTTTCATGTGTTCATGTCGTGTTTCAATTCATCCAAATATTTTACATAGTTTGTCATGGTGATCCAATTTAGAAAAAAAAAATTATGTGTTTGTGTCGTGTATCAATTCATCCCATATTTTGCATAATTTGTTATAATAATTCAATTTAGAGAAAAATTGTATGTCCGTAACATATTTGTGTTATTTTATCATGTGTTTAAAATATTATAAATTTATATAAATTTTTACATATTAATAATTTGTTTTATGTAGATTTTAACACATTCGTGTATTTGTGTCATGTTCATGCTATTTTTTTATGTCGTGTTTTAATTATTTTTTTCATGTTGTGTTCGAGTCGTGTAATCATGTTTTGTCCTGAATTGCCAAGTCTAATTGATACTAATCAAATAACTCATAAATTTGTGTCACGCGTCATCATGTTCGTGTTATTTTCTTATTATAATCGTATTCAAAGTATTATATATTTATATAAATTTTGACACGTTAATAATTCGTTTTATGTAGATTTTGACACGTTCGTGTATTTGTATTGTGTTCATGTTATTTTTGTGTCATGTCGTGTTTTAATTATTTTTTCCATGTTATATTCGTATCGTATAGTTATGTTGTGTCTGAAATTGTCAGATGTAATTGACTATATTCAAATAACTCTCAATTTTATATCAGGTATCGTATAAGAATAAGAGTTATTATTTTTTTAAATTATTATCTTTACTTATACTCTTATTTTTTATCTTCCAAATTTATTATAAAATATTAATTAAAATTCGATAACATTCCGCAACGAAACGCGGGCATTATCTAATAAAAGTCTAATTAGCAGCTCTTCTACAGAAGCCTCGCTGGAAAACTACCCTACTTCCAGCACAACTGTTCTATATTCCAGTCTCCAAGAAGGTCTGTGGAGTGTGGACTAGGGATGTAAACGAGACACCTGTGCTCGCAAGCTACTCGAGTTCGACTCGAAAAAACCTCGAATTCGATACGGTTATTATCGAGCCGAGCTCGAGCGAGCCAAATTCGAGTATCTTAATACCCGGTTCGAGCAGCTCGCGAGCCTAATCGAGCTTTTTTATTTATAATATTTTATTAATAATTTACCATTTTACCCCATATATATATATACTTAAAAACCCTAAAAACTAATATTTTCTTTCCCCCTCAGCCGTGCATCCTCCCACTCCCACAATCCCACTCTCATCCAAATCAGCCTTCTTCTTCCACGTCTAGTTACTAAATTAAAGTTTTTCATGCTTTTTTCAAGAAGAAAATCTATGGGCTACGAATACAGATCCTTGGTACTCTGCTTATCAACACTGTTCACATCCTCCCTTTTGGAAAGATTGGCAGCGGCGATTGATGAACCTGACAAAAAGGAAGACTGACATGGAGGAGAAACATCTAATCTAAACTGGGTTTGAATTTTTTTTCATTTCATCTCATTTCATTGTAATATTTCTTGATGTGTATTGAGTTGAGTTGCATCATCTCACGTTTCACTAGTACATGCACTACTAAAACACATTTAATAGTGAGAAACTAACCTTGTTTACATTTGATTTGGGTTTTTTTTTCTTTGCCTAGTTTGTTGCTGATCTTTAATTTCTCTTTGTTTTATGGGTTTTTCTCAAATCTCCAAACAAGCAGGCAAAGGCTATGCCTTGATCTTTTTTTTTGTGGCTTTTTTAACCCTACACCTTCCTAATTTTACAAAAAAAAAAAAAAAATCAATCAATAAGGAACAACATGATACATGATTTTGAAGATTTGAGCTCTTTATTTTTGGGTTTAAAAAAAAATTGGATGTATAAGGTTATTTATTTATTATTATTATATCATCTGAATTTATTTATTTATTAAATTCAATGAATAAAAAAATTTATATATGAAAAAGCTTAATTCGAGCTCGAACTCGAGCTTGAGTATGTAAATTGAGTAAACGAGCCTAATCGAGTCGAGCTCGAATAGTTTTATCTCGAGCCGAGCTCGAGCTTAGAAAATGATACTCGATCGAGCTCGAGTTGAGCTTCGAGCCGCGAGTTTCGAATCGAGCTCGAGCTTCTCACTATTCGGGCTCGGCTCGGCTCGATTACAGCCCTAGTGTGGACTAAGAATTCAACACTTTGTCGGGAGTACAACTCCGTGGAGGGGATCACAAGTCGTAACTCATTTTCAATATAACTTTGCATTATTATTTTCAGGATTCAAGATGTTTTTGAACAAATCAATAATATTATTCATAGATATATATATATATATATATCATATTATATTATATTATATAGAAAAGAGATTCACTTTGTAAACACCCAATTTTATCCGGATCTTTTAGTCCGAGATTTAATTTGATTTTTACAAAGTTAATTATTATCTTGTTTTTAGTAGATTTGGAAGTCAGGATTTGAATCAATTTATGTCTAATAAATCTTTAATTCGATTTAAGTCCGTCATGTCCATTTTAATTTTTTAGGTCTCCAAGTTATTGGGCCTTGGAGTCATTTGACAGGCCAATGTTATTTGTTATTGTTATGATTATGATTATTATTATTACATATTATTATTAAGTATTATTTTTATTTTTATTATTATTATTATTACTATTATTATCATTATTTTTAAGTATTAATATTATTTTTAATTTTTGTTCATTTCGGGGAAAAAAAATCAAGAACCGAATCTGTGCAAAATTTTGAGGAAGAAAAACTTGTTGATTTGGATTCCTTCAGGTCAAAGAAAAATCTAATGAAAAAATGAAATTTTTGAGAAATAAAATCAAAGAAAAAAAAGGAAAGAAATTGGATCTACATGCAGATCCGATTCTTGGCCATCAAGTAGAGACCTTAGGATTTCTACCCTTTGAATCCCTATAAATATCCACCCCACAGCACACACAAGAGGAGAATTCACAATCAGCAAAATAGCAAAAAGGCTTTCGGTTTCTTTTCGAGGTATTTTCTAAAAAAAAA
Organism: Fremontodendron californicum; assembly: GCA_030761205.1. Classification (NCBI taxonomy): domain Eukaryota; kingdom Viridiplantae; phylum Streptophyta; class Magnoliopsida; order Malvales; family Malvaceae; genus Fremontodendron; species Fremontodendron californicum. The sequence goes on from JAULJL010000005.1 coordinate 1,328,699, forward strand.
ATCTTTTTGATTTTTTTCTTTTCTGTTCTCTCTTGATTTTTTTTTTTTTAATTGTTTTTTTAAAAGATTTGAAGTTGATTTAAAAGAAAAGGAGATCTGAAGTTTTAATATGAAATTCAAAACAAAAAAAATCTGAAAATTTACAGTTTTCGACGACGAAAACTGGAAAATTATAAAGTTTCCTGCTACCGGTTGAATTTCCTGGACCGAAAAATGGGTTTTAAAAGCTCGTGTGATTTTGGTTGTAAGAAATAAGATTTTTTTAAACAAATAAAAAAAAAACTAAAACAGAACGAAAGTAAAAAAAATGTTTTTAAACTAAAAAGCATCGAGTCCCGCGCGGGTCTCCTAACCAATATGTATAACTCATTGAATAAAAAATTTGACCGAATCAGCCAGTCGAACCGGGAATCGGTGGCCTATCCGGTCCGACGGGTATAATTAAACTGGATTTAGTCGAATCGGCCAAAAATCGGTTCAACAGGTAAAAAATCGATAAAAAACCAGAAAAAATAAAAAAAAAAAACTTTTTTTATTTTTTAAAAAAATAATTTTTATAAGTGATGAGATTTGAATCCATAACCTCTTAGAATTATACAAAAGATCATACCACTAAGCTAAATGCTTATTTTGATTAATTATTTACTATATTTAATATTTATTTAACATTAAAATTATTTTTAAAATATTTTAAAATATTATTTAAAGTGCCCAATCGGTCCAACCGATTGAACCGAGAATCGAAAGTCACACCGATTTGACCTCTGGTCCGGTTTTTTCAACCATGGTATAACATTCTTAAACTTTCTTTCATCTTTTACTTTACTTTTTTATTTTATTTTGTTTTATATTTTTTTTGGTTTTTATTTTATTTTGTTTCCTTTTTTATTTTTTTAAGTCTTTTATATGTATTTATTTATTTTAATTAATTTATTCCAAATAATTTTATACATTCTTCTTATTAATTATTTTGATTAATTACCTTTAATTTTTTTTTTAATATAAGTTTTATTATTTTATTGATTGTTATTTGTTTATTTATTTATGCTTAGTATGTACTTTGTTATTAATTGATTATTTTATTTCATTTGTTTATCTTTAACATGATTATTTATCTATTTATTTAATATGTTTGTTAATTAGGCTAATCTTAATTTAATTTAATTTAATTTAATTTAATTAGATTTTTTTTTTTCACATAATGTTTTTTTTTACATAATTTACAATGATAATTCAAATTAAAGATAAATTGAGACCTACCAGATGATGAAATTCTAAGGGGATTGCAAACGGTCAATCTTCTAAGAAATTTTTAGGTGATAAAATATTTTTCTAAGTTTCGCCAATGATGGAGAGTTTAGGAATGATTTTCAATATTATTGGTTGAAATTTATCTTTAATTTAAGTAGTAAAAAATAAATTAAAATTGAACACAAAATTTATAACTATCATTTTCCTATTAAATACTTAATAAATTCGACGATGGAGCCTCTTCAGCGAAATAAATGGTGTCTCTTAAATACTCTTAAGTTGAGAAAATTTCTTTTTGGGATTCTGCCAATGATGGAGAATACCTTAAAGAAATTTTCCAATAATTAAGACCAAATTTAGAATAATATTTGACTAATTAGGTACCTTCTTTTGGATGAGCGTTGTGGGGTGCTAATCCTTCCCCACACGTAACCGTACTCCCGAACTTAGTTTTAGTAAAGTAAACTAGGACCTATCATTTTTTTGTGCCTTCGTCGAACTTAGGATTACTATAAATTGGATAGATTCATTAGGGTGACTAATCACACCTAGCAAAGATGATTAGTGACTACTCCACAATTTGCATATAGCATGCCGAATTCGCGTTTGGCACGTTATAATAGTTTGGCGACTCCACTGGAGATTTTAGAGAGTCGAGCCATTAATTAGTCATATGTTACCCCAGGTTGGAATAAATGGTATTTAAATATTTTTATCTTTATATGATTTCTTTACATGCTTATTATTCTTATTCATTAAATGTTTTTACACACACTACACATGCATGTGCATAACATAAGCCCTATACACGGGCTCGTCCTTTTAGGAGGAGGTAAAGTACCTACACTCTCATGAGATGATAACCTCCGCATTGTCTAACGAAACACTCTCAGGATGTAAAGTACCGAAACTTTCATGAGGTGATAACCTCCGCAATGGCTATGGAAATACTCTCACCCAAATTGAACCCTTTCCGGTTGAAGCCTGTAATGGGTGAGCATCGGGGTGCCTTACTCATCCTCCATGGATGAAGTTAAGGAGCAATTTGGGGACCTTTTTAGATTGGTCAAATATCCAAACCCAGCATATAGCTAAACATCTAAGTGGCCAACCTTAGGATAGAGTCATGTCAATCTTTGTGTAGAAAATAACCCAGTTAGGACACATGAAGGGATATTCTTTTCACATCTTTGTATGAACATTTTTTTGTGAAGTTCTTACTTTGTTCTAGTATGCATTTAACTTGATTACCCTAACATTAAACATTGTGAAATTTTTGTGGTTGCCATTTGGATCTTTGAAATACTCTTTCACCCATCCATAATTCACACATTATTCATAATGCTCATGCATCACATAAAATGGTGTAAACATGCTTCATTCATTCATACATCACACATCATCATCATACTTCATTAATTTATGCATATTTCATAATGCCCATACATTCATTACGAGGGCGTTTGGTATGATGGAAAGTGATCACTTTCTATGGAAAGTAATTTATGGGAATATAGTTCTCATGTTTGGTATGCTAAAAACTGTTCAATTTCGTGAGAATGTAACTTTTCTTGGAGAGTTACTTTCCTACAAGTATTGGAATGTGATTCTCAAGAGAAGTGGTGAGAAAGTAACTTTCCCATATAGTTGGAAAGTTAAAAAAATGTTAAGACAAAATTATTCTCTTCTTACTTGATTTAAAATTATCGATTAAAATATTATTTTAAAATAATTAGTACAAATATTTATTAATAATAAATATTATTAAAATATTTAAATAATATATAATTTGCATCTAGACTTTTAATTTTTCAACTACATGAGAATAATTTCAAAATTTTATTATTAACAAAAAAAAAATCTTAAAGTAACTCAAACTTCCAATTGAACTATTATTTTTAAATATTTAGTACAAATATTTGTTAATAATAAATATCATTTAAATATTTAAATAATATTTAATTTGCATTCAGTCTTTTAATTTTTCAACTACATGAGAATAACTTCGAAATTTTATTATTAACAAATATTTTTTTTATCTTAAAAGTAACTGAAGTTATCAATTAAAATATTATTTTTAAATATTTAATATAAATGTTTGTTGATAATAAATGTCATTGAAATATTTAAATTATATTTAATTTAAACTCAGTCTTTTAATTTTTTTAACCATATGAGAGTAACTTAGAAAATTTATTATTAACAAATATTATTTATTTTAAAAGTAACTCAAATTACCAATTAAAATATTATTTTAAATGCTTAATATAAATATTTTTTAATAATAAACATCATTGAAAAATGTTAAGATTAATAAAATTTATATTTTTTTATAAGAGTAATTTCGAAAATTACCATCACATTCCTAATAAAGTGTTTAGTGAACCAAAAGTCTTAATGTAACTTTCTCAGGATTTTAATCAGCATTTTTCCATATATACCAAACGGTGTAAAGTTATATTCTCAAAAATCACATTCTCAGGAATCACATTCCATTGAAATCACAACATGGGAAAACACCAAACACCCGTATGTAAAAAGTAAGTGTCCTCTTGTTATTGAAGGTAGAAAGTTCGAAGGACATGGGAGATCACTTATAAGCATGGATTAATACTTTGGAGAATATTCAATAGAAACTTGGACATGATGTTCGAGAGTTGAAAGGGCAGCTTTCCAAGTTGATGAAGATGGTTGAAATCTTGGTCAAACCAGGATGGTTCATCCTCAAGGATCTTCATCAATTTTGACTCAATCACATGATAAGCAACCAGTATGTCAAGATCAATCAATCTTTTACGAGACTAATGCTAATACATTGGGCGGCCCAAGTAATGATCTAGAAAAGTACCAAGAAAGGATGCAGGTGGCTGGATTTAAGAGCTTGATGTCTAATACGAAGATTCCTGATTCTACGCGATCTTCACAAACTGCTCCACAGTTAAACCCATACTATCATCGAGACACTTTTCAAGCACCTTGTAGGCCTGTTATGCGAAAATGACCATGAGCCAATCGAGATAAAACTCTCATTGATCTAATTTCGATGACCTATACAGAGTTACTTCCCCATCTTATTCAAGCCAATCTAGTTGAACCAATCTATTCAGAACCTTTAAAGCCTCCTTATCTCGATGCCAGTATTGTCTGTGGTTATCATATTGGAATCTTGGGCCACTCTACGGAAAATTGTGAAGCTTTGAAGCAGAAAGTACAAAGTTTGATTAAAGCAGGTTTGTTGAGTTTCGAAAAGAAGACGAAGCCAAGTGTTGAAAAGATCTCATCAATAGCGGCACCCTGACTTTGGAGGTTTTGAAGTTTGAAGACGGGAAATGTCACTCGAATACTCAATCTGGATAATTCTAATTTTTGATGTTTTCATTTTTCCTAAGCATAGCATTTTAAGCATTAATTAGGTGTTTGACAATTTTGTACCATGTCAACTGAGAGGGCATGAGTGATAGTCAAAGAGAGAGCAATGAGCCTTTTGAAATACCCCAGAAAGTTCAAAGGCGCAAGCGGGCAAAGGTTCATCTTGGGTCCTCAAAAGAGGATGGTTTTCAATCCCAACCAATTCCATCTAGTCAGGGATGCTTGTCTTTGTTGAAAAGGGCAGGCCTTAATGGAAAAATACATTGTTATCATTAGCACTCAATTGCATCTATGTTTTTTCTTCAATTCGGTTCCTTTGTTTGTTTATCACAGTGTCTTTAATTTTTCCCTCCCTTAGTTATATCTCTTATTTGGCAATAAAGGCAACTGAGAGACTGAAAAAGGAAAGAGTTAACTTAGTAGAAATTGTCCAAATTTATGGGGAAGAAAAGTAAAGAATAGTGCTTGAAGTTATTTTTGATTTGTCACAGAGATGAGAAATGTAATAACATCAGGAAGAAATGTTATCAATCTGAAGGGGAATAAGTAAATAAAAAGTGCCACCAATGATTGTTCAATCTACATAAATGACACGAGAAGAGGAAACAAAAGCTTTACTTGTTGGTCAATTAGGATAAGTGGAAGATGTGCAGATGCTTTGATAAATCAAAATTCTTTTAGAAGGATCTCTCATGTGGGTGATAAACTGACAAGCTAATATAGGAGCTTTCTTTCCTCTTTTTTATATTTTAGGACTCGTTCTAGTTGACATTAATGTTTTCTTTTGTAATCCATTTTCTGTTGCCTATCTATAGGGAAGCCAAGTGTTTGCATTTAGCATCATTAGTTCAAAAAGCAGTGGAGACAGTTTGTTCACTACCTAGGGAAGTTCTTCAGTGTCCATGGGACTAATTGAAATTTGGTATAATATTTGGTTGTGTTTATGCATTCATATTTTTTTCTTAATGTTTATGTATTTAGAGGGGAAGAATACCAAGATACAATTATGTTTACTAAGCATATGAACTGTCAATGCAGTCCGAAAGTTTGTTATAATAATGCCCATAACTGTGATTGAGGTCCTCATTTGGCTTGTATTCCTTTTAGGCATTCATCCTCATGCAGTTTGAAAAAGGACTCCCCGGTCCCTGTTTCATATTCATATAGGAGAGATGACACTGAAAGTTACACTCCACCAAACAAAAGAGTTAAGAAGTCAGAGGTTGATGATAATGATGATGAACATGTCGCCGCAGTGACATTGACTGGGGCATTGCAAAGGGGAGGCTCCCCTCAGGTTTCTCAGACACCTTACAAAAGAGCTAAACGCAGAAGATCCTCACCTGTTCAGAGCTATGATAGGATGGTGGTATAGGACCTCTGATTTTAGTTTATAATTTTTTTTGGTTGCCTTGCCTTCATTATCTGTGTAATTTTTTCTATTGACATGCAATTAGTTGCCACAATCAGAGATAACTAAGGCCAAGATTCGTGATACTTCCTATGAATGCTGGATGGAAGGCAGGCCTGGTGGCACAGAACCTGTAATTGGAACTTATTCCAGAGATGCTATCCCCTTGATGGATATGGAAGGTGTTGTTACCGTTGAAGTTCATCAAGAAGGGAAAAAAATTTACAGGAAGAAAATTAAAGTTGAAGACATCAAGAACAATCTGTCTGATGATGGTGAAGAAGCGTGTAGCGGCACTGAAGAAGGAATTATAGATGATGCTCTCAAAGGGAAAGTTGATATGGAGATTTTCAGTGCAAAAAATGAACTTTCACCATGGAGTCAGAGGAAGAGAAGCTAGAAGCTTGTCTTTGAAGGTATGACTTGAGATCTGGGATTGAATGATGTCCTAATTCTACCAAAACAAGGCACAAAAAGTAGCAAGAAAAAGAAGAAAGAACAGGAAAATATAAAAGGAATTTGATGTTGCTTCATTGTTCAAAGCATAATGGTCTTCTTGCAACTGTTTTTTTAGATTTGATAGCACATACAAGCTCAACATCCGATTTTTATTCTTTTTCTATATGTAGATGAAAGCTCTTCCCTAGATGCTCTGCTGACATTAGCCAATTTGTCTACATCAATGTTGCCAACATCAATAATGGAATCTGGTAGGTTTCAATTGCTTCTAGTTTAGCTTTTTCTACTTGAATGTACTGTATGATATCAGGTTTCCTGTCACTTATCTTACTTTAGTTACTTGTGTATGTTTCTGTCCATTTTCTTCATGCATGCTGGAGGAATACATTTTCCTTATTCCTTTTGTTGCTGTTTCCATGTTTGCCTAGAATCATCTGTCAAATTGAAAGTTGACAGAGTTACACTTGAATCCGATGACAAGTCTAGCGTACCTGAAGCCGCATCTATAGGTCATCATACATATAAAATTAAGCACCTAGGGCCAAAAGAAAAGGTGCTCAACTTAATAAATGGAGCTAAAGATGCTACCTCTAGAAAATCAAAAGTTGGGAGGTGTTCAGCTAAGGATGACAGGGTTGCTTCTGAACCAAAACAACAGCCAGAACCTATCAATAACTCATGGAAAAGAAAACGCTCCTTCAGTTCAAAGGTAAACTTTGAATATTCTTTGTCTGTTGTAACTACTTTACTTCTAATCTCAATTTAATGACAAAATCTTTTGTTCAAGCTGCAGATTTCAAATGCAGAAGCTCCAATGTATTCTCATTTTAGACAATCTTTTGATAATGAGGTAGGTGAATCTTTTAACCTTTTATTTACTTGTTTAATGTATGTAAGATAGCAAATGACTTCCATGTTATTTTAATAGTATATATTATCTCCTGGGTTGATTCTGTTTTTATCTCTTGTAGGACATGGCTGAAGAAGAGAACAAATATCTCAGTAAGGGTGAATGTGGCGCTCAATCTTCTGTTCAATCAAGACACTGCAATCATTTAGAGAGCCTGAGGATTCCCACACTAATAATGATCCAACAATTGATGGAATTGATTCAGTGGTGTCGACTTCACATGTTCCTGCTCCAAACCCTGTTAGCTTACCAACTAAGCATCAAAGTAGATGTAAAACGAACCTGAAGAGAGCTTTGCTTTCAACAGATATAACTTCTTCAAAGTACACAAAGAAAAATCAACCAAACAAGCACTCTCTTTCACAAGACAGACTAAAGGTAGAATCTAATCTTCCTCCATTCATTTCCCTCTTGCAAAAGAGTTTTCAAAATTTTGAGCATAATTATGGATGTTATTGAATTTCAGGAAAAGTTCTCTTCCTTCCTATCATCTAATCTGGCACGAAGATGGTGCTCTTTTGAATGGTTTTACAGTGCTATTGATTATGCCTTGTTTGTTAAAAGGGAGTTTGTGGAGTACTTAAATCATGTCGGGTTGGGTCACATTCCAAGGCTTACTCGTGTTGAGTGGGGTGTCATAAGAAGGTAAGCTTGTCAGTATCCCTACTGTTGATAAATTTGAAAAAACAGAGATTTTACAATGCAATTTCTTGTTAATACAGTTCTCTTGGCAAACCTCAGAGGTTTTTGAACACTTTTTACATGAAGAGAGGGAAAAACTTAAACATTATCGAGAGTCTGTGAGACAACATTATACTCAACTTCTCATTGGTACTAGGGATGGACTTGCAACGGATTTGGCACGTCCTTTATCAGTTGGACAACGAGTAATTGCCATTCATCCCAAAACAAGGGAAGTTCATGATGTAAAAGTACTTACTGTGGATCATGAAAGGTGCAGGGTTCAGTTTGACAGTCCTGAACTAGGAGTTGAATTTGTCATGGTAATTGCATTTTTTAAAATATATTGGCATTTCAGTTCATTCATCTTCTCTTCATACTGGAAGTCACACAGACTTTATTGCAGAATATTGATTGTATGCCACTAAATCCATTGGAAAATATGCCAGAAACTCTTAGGAGACAAAACCTTGCTTTTGATAAAATCTCTGTGACGCCTAAAGAGTCTCAAGTGAATGGAAATTTGGATTGTGGTGGGTCCATGGTATTCACTTCAAGTGGGCATCTGGAGAATGCAACCAGCCGTATAAACATGTTGGCAAATCCGATAAAGGTTAGGATGCCTAGGAATTGCAAACACTATGTACTTTTGTTAATTCCAGATTTTTTGTTTGTTTGATTTAACATTTTTTTTTTAATCTGTGTGTTATGATTTGAAATTTTGACACAAGAAGGCCGAGGATGCTATAGCCAGTTGCACGGCTTTTTCTATGGTTCAAATGTATCCTTTTACTTGTCCTTTCTTCTGTTTCGAGTTAAAACATCACATTTGAGGGCAGTTTTCTTCCTCTTTTGCTTCCTTTCTGCCTCCCCTCCCTCCTAAATTCTCTCTTTTGATCAAATACTCTGGGTGTTTATAATTGGTTCTAGAATTAGAATTTCTTTAGCAATAATGTTAAATGTTAACCAGTAACCAACACAATATATTTGGTCTTGGCCAGGTGGATGCAAAATGTAACGTTTTGCATGTTAAGACAGCTGTTCCTAATGTCGTTAGTGCACATCAAATAGCCTATGGTCAATCACTTACCATGGCACATATCCGAGGGTGGGAAGTTGATATACGAGCTATGTCTGAAATGAACCGTGCTCTGGACAAAAAGGTTACTACACTATTTGATAGACTTAAATGTTTTTATCCTTTTGAATTCATCTTAATGTTCTGAATATTTTTTATGCTATATTATACTATTTTAGCATGCTCATACAGGTAGCTGCTTTGCTAGTGGATAACTTCATCTTCAAAAAATTATCTGTTTCGTAATATTGCTTCCAAAATTATTATCTTTACTGTATTGGCCTCTTTGGTGATTTTACATAATATATCCAAAGAAATTTGCTGAAAACCCTTTATTATATTCTTAGAGTCAGACTTTGTGCTTTATGTTTGCTGTGTTAATTGGCTTGTAATTCCATAAATATATTTTATTTTTGCAAATTATGTCATGTTGTTCATGTTATCTTGCATTATAGGTTAGCAGAATTACATTAGTGGAGCTGATCTTTTTACATATATAAAATCTTGCAGGAAGCTTTATTGACAGAGCTCAGAAATACAAACAATGACATATTGGAACACCGAAATGGAGAGAGTTGTTTAAAAGGTTCTGAATCATTCAAGAAGCATATTGCCACGGTACTTGTACAGCTAAAGGAAGCCAGTGGCCAGGCATGTGGCTTCCATGAATTGATAGAAGTGCTTTATTCTTTTCTTCGATTTCAAATTCTCTTCTTTGACAACTTTGGATTGATAATTTTGTGTGAAGGCTTCTTCTGCTTTACTTAACTTGAGACAACGAAATGCTTACCCAGCAAACCCCCTGTCACCTTGGCAGAAATCCCCAACTAATTCGATGTTCTTCGGTGGCTTGGCAAGTTCTGTTGATAGTTCTCTTGTTTCACCAGAAGCAGGATCTGTTGTGGGTGAAATTGTCAAAGGCTTAAGATTAAAAGCTAATGCTATGGTGGATGCTGCTATCAAGGTACAAGTATCTTTTCATCCTTCTGTATATATTTACCTAAAATTCCAAGCTTATGGCTTAATGACACTTATCATGCACTATTAATCAGGCTGTGTCATCTACGAAGGAAGGCGAAGATGCATTTATGAGGATTGGAGAAGCTTTGGAGTCCGTAGATAAACAGCAGTTTACATCTGACATTAGGATGCCGGTGATCAAGTCGCCAGAGCAGGAGAATGGCAGTATGGGTTATCGTAGTCACTTGGTTTTCAGTACATCAAAACCAATGCCCGCCGGTTGGGACTCTAATCCGAAGTTGCAGGAGGCTACTGACAAAAGTGAGGAACAAGTTCCTTCAGAGCTTATCACCTCATGTGTTGCTACTTTGCTCATGATACAGGTATTTTGGGAATTCTTTTCTGATGTAACTGCTACTCTCCCCAGCCTGAGGACCAGAATCTATGTTGCTCCGACTTTTCATTTTTCTTGAAGTATTCGTGTCTGACACCCATATCCAACGCATATCTGGACATGGGTATGTAGATATGATCCTCCAAGGACCCTCCAAATACAGACATGTACAGATCGAAAATTTCCACCAGCCCATGTAGCTCAAATAATTGATTCAGCTGTTACAAGCTTGCATCCATGCTGTCCCCAGAACCTGCCTATTTACCGAGAAATACAAATGTGCATGGGCAAAATTAAGACTCAAATATTAGCTTCGATACCAACTTTAATATGATGCTCCATTTTACCACCATGTAAATATGTTGGAATCCAGGTTCTTTGTTTTAATTCTTCAAGTCATTTCTTGCCCCCCTCGTTTTGCTGTTTTTGTTAACATGGATCAATAATTATACAAATCTCAATGATCTATATTTGACCTATTTTTTTCTTCACTTGCTGCTGGTTCTTAAGTAGAGTGTTAAGTAATGTAATTTTTCTGCTCTTTCCTATAATTTATCTGGGTAAATTTGAAAAACATACAATGATTGTTAAATTTACCCTTTTTCCTATTTAATCAAATAGTTGCCAGTTGTATCAATCATTTGAGAGCTGTCTTCTTGAAAAAGGGTTTTCTTTATTGTATTTCAATTGGAAAATGAAGGTTAACCTGATAACTTGATAGGGGCAGAGACAGAAAAGGTAATGGCTGCATTGCTTGCACCGAATGAGTAAGCTTCTTTGGATGGAAGAGAATTGTTGCAACCGGCAAGGATGAGACGATTTTTACTTGCCCCATATCCAATCCAACCATCACATGATATTTCCATCCTAAACCCCAACTCAGATTATATTTGATTGAGTATATATATTAGATCTTGGTTATGGAATAGAATCAGATTAACAATTTAGTAACAAATAAAATCCAAAAAACCCTATTATTATTTTAAAAGACATTTTGATCCTTTATAATTTAAAATGCACCTTTGATCATCAGATAATAAACTTTTTTAAAACGTAAACTAAAAATTGTTTTTCAAATATCTACAGAAACTCTAAACCATTGTTTTTAAAAATATATCCACTACAAATTAGAGCTATCTATAAAAGCACTAAAATCAAAATATATCCACTGCAAAGTAGAGCTATCTATAAAAGCACTAAAATCAAAATATATCCACTACAAATTAGAGCTATCTATAAAAGCACTAAAATCAAAATATATCCACTACAAATTAGTGCTATCTATAAAACACTAAAATCATACTCTGTATTCGATATTGCCAACCTTTCTGGCTTTTGCTTACTTAATGGATGATTCTATAAAAGCACTAAAATCATACTCTGCATCCGATTTTGCCAACATTTTTGCTTCCTTAATGAATGATCCACAGTAATCTCCAAAAAAGAAATCAAATCGCTCCTGCAACTGTTTCATGGATCTAATATTCAAAGCCTACAAATTAAATGAAAATTTTTATTAAGTTATTAAAAGTACAAAATTCATAATCCAATAAAAATGAGAAAAAAGACAATTACCTGCTTCATCATAATTCTATTCCTCGACACCAAGAAGTGCTCAAAAGAACCACATATAAAAGACACACATGCCGTCGCTGGAGACTGTTGTGGAGATTGTTGTGATGAAGGAACAGAAAACTGTTGTGGAGATTGTTGTGATACAGGACCAGAACACTGTTGTTGAGATTGTTGTGATGAAGGACCAGAAGACTTTGTTTTCCTTACGCTTGTGTTGATTTCATGTTGCAATCGAAACTCTTTCAAGTCCCGATCTTTGTCAACTTTAGCTTCCCATTCTTCAAAGCACTCATAACACTCCTTTCTCCATAATTTGTTGTTGGCTTCCATTGACTGCTTTATCCTAAATATGAAATTTTTTTTCATATACCAGTTCCAGAAAAATGTGGAATTTAGCAACATTGTATCAATGAAGCTGACAATGAAACAAAAAGATGAATTTAGTAACATTTTATCAAATGACCTGATAATAAATAAAAATTTGTAATAGAATAATTAATAATTAATTAAAATAAGTACTTGATAACTTTCTCGTGGTCACTTCCAGCTTCCAAGTTCTTTTGAACGTTAGTTGCAGCTCTCAAGTCCTCTTGAACCTTGCACATAGAGGTATCTCTATCTGTACTATACTGTACAGATGACAGGATGTTGTTGATAACATCCAAACAATTAGCGAAGTCCGTCCATATCTCATCAATCTTAGGAACTGCATAATATCATATAACTAGTTCAGCAATATATTATAAAATATATTAAAATATTATTATACAAAAATTAATTTTAAAATTACCTAACAAATCAATATCAAGAACTTCTATCCGTACATCATCTCCGTTCTGAAATATAAAAATATGCTTCAAATCAAAGCTACATTTCAGAGTTTCTCCAGCCAAACTTCTTACTATGATCATCAAGCTCCTATATAGAAAAAGAAACAACAGATATAATCACATTGCTTAAATTTGTTCAACTTTAAGGCTGTTTAAAATAAAACCTAAGAGCTCCTATCAAATCATATTAAACAAACAATAGTTGCAAGTGAAAAATAAATCAATGTTAAAAAAACCAGACCGGAGGTCGAACCGGTTAGACCTCTGCTTCCCGGTCCAACCGGTTCAACAGGTTAGACCGGCCGGTTCGATAAAACACATTTTTTAAATATTTAAACACTAAATAAATATGAAATATAGTTAATAATTCATAAAAAAAAAAAAAAAAAAATTGGCTTAATGGTCTTTAATCTAATACTAAGAGGTTAAAGGTTCAAATCTTATTAATTACAAATAAAGTTTTGAAAAAAAATAAATAAAAATACATATAAAATTGGTTTTTTACCCATTCAATCCGGTTTTTTACCGGTTGAACCGGTTCGACAAAAAACCGGTTTTAATATGTCAACCGGACCGGACTGACCACTGGTTCCCGGTTCAACCGGTCCGGTTTTTTAATCACTGAAATAAATAATCAAGACAATTTATGACTTATGAATGCATAGTTATGAAGAAAAAAATGCAAAAAGTATGTTACATGGAATTACAAAAAATGCAAACATCACTACCATGGTAGGCTTATATAAATAAATAAATAACAGTTAATATTAACTTACCAAATTCTTATTTATAAGTCACGGATGCATATTGATTTATTTAAATTTTTGTGATAATTTAATTGTTATAATCAAAATGAAAAACAATGATAATAATATATATAATAATCTAAATCAAAAAAATAAACCAACACTAACAACAATAACACCTTGAACCCACAAATATTTATAGTATTAACTTACTGTATAATCTTCTTGTAAATGTTAGAAGCTTGATATGATTGGTTTTGATAAAAATCCACCAATCTTCTTTTGTTTGTTTCTTGCTGCAGGTAACTGTGAAGGCTGACTCCACGTTTTACAGTAGCCAAACAACCACAAGAACTGTTATTCGATGAAAACAGCGGATAAATCTTCGGCATAAAGCAAGGCTTGCAATTCTGCATCTTCGAAAAAATTGTTCTTGCTGTGTCAGGGGTATCATACTCCTTGAAATGAATAGGAGTATCCAATGGTCGATTACTCACACCAAGAGAACGCATATATGTTTCTTCAGCATTGCAAACAACGACGTAATCTAATTGGACTTCCATGCTACAAAGTAAAAAATAACATGTAAGAAAAGCAAAAATAAAACTACTAATATAGAATTACAAGAATAAACCTTGCATCAAAAATAACAAGTATTAGGCATTGAAGTAAAAGTAATAATCACACTTGATAATCATACACCATTTAATTGCAATCTATGTATATATAATACATACATTAAAAAAAGGAAGCAGTAAATATGAAAAGTGTCAGGCACCCATATTCACATGAATCAATCATTAAAAATGCTCAATGCTCAAAAAACCATACAGCAAAAGGAAAAATCTTTACAACTTCTTGACTATTCCTTAAAACATGCACTGATATATATCTCTGGATCCTAAAATAGTCATCTGTAAAATCTTTATCTCCTACATCAGATTCAGAGTAATCTCAGTAACTTTGAAAATCAATTGTGTAATGTTAACAATCAGGTCAGCCTCAAAATATTGTTCTCCATCCTTGATTTCTGACCAAACCTTATTGTGAACACTAATTGGCACAATCAGGTCAGCCTCAAAATATTGTTCTCAATCCTTGATTTCTGACCAAACAGTGAAAGTCTCGCAAACAAAGGAAGTGGGAAAATGAGGATCTGAGGGGAAAAATTTAATAAAAGAAATGTCAAACAACAGCTGTCAACATAATGTTAAATTCCTTGGGATTACTTTAATCTAATGTTCACTAGATATTATCCTGCCCTCGATGAGGTTTAAAGCTAATTGAGAGACCAAAAGCCTAGTGCCATTGCATAATCCAGAGTTTTGATTTAAATTTCTTAAAAGCATGATAACAGCACCAACTTTTAGATTCCATTCATGGTTCAGAACACCGGAAAATCTTAACGAATTGAGAAATTCAGTTGGGTAAAGTAAATCTTGATCAGTCATTTGGTCTTGAACCCTTTGAGATATAGTCAATACTTTAAATTAGTTTTGTCTACACTTGAAAGAAAGTTTAATATGTCGGAATTAATGGAGTCTACACTCTCATTATAAGGAGTAACGATTGCCCTTCGTTTTAAGTAGAGAAGATCTAAAATTTTTTTTGCTGAAAATCATCATACACAGCTGGAACACAATCACAATCATATTTGTATTCACGTAGAATTATGAGCAACTACAATAAATCCATAAGATAATTGAATTTAATATATACAAAGAGAGAACTAAAATCTCTTTTTTTTCCAAACTCAAATAAACACAAATTAAAATCATCATACATGCTCTATGCAAATAAAATCATATTGAAGGCCTAAAAAATTAGTTATTTGCTAACAGACATTAAAACTAAGAAACAGTGTTTACTGTCAAGTTTTATAAGAGTAGGTGATTGAAAATAGGTTTGAGGCCATCGGCACAAAAAAGGGCAAAGCTTATCTGTATGTCGCCTTCCTCTATTTACCCAACTATGGCAAGGTAGGAAAACACTTCTAATGAAGGAAATGATCTATCCGAATCTTTCTAGCAAAGAAACAGACTCAAGTAGTGAATGAAATATCAAAGAGCTACTCAGTGCGAAAAGGAAAAAAAAAACAAAGCAAAAATGAAATGAAAAAGATGATAAAAGAAGAAAAGAAAAAGGAAATCTGAAATGTGAAATGTGAAATCTGAAATCAAAAACAAAAACTTAAAAAAACACAATTGAAAAGAAGGATTTGCTCACCTAGAGTCCCCTAAATCTCCTCTGATACTTCCCCTTCTCGTTTTTTCACTCTTTCTTCTTTAAAAGAAGGAAAGATTTTTCGCTCTTTCTTCTATGGCTATGGCAAATTAGAAATTGGAGATGCAGAGACCAAAGAGACAGAAGGACAGAAAACTCTCCTTTAAAAATGTTGTAGATTCCAAAGTAGCCCTCTTTATCTCCAACCACTTGCCATATTATATTTGGCAAGTTGGCCTGCATTCATGGCACGTCTAACAGGTTGGTTTGACTTGAGAGGTATATGAACGTGACACGCACTTCGGCACTTACGTACTTTTCCAACCTACCGAATATTTTCAGTAAAATACGTATTTCCAAAATCAAGAAGAAAAAAAAAAGCAAAATCAAAAAGTTATGGGCCGGACAGCAACTCCGTTGAGGTCGAATTGGGCTGGTCTTGGGTCTGGGTTTTGCTAATTTTATTGTAACTCATCCTTTTTCCTTAGCAACGGTTCCTTGGGGCCTCGTTTGAAAAGCTCCTTCTGACCCAATTACACCATTGGCTTGTTTGGGTCTTGAATCCCGATGGTGACAAATCATACGGGAGACATACATAGAACTTAGAAGCTTGTTTTTCTTCTTTTTTATTTTTTTTATTTTTTAGTGAAAGTCTAGCGTAATTTTAAGTTTTTGCCTTCGGAGACAAGTGTCAGAATGTTATCCCTGTAATGGCCAATTTATGAGTAAAAAAAAGGTAGTTGATGACCCTATATGCCCATTGTGCCCGAAAGAAGCAGAATCAGTTGAACATATGTTGTTGGTTTGTGACCGTATAAGAGGAGTATGGTTTGAAGTGTGCCATGGTTATAGGCTAAGGAGGATATAAGCACGTTTGATAGTTGGTTTCTAAAAATGTTTGAGAGTATTGAAAAAAAAAAAAAAAAAACCTTTAAGTGACATTGTTGCAAATTGCAATGTGCCTTAAGACGCATATCAAGAGATGCATGATCTTATTAAAAAGTTGAAATAAATTTTTGATAAATTAGAAATGCTGATGGTCCAGATTTAATGATATAAGAATGGTTTGAGAATGTGCATACACAGCGCTATTGATTTGCTACAATATTGCACAACGTGGGCATTTCTAGGGTACTAGGAAACCGATGTCATCTTTGTTTCAATACTTGAATTTTATCAAAAATAACTTTCAATCCCCCCCCCCCCAATATCTGCTATAGAATTTGAATCAATGAAAAACAATATATGTAACTTCCAGTTCCAGTCAAAAACTAAGGACAAACAATTTTTTACCTTGCTTCTATACTGGTTAAGGCAAATTAAGAACAGTTTGAATCTTGTTTTACCCCACTCTTGGTGAATATTTTAGCTAGCTGCTAGTTTAACTTAAGTCCTTGTTCTTAAAGACGATGCATAAAAGAAGAAAAGAAAAAGGAAATCTGAAATGTGAAATCAAATGCAAAATTGATTAAACAAATACTTAAAGAAACACAATTGAAAAGAAGGATTTGCTCACCTAGAGTCCCCGAAATCTCCTCTGATACTTCCCCTTCTCTTTTTTTCGCTCTTCATTAAAGTTTGAGGTGAACCTGTGTCCTGACTCCTAAGGAGCTTGAGGTGACAGTCCAACAAAAGGGTACTCCTATTTGGGAGGGGGGGGTGGAGTGGGGACCTTCCAGAGCTTGTCTAAGGCCATAATAAAGACCACTGCCCTAAGTTGTTTGTCCCTGGTTCAAGAGTTACCACCAGACCCTTATGTTAGGGAGGACCCAACTTAATTGTCAAACAGCTGTGAATACATGTCACTATCTTCTCAGTCCTATTTTTTAGCCCTTCTCTTTTCTTGTGTGCAATAAAAATATCTTTGCTTTTCTGTTCTTGCTTGCCTTGCTCAATTCCCTTTCTTTTTTTCCTTTTGCTTCAAAGAGAAGATGGCAAGGAATTTGTTCCTCTTATATGAACCATAGTAATTTCCAAAGCAAACAACCATTCCAAAATTATTCAAATAAACCATCATAATTTATATATAGCAAGTTTTAATTTAGGAGAACTATTAACTCCAAATTAATTTATAATTAGATTACAAAACATGGTATGCTAGGATTAGCTTGAGAGTCATTCAAAGTTTTTTGTCAATAACAATTGCTCTTTCAGGTCACATCATCTGTCTAAAACAGGTTCTAACTTAGATTAATAACAATGAAAACTGAGGGAGTAATCATAAAATTTTGGTGCCTTGAAGTTTTGGAATTGGATAATTCATTATGGCCATAACCTAACTTTAAACCCCCCTAATTATCAATTCTGACCCCCCAAAAAAAGCAGTAGCTATATGCTGCTAATGAGTATTTATTGTAGCCTATTGCTGCTTTATAAGAATGACAATAACATTTAACCTACAAAAATTTCTAGAAAAAGATTCATAAGTTATTATCATATCGAGTTTTCGAACATGCAAATTATGAATCTTATAATAAAAGATTGTTGTTTTTATTCAATGGAATGTAGCTCTCTTCTTGTCAACCTTTTTAATCTCTAGTATTATAGGGTTAGGTTTTTACTACAATTATGATTAGCAAATATTATGCACTTTTTTTTAGATTTTCCATCTCTAAATAAAAAGATGGCTATGTTTTTTTTTTTTTACAATTAGCAAAACACTATATGCATGCACTTTTTTTAGATTTATTCCCTAATGACACAAGAAGTTAATAAGCCTAGTTTTCAATAAAGTATTAAATAATTGAAATCAAGCTATACAAAAACTACAATATTCAAATACTATTGTAATATATACCGATCTTAAATATGCATTTTCTCATATTAACTTAATACATTTAAAATTTTATTTTCGAAATGCTTCCAATAAAAATTATTGCAACATTATTTGTATAAATATTGCTTGAAATCAAATAACTTATATATTATAATTAAGCAAATTCTAGATAGAATAGAAAATTTAATAGCCTGACTTGTCTTCTGAAAATAACTTTAATGTCAGTAATGTAAACTACAATATTTCTCTTCTATGTTTTCTACTGTTAAAACAGATGAAAAAGTAGAAGTGACAAAAGCTTGTGATAAAGCTCTTGGCTCTTGCTGATCACTTTTATTAAGGGAATAGCAAAAAACCCACTATTATTTTACCCCCCATCTGAATCTGATTCAACTTAGGTTGACTGCACCAAGCTATCAGATAAAAATGTCAGTCCAAAAACCAGGCTGAATTAATAATACTCTCTGTTATATTCAGTCTGTACAAATATCATAGTCATGTTTTCCCTTCCATTCTTATCTTCAACAAGGCTTCCCAAAGCTCATGTGATTTTTCACATCATAGTCTAGATATTGCCCAATAGTTACTCTTATGTACCAATGTTTTCTTTTATTTCTTTACATGAAAGCTGCTATATGTACTCATTAAAGAAGTACCTAAAACCAGTATATATTCACAATATTTGGTGTTCATTGATTAGAATTAGACATGTCAATGGACCGCGGATTTTTTTTTTCCTTCCAAATTTATTTTGGTCCGGCCTGATTCGTATAAATTTATTTTATTATTTAAAAATATTAAAAAATATTAAAAAATTATTTTTATATTAATATATATTTTATAATTTAAATAACAAATTATTTTTTAGTTAATAAATAGTAATTCGGATCGGGCTGAGCCGAGCCGACCCAAATTATAAAATATCTTATCCAAACTCGGTCTAATACGAACCTAATCGGAACAGATTACCCAACCCGTGAACAGGCCTAATTAGAATATAAGTACTTAGAATTATTACTTACAAGAATCTTGTAATTTACTGCTTGCCTATGGCTTTTTCTTTCTTTCTTTTTTTTTTTTCTGAGGAAAATCCTATGTTTGCATAGATAAATCTATGCACTGTGCTGTTAAAATATAATAAAAGGAATAAAAAAAAGTTCTTGAATGATTCTTCTTTTTAAAAACTAAAGCAATTTGTTGATCTAGTGCATATATGATCCAAAAGCATTTGATCATATATAAAACCAACTTTAGAAGAATTTGCCACTTTGATAATGATAATAATCATGGGATTTGATCTGATCCAATTACTAAGATATATCCAATATTGCTTTCAAGCAAGGTTTTCTTCAAAATCTAGCACTGTTTCACACATATATATAGCTTTATGACTTATTTACATGAGAGATATGCACATTTTACAAGTAAGATATTAAAGCATTTTTATAACCCATTTTTTTCTAATAAATAAAGAAGGTTGATCAGTCAAAAGTTTTAGAGCAGAAAAAGCCATTTTTGAAGCTTAACCCCATATCCAGAAAAGCATTGTGTTAGGGTTATTTAGATTTTTTTTTAGGGTATGTACTTTGTACCCTATGGTGAAGGGATCTTTTTGTCACCATTCAGACATCTTTTACTGATAAAAGGAAGTAGAAGAAGATATTTTGGAGACAACAAAAAAAACATTTCTCACGGGTTAGGCTTTTAAGGTGAACAGCTAAAACAATTATTTTGGTTGCTCAATAAGGGTTCAAATTGAATTCGGGTTTACTTCAACGGATGCATTAGTAACTTTAAAAGAATAATATTTAACGAATTTAAAATTTAAAATTTTAATTTTAATTTTTTATATATTTAAATTACGATTTTTTTTTATATAAAAAAAATACGAACTCAAAGAAAATGATTGTTAGAACAACTTTTAAAACTTTTAACTGCTGTATTTTTTTACTTTAGTGCTCGTCTGTGTCTAATAACAGGTTGATTTAAGTTTCAGATTCTTTTGGTCATTCCGTTGATAAAAAAAATACAGAAAAAAAAAATATGACAATATTGCTTGGATCTTTTATTATTATTATTGTTTCACTCTTATCTTAAGTCTCTTGTTTCTATAATCTTTTTGCATCAAGAACTGTAAACAATAAAGTTGATAAATCTTGCAAGCAAAGTATATGTTATATTGAAAATGAGATAGTTATTTTCAAAATTATATATTATATTGAAAATGAGATTATTATTTTAAAATTAATGTTTTATTTATTTTTGTAAATGATGGTACTCTTGATCTTATATTATAGTTTTCTTATCAAGATCATTTGTTATCTTTTGTACCACATTAAGTATCGAAT
Source organism: Fremontodendron californicum (assembly GCA_030761205.1). Taxonomy (NCBI): domain Eukaryota; kingdom Viridiplantae; phylum Streptophyta; class Magnoliopsida; order Malvales; family Malvaceae; genus Fremontodendron; species Fremontodendron californicum. The sequence goes on from JAULJL010000005.1 coordinate 1,349,710, forward strand.
CTTTTGTACCACATTTCCTTATTATATTTTTCCCATTTTTCAAATGGTCAAACAAGTAAAGAATCACTGTAAAATTGTAAAACAAAAAAGCCAGCAGCATTTGCTCTAATCGTCGTCTTTTGCCTATAAGACTTTAGGATTCTTTGGCTGTTCATGAGCAAAATTGAATCGATCATATTTGAACAGTACAAAAAAATTATTAGTTTAAATTTTAATAAATTAATTAATATTTTTATAATTAAATTTAAATAAAAATATTTGTTATTAATTAAATAATAACTCGAATCGAATTAAATCAATTTTAAAATATCTCATTACAGATGTACTCAATTCAAATCGAATCAAATGAATAATATAAAGAAGAATCAAAACCTAAGGTCAGGGCTCATTAAACCTGAAAGATTAGACAAAAACAACATACTATTTAATTCATAATTATTTCATTGAAAATCTTAAGGATAGTGAATATTGCTCTATACACTCTAGCCATAGGGCATATAAAAAAATGAAAAAAAAAAATATTAATGTAATGCAAATAAAAGACTTCACCTAAATTTGTAAAGTGAAAGATTAATTTACAGTGAAAAGTTTTTTTTTGGGGATAAATTTACAGTGAAAAGTTGGTCATTACATAATGATAAATTCATTTATTTACTGTACTCACCGACTACTACAGAAAAAAAAATGATTGTTTTTTTTATGAAAAACATTGAAAACATATTATGTATTTTATAAATAAATCTAATAATAAGAATGCAAGGGCATTAGTCAAATCAACCCTTTCATATCCTTTGAGACTATGTTTTCTTCAAAAAACTTACACGTCTTATATTCATAATTAATAACTAATCATGTGAAGAGAGAAAATGGAATTAAATTATGTAATCAACTAATAATTATGTCCTATACTTTTATTTCCTCCTTTTGCTTTAATTGGGTAGAATTTAAAACTAAGAAAGAAAGAAAAAGAAGAATGTGAGATTTAAGATATATATTATATTATATATATATATCAATGTAGTGATTAAAGTCTAATTTATTATTATATTACGAGTTTAGTTGTTGAGATAAAAAATAATTGATAAATTAAATTAAGAAATTTAATCAATAAAATATGAATTACGTCTAATCCGATTAAATAATAAACTAGGTTAATTGATGATTACTAAAAAAATAGGCTAAAAAATTAAAAATATTTATCTTTCAATTTTTTAAATAATATATTTTTATAAAAAAGTACTTATTTTTTCTTAAAAAATAACCTTTATTTTAAACAAAACTATCATAATTAATTCTATTTATGTTCTAAAACACTTTTTTTTTTAATGATTTTATTCCACCCAGGTACATATTTTTAGTATGCCGTTATATTTCCTTTGCTTTTTTGTTTTTGGTTGATATCCTTTATCTTAAGTTTTAACCCACTACATACAAGAGGTTAGAGAGAAATTCTTTTTTAATTTTAGTTAAGCAATAAGATAGGCCCTTAATTTTTTTTTTTTGGGCCAATAGGTTATAGATATGCGCTTAATGGGTAGTTTTTTTTTTTTTTTTTTTTTTAATACAATCGAGGAAGGCATGGGAAAAAGAGAAAATTGAGAGACTAGACTTTTGACTTTTCATTGAAGAGGTAAGGAGCACCCACCTTCTTTGTTGGTATCTTAGACAAATTCATTAGTGGTGGGCCTAACAGTAACAGGCTATAGTAAAGGATGTTTGGTTTTTTTCTTGAAAACAATTTAAATTATTTTCACTTTTTTTCATGTAGTGTCAGATGTGCATGAGATAGTGATACATCGGTTAACGTGAGTGGACCCAACTTCTTTATTTGGTATCTTGGACAAATTCATTAGTGTTGGTGGGCCTAAAAGAGATGTTTGGTTTTTTTCTTGAAAACAATTTAAATTATTTTCACTTTTTTCATGTAGTGTCAGATGCGCATGCGCCTTCTTTGTTGGTATCTTGGACAAATTCATGAGTAGTAAAGAGAGGGTCGACCAACCATCCAGCACCCAGTCACTGCACTCGTGAGTCGTGACTCACCCTTCCTAAACAGACCCTTTTCTTTTTCTAAGAAAAAGATCCCGTTTTAATTAAAAATAAATATAAAAAATAAAATATTTATATATTTATTTTTTAAAATTTTAAAAAATATAATTTTTTATTTTTTAAATTTTTTTAATTAAAATAAATTATCAAAGATAATTTTATTTTTATAATTTTTTTAATAATTTTTAATTTCTTTTTAAATAATTTTAATTTTTTAAATAATTTAATAATTATTATATTATTAATAATATATTTTTTAAATTTATTCAAAATATAATGCAATTCAAAATTTAGCTGCCATAATTTGTGACTTGAAATTCAAATTTTGAAAAAAGTCCAAAGATTTTATTATGAAAAGTTGTGCACTGAGCCACGAGCCATCACAGTAATATGTCAGAAACGGTTTTCAAAAAGTACCAAAGACTGAAGACTATAATGCGGACTTAACCATGTGTGGTCTTTGTGCGATTTGTGTCTCTCAGCCATTGGACGATTGTAATATCGTGCATTGGATTTAAAAAGTTTCTTTCTCATTAAAATTCATTTGGAATCAATTACCACACATTATTGGTAGATCTGTTTCAACGAATTGGGTAATTCATCCAGTACGATAGATTTGATTTATATTGAGTTGGGTTGAGTTTGAATATATATATATATTTTTTTATTAAGGTTGCTCAATTCAGATGATTATTTATATAATATCGGTGTAGTTTTAAATTTTTTTATATAAAATTTTAATTAATAATAATAAATTAATTTTAAATTATATTTTTTTAATAATAATTATTTTTAAAATTTTTTATTTTTTATTTTAAAATTATAATAATTATATTTTATTAATTATAAAAGTTATTTATTTATAAAATATAATATAAATGTATTTTCAAATATTATTTATATATATTTTTAAAAATATTTAAACGTTAATATATATTGTGTATTTTTATTTATATGAGATAAAAATAAAAAAAATAAAATTATGATTTATATTTTATTATTTCGTAAGATCGATTTTCTAACAAAGGTTAGTAGCAAGTTTTTTTTTTTTTTACTTTTTTTTTTCCGAACGGATCGAGTACGAATCGTAAATCGATCAGTGATTTAACGTGTAGACCTAAGCCTTTAAATACATCATTTAAAATTTAAATAAAAATAATTAATAAAATATTTTTTTAAACTTTTTCCTTTAGCCGGTTGGGTACGGATCCTAAACTGATCACCGAGTCAACGTGTAGACCCACTCCTTTAAAAGCATCATTTAAAATAAAAATAATTAATAAAAAAATAAAAACTTTTTCTCCAAGTGTATCGGGTATAGATCCTAAATCAACTCGCGAGTCAACGTGCGGATCAACAACTCTAAATTTCTCATTCAAAATTAAAATAAAAATAATTAGTAAAATAAATTTATTTTTAATTTTTTCTCTGAACGGGTCGAGTACGAATTTTAAATCGATTCGCGAGTCAACATGCGAACTAACCACTTTAAATTCCTCATTTAAAATTAAAATAAAAAAGAATTTTTAAATTTTTTTTTAAGCGAATCGGATATAAATCTTAAATTGATCTAAAAAATAAAATATTTTTTTGAAATATATATTTATAAACTTTTTTAAACATTTGAAAAAATATCTTTTCGATCTTTAAAATATTTTTGTGATAAATCAAAAATACTCATAAAAAATATAAAATAAAACAAAAAAAACCTTTTATTAAAATTTAAAAATTCTCTAGGACTCAATTTTCATAAAATTTGATTATATATAACTAAATTAAAACTTTGGTTTAGGAATTAGGATAGCAACTATCGACTATCCCCTACCAGAGAACTCTTAAAGCACTGCCGCCACATAAAATTGCTAATCTGGTAAAACCACCGTATGACAAACTCTCTGACAGACCATTCCATCTTAGATCTGCTTCAAAACTTAATCTAACCTAAACCATGCTCTTCTCCACAGACTACCCCACGTGTATTCATGTCCTTCCCTACTACCCGCCCCCGAACCGTAGCCGATTCAACACTCCAAACCGTTCAATCTTATTGGATCTTCGCCACCCACCAGCAACATGGTTGCTGCTTACATTACATGAAGATGCCTATCTTCTTTTCGGCGAAGAAAAAGTTGATCATAACAGCTGTTCTGATTGATGAGCATTTTAATTTACTGTTCATCTCATATTCTGGTTTAGTAAGCAATCCCGAACGGATTGGTGAAACCGTATTTACTCACGTCGGATTGTTCCTGTTACTGGTGCTCCAGTCATGACTCACGTGGACTGTGAATCGGCTGAGGCGTGCAGCTGTGCAAGTCTTAAGGATGTAGGACCGTTCGGTTGTTGTATGCTAGCCAAAATTAATAAACGGTCTATTTCATCTTGTCTATGTGCATACTTCTGGCTTGAATTATTATACAAACATACTGCTTGTTCATTGTGATTTATGAGAGAAGAAGAAAAAATGGGATATCAAGACAATAAAGGTTCGTTTCTAATTTACTATATATATTTTTTATTCAGTTCAGTGTTGAATGAGCTTTAAGTTTCTCTTTGCATCTTTTCTGTATTTTTGGTTAGTTAAATATGTTCAGTCCAAGAGTTTTTAAGCAGCATACTTTGCGTTTAAGGTAAGAAAGTCTTGAATGTTGCTACGGTGATGCACATTATTTCAGGGTCACATGGATAACTACCTAAAAAAAGAACTATCTTCCCAAGCTTTCATATTGTACACTTGTTTCTTGAATCAAATTTCAAAATATTTGACGTTATTACCAAACAAAGGAAATGAAGGAAAGAAACACTATTTTCCTTTCTTCTCTTTCCTGCTTTCTTCTTTAAAAAAGCCACTTTCCTTATTGATGATAAAATAAAGTAGCAGTACTGTTTGGCTTCTTGTTTATGTGAATATTTCTGCCTTGCTTGTACATTCAGAGAGAGATAGAAATTGAAAAGTGGATGGTTAGATAGTAAAAGGTTTCCTCCGTAGGTCCAGATTGTAATTTTTCTCCATCATAAGTCCTAACTTAGGTGGTTTCCGCATATAAAATACATAAGCAGAACAATTAGTCCTAGGTGCTGGTGAAAATTAGGTTATGAATTTAGGATGTATTCGCATTTTGCAGCCAAGATGCGATGTAGTGGATATCGGGAGAAACAAGGTTTAGTGTATTCCTAATTAACATACATAGCCCCCTAGTTAATTATCTGCAGCCAAGATTTTAAATGTCACGGTCATTTTTTTAACCATTCACGTTAATCATGTTACTGATTTTATTTTTTTATTTCAATTTTAAAAGATAAAAAATTAAATTATCCAATTTTATAATATAAGAATTAATTTACATTAAATGGTATGATAAAAAATCTCCCAAAAATCATGTCAATATTAATTTCAAAGGCAATCTGTTAGTTCTTTTTTATGCTATATATATATATATATATATATATATATATATATATATATATATATGGAGTTTTTTAATCATCAAACAGTAAAAAATTATGCTGGCAAAGTTTTATCTGCCGAACCAATGATGTATTGTTGCCATCTGTTATAATATGGGTGAGTGCTACCAATTTTTAACATGTTGGCAAATGAACAAATAAATAAAAATACAATGCCAATTCTAACATGATCACTTATTATTAGTGTGAAATTATGTACTTTGTTCTTCATATTTATAATTTTATAGTTTGATTATCCTTTTTCATCCAAACACTTTTAGCTTTCATAAAGAGTGCCCTGTTTCTACTATAATTTTGGAAAGTCAAATTAACTGCTCATCTAATATCTAACTTGTGGTAGATGTTTATTAAATGGAGAAATAAAGAATGTATGTACTTTTTTATTTATTTATTTATTATTTTGTAATGATATCCCCTTGTCATTTTGAAGTTCCCGATGCTTTAATTTTTTAGTTAAAAAAAACAAACAGGGCAGTTTCACCAACTCAAATGTGTGGTTCTCATGCAAGGATTTTCTCTCTTCCGGCATAGCTTTTATCAACTCTCCCTTGTGCTCATGAGACATAGCCTCTTGGTAGCATTCTGGTTCTCCCCCGCAGCGGCGGCTCTTAGTTATAAAAAGGGAAGAACTCTTTCTATATTCCTTAAGATTAGAATAGTTGGAAGAAAAAAAAAGAGAGAGAGCTCTTTCTATATTCCTTAAGGTTAAAATAGTTGCAAAAATCAAAGAGGAAGATCAAGATCAAAGTTTTTTGCTGGTTTAATCTCTTAAAGGTAAGTAAAAACCTTCTGTCAATTTATAGAAAACATCTTGTGGATTGTTGAGATTTGGTTTGAATTCTTTAGAGAAAAACTTAGAAAATTTATGAAATCTCTTATGATTCTTCATAATCGAGTTGGGTAATTCAATCAAATCCTGTTTCATTCTTATGATGAAGACTAAAAAGGTTTGTTAATGTAACATCAAGGCTGGTAAATGGGAAACTCGAATTTGTATGGGTTAAGAGTGAAAAATCCTTTTTTTTTTTGTGAGAACATGGTTTATGCAACAGTAAATTAGAGCTGATTTCTGTATTGATCTGTAAATTTTTACCATAAGTGTTATATACGGTTGAAAAGCTTGTTGAATTTAATTTCTAACGAGCTAAATTGAATTGAATTCTGAGTTTCTAAGTGAAGATATTTAATTTTTAGTAATGATTGCTCAAGCTGCCAGACAGCAGCACCAAGGGCAATTTCGAGTTTTTCTGCACTTTATCTATGTCGAACTATAAGCTGAGATTTATATGAATGGAAAGCCTATTAAGTCTAGTTTCTAAATCATCAAACGAATCTTGATCTCGAGTTGTATAATTTGAGTTATAGCCGTTTTAGTGAGAAGAGTGCAGGCTGCCAGCATTAGTTAGTTAGATTAGCTCATGTTAAATTTCTGATTTGTAAGTTTCTATTGAGTTGCAACATTTATGTTGTAAATCTCTTATACTCATTTCCTTATCTAATGATATTTTTTACTCTTAAGAATTCAGATGGCTGGTCATGACGATGATAGTGATGTTTCGGATTACCTAAAATCCATGGGGCTGAATCCGAAGAACTATTGTGTAGTTCGATATAAAAGTAGAGACGATGCAATATACATCTTTGAAACTGTGACAACATTGAATCATCTACTTGCCTGAGGTTCTTCCGTCGTTTACATGGACTAATGAGTATCATTATTTAGTCATTGCAAAATTAGAAGTGTTTGTTTTTTTATTTTTGTTAATGACACTTCTAACTTTGCAATGACTAAATAATGATACTCATTGGTCCATGTAAACGGCGGAAGAACCTCAGGCAAAAGTGGATGATTCAGTGTTGTCACAGTATCAAAGATGCATAGTGATGTTTCGGATTACCTAAAATCAATGAGGCTGAATCCGAAGAACTATTGTGTAGTTCGATATGAAAGTACAGACGATGCAATATGCGATCCAAATTCTCCAAACTACTCCAATTCGAGGTCGGTTGAATTCAGTCAATATTTTTATAGGGCAGGGAGGACGTGTTGAGGCAAAGTTTACAAAATTTCATCTTCGAGGTATCATAGTTTTAGATATATGAATATATATTATATATTATTTGTTGCAAAGAATTTCTGATATATTACTTTTATGGTAATAGGGAACTATGGTTACGCTCAAGATTGCTTAGATTTTAATAGATTTTAAAGGGATGTCAGAAGAAATGAATAGAAGGTGTGGAATTGATGGGATTGCACGAGATGAATTTGATGATTTATTTAATTTGTTGGTGAATTCTGTAATAGTATGAGTAATAAAAAATTATAGCTTCTGTTTTTTTTTTTTTTTTTAAATCCTTTTTCAATTATTAAATTTGAGTATAGCTTTAGTTTTTTTTTTGAAGAATTTTTTTTCTATTATTAAATTTGAGCCCTTGTAAATTTTCCAGGGATCATAGTATTATTGTTTTGGAGCATGTCATTTTTTGGCCGGAACAACTTAGAATTGATTTTATTGATGTTTTTAATGATTTTCTTCGAATCAATCAAACTGTCAACATTGTTAGTCAAGCATTTGATGGTGGAATAAAGAGATTGAGGAGGGATCCTAACGTGAAACTTTTGTTAAATAAGCATTATGATTTCCTTGCAAGTCAAAGCATTCCATGTTTGTACCTAAAGCATCATAGTACTGATTTTAGTAATGTTCCCGACCCAGAGATGATACAGTTGTGCCTGGAGACTTTAAAAAATCTGTATGCACATTTTTTTCGTATGAAACAAGTACAGCCTCTCATTAAGGTAAATTTTTTGTACTTCCAAGTGTTTTAATCGTATTTAAGAATTGTACTGATCTTGTGCACGTTTTTATGCGCTTAGCTTAAAACTCATGAAGCTCTTCAACAAGCTATTCAAGGAGTCTTCCCAATGCATCTCTGTCTATTGGCTCCGATAGCTCGACAACTATGCATTCCATATTCAATTGGACAAGTTCTAAACTCTATATAGGCTCCGATAGCTCGACAACTATGCATTCCATATTCAATTGGACAAGTTCTAAACTTTATATATATTTAAATGTATTTATTTTAGTACATTGAACATTATTAATATTTTATGATTAGGATCTTTGATATCGTGCTTTATTCAGTTTATTTATGCTCCATGTTCTTTTCCTTATCATCCTCCATGTATGTTACTGCTCTCTCCATACTGTGTGTAATCCAATAATATGTCCTTTTTCCTTGAGTAGAGAATTTCAGTTCCAAGATACAGGACTAGAAGTCCTAGGTTAGGTGCTCTCTCAGCATCATTTTTGTGGGAAATTTGTTATATTGTAGCTCGATTGGAGTTGGACCAACACTCACAACGTTACAATACTGTCAGAAACAGACAAATAGAAGGCATAGTTAACAGATTACCATTTCTTGAAAAAAGTATAAGGCACGAGTACCACAACCAGAAAGACTAATGTCAAGGCGACTCTAGAGATGAGAATATGATCCCAACCTATTTTCTTTACCTTCTACTATTCTAGAGTTAAAAAAAAAAAGATGAAAATTGTTTTAAAAACATCATCTTAAACAAGAATTAAATTACAAAGCTTTTACATTGTTGTTGAAAGTTGTAGAGACAAATAATCAAATAACTATGTACACGGATATAACATTACTTAATTAGAAAACATTGCAAATGGAAATCTTCATTACTTAATTAGAAAACATTGCAAATGGAAATCTTCATTCATCTTGATCAGAGTCCACATCAAAGATATACAAGTATGGAACTACTTGTTGACTAGGTTCTTCTACAGGATTAGTGCTAGTGGTTCCTCCTGAAGTTTTCCAACCCAAGCGTTGCATGTACACTGCATCATAGGCTTCAATGTTCAAGCCTGAAGCAAGAAATAACTCTAGCTCATTCACAAATCGATCTGTTCTTGCTAGTAGAAATGGCTTTGCTGCATCAGAGACAGCAATCCTGAAGTCGTCTTGTTTTGCTTCATCGGGTTTCTTTAATAGACGTGTCTGTTCAATTCTGGAAAATGCAAAACCAGTTGAGACTTCAACGGGCTGAACCCGTCAATTTGTTTCCATCAACTTGTATTTCAAACAACTGAATCGGTAGGTAGTAATGATTATTTACCTTCTCAAGAATGATTCAATCACACCAAGTATGTGATGCACAACAATGTCAACATCTTCCTCCTACAAATTAAGTGCAAAGGAATATCACTTAGTTCAGTGCAAAAAAAATTTCCCAGTAAGAGCAAGCCACAACATATTCCCAGCTAGATGATATATTTCTTGTAGGCATTTCTCTTTGATTAATTATTTATCATGGAGCATGTTCAAAAAATATATTAACATAAATAAAGAATATAACTATTCTGGAATTTCCAAACAAGACCTGCATTAAAGCTTGAAGTTCCCTTTTCAACCAACTCTGGAGCCACATATTTGACTGAAGATACTTCCGAGATTTCCAAAACCGTAATATATCAAATATGTCATTTAAGATACCTAATTGAAAAACTCATAAAAGTAAAAACCAGTGGCTTTCCCAGGAAAAATCAAACAACAGAGAAAAATAAATAGACCAAAGTTAATGAAAATGAAAAAAGAGTACCAAACCTGGTTCACTGTAATAGCACTGTAATCTATACTTGTGAGCTTTTGAAAAGGTAAATCTGCACATAGCAATAAAAGGTGGGCCAAAAATAAGACATCTAACTAACAATATGAAATGTAAACTTGAGAAAACCAATAAACAAAATAAGATACCTATCCCCAAAATCTTGATTTACATAATGCCGTTGAAAACAAGTTCCATCAAATCCACTGATTATTGAAAAGTTCTCTGTCTGCAAATTTGTCAAACCATAGCACCGTGAGAGACAAAATTTTACATTAATATCATGTCTGAACAGTGAACACAACCGAAGAGAGTGTCCGGGGCTTGAACAAGTTAGAAGAATGTTTTTAATGAAAACAAACCTTGCATAGAGGACATTTTACAGAGGCTGATGGGCTAGACCGCTTGCTAGCAACCACCCTACTCCAATGTACAATACAATTGTAACAAAACTTATCTGACACACAAGATTGAGAACGGTAAATCAAAATTTCTGCCACCATATCCTACTTTAGACTTACAGAGTATAAGCAGGCTACTTTTACAAATTTATGCCACCATAATTCACTAGTTTAATATATATATATAATATGCAAGCTCTTCAACTAACCAAAAACAATGCGCCAATACACAGTCTTCCAGAGTCAATGAAACTTCAAATTCTATTCATTACCCACAGAGCTCTACCCACTCTACATTCAATTGAGATAGCAATATGTAAAAGAATTTAACTTTTTCAATCTATTAGCTTTCGGCAGACCAAAGATTAATCCTTTAAGCAGCTTTCAAATTTCTAAGGGTTTCTCCTATATCAAAATACTAAAGTACCCAACTCGTAAAACTGAACCGAAACCACAATTTTATCAATTCAGCACTCATAAATTAACAAAAAAGAATACCTAAATGCAAATTGAAGCATGATTTCACGAAAAAGATCAAGAATTCTATCTTTCATATATAGAAACAGAGAGAGAAAAAGAAACCTACGAAAACATGCATCGAGATACGATTCCTGAACCAAGGGCGCGAGGCAGATTGGACATGGGTTCGAGTCTTGTTGTGAAGGATAAGACCCAGTCTCGTCAGCTTCTTCTTCCCGGTTGTTCATTGTGATTTTTGGCAATGATCTCCTCTGCTCCCTCCAAAGCTCTCTCAGGCTTTTGTGTTTTAAAGGCGGTTATAAGCGTTGATGGAGAAGAAGGCCCAACAAATAATGGATTGGAACGAGGGTTAGTAATATGGAACATCCATCATGTTTTATTTGGTGGGTCAGGTTTTAATAGAAGTAGGGTCCATTCAAGTTTTGGGTTCTAATCTGGAAAATCAAACATGGCTTAATTAGCTTGCACAATCATACTATGGCAATGACAGCTTAGCAACATTTGAGATGAACATGATTTCCTAGTTGTTATAAGATTTTTCAAGTACAATAAAATGGAAAAATGTTTGTAGTTCAGATGAGACTGAATGAAACAAAATTTTTGGTTTGGACTTGTTGTGTAGACCTGTATATGGATCGGATCGATCTAAATAGATTATTAATAGCATTTGTATTTATCAAGATTCGGTTCGATCAAAAATATAGATAAATTTTTATGACTAGACCCGACTCATATTATCAAAGGAAAAACCAAGCTCAGACCCGGCCGCCCAAAAGTAAAAACAAAAGAGAATAGGACGGGAGCGGGAATGGTTTTATTCAAATAACAGGTTGAAAGTTGACTGAGGATCACCTATAAATTTTCAATCAAGACAAGACAAGATAGCAGGGAAAAAAAGAAAAGAAAAAGGAATGGGCTCACCTATAGGTTTTCACTTTTCAATTAAAACTGATTGGGATTGAGTGAATAGGGGTCTTTTCTCTGACTCTCCTATAACTCATAAAACTTATTGTCTGTTGATTTATTTGTAGAAGTGGATTTGAGCATTATTATTAGTAAATATAAAATTATAATAATAGAGTATTCGGGTCGGGCTGAGTTTAAGTTTAAAGTTTTCTGTTCAAGGCCCGACCTGTTTAAAAATGAGTTTTAAATTTTGTCCAGACTCATTTTTCGGGCTTAATATTTTTATTCAAGCTCTTTTAAATATTGAACGGACTTCGGGTTTGGACGAATAATCCGATCATGAGCAAGTCTATTATTGTCCTAGACTCCTAGTATCGGGTCGCATTATGTTACTAATTTACTCAAGAATTATATGCACTTTTATGTCCTCTTACATGTTCAATAAAGACAAATCAAATCAAAAAATCATTCTTAACAATAAAAACATAGTAATTAAATAAGCAGTGGAAAGCTCACAAATAAAATTAAGGGAAAATATGAAAAACATGCAGTGCACAGTAGATTTATTGTCAAATGGTGTAATGAATAAAAGTTATTTGAAAAAGAGAAATGAATAATTAAAAATTATTATAAAGGATATTGTAAAGACAAAATTACCCTTCATGAAAAAACTTACTTTTCTTTTTTATTTCTTTAAGGAAATATTATTTTTTAAAAATTTTAATTGAAAATAAATTTAAAAAATAAAATATTTAAATATATATTTTTTTAAAAATTTAAAAAAAATTTAAAAAAATAAATAAATATTAATTTTAGGCATATTATTTTTATTATTTTTAATTTTTTAATTAAAAAAAGTAAATAAAAAATTTAAAAATTTATTTTTTAAAATTAAAAAGTTTTTATTTTCAGAATATTTATTTTTTAATTAAAAAGTAAATTAAAAAATAAAAAAAAAAGAGAAGAGAAAGTTTTTTTATCAAGGATAATTTTGTCTTTACAATATCCTTTTTAACAATTTCTATTTATTCATTTCTCTTTTTCAAATAACTTTTATTCATTACACCATTTGGCAATAATTCTACTGTGCACTGCATGTTTTTCATATTTTCCCTAAAATTAACCTCATCACATCATGGAAGGAGAACAAACATATAACATAAGTAATTTTATATTCATTAATAGTAAATAAGAGCCTTCACTAATATTAAATAAGAGCGTTTAGAAGTTGGTCAAAAGTAACAAAACTTTGGACTAGTGTACTAAATTAATCAATAACTAAAAAATCAAATCGGATCGACCGATTAGGTCGATTGAATTGAGAATGGTGATCTGTATGGTCCTATATTATATATAAAATCGGGCTTTCTTTGAACCGATGGAAAATCGATAATTTTTTTTTTTGTACGTGATGAGATTTGAACCCTTAACCTCTTGATTTTATATTAAAAACCATATTACTAAGCCTAATACACATCTTATTAATCATATATATATATATATATATATATATATATATAATATTACAAAGTACATGCTGATTGTGTAAATTCTGTTGACATGGACATCTACGTGGATAATCTATTTTTATGACATGTAAGCCAAGTATAAATACAATTATCAAAACAGTAAATTTCAAATTTAGTATCAAGATAAATTATCCATTTAAAGTAAACACAATTATTCTAAAAAAATTTATACATTTAAACCTTAAATGTAAATCATTATCATGATATCATCATTCAAAATTTCAAATGGATAGAAGCTATAGATTGACTTTAAATATAAATCATTATCATTAACAAATGGATAGTTTAAAAAAATCATTATTAACTAAATAAATTATACATTATCTTAACATTGAATTAGAGAAATAATTAAAAATATTCATTTAAATAATTAAATTTCAATATAAATTTACTTTATCAACATCATATATATAAATATATATATATATTATTACAAGGTACATGCATACATGATAAAGTCTACATGCATGGATGCTGATATGAACATCTTCTTTCAATGACATGTAAGATAATGTTTAAAATATAGATGATTAGATTAGATCTCTATTTAATGAATTATTTAAATTCAATCTAAAAATCAATCTAAATTTTTTGAATTCAAACATATTCATAATTTATCTTTCTTTTTTAATTTAACCACATAATATATATGCATAATAATTTGGAGATAACACAGGGATTTATAAGAAAATAAGATTATGAATATATTATTTTCAAAGTTTAAATTTAAATGTTTCAAATGAAATACTTTTAATCATCTTAAAATTTACATTATTATATATAGACCCAGTCACTTGCTCTCTCTTTGATTAACTAATGCTTTAGTAATTTTTGTTGTTTAGTTAAGTCTATACTTAAAAGGTTCAATAATTGCAATAGTTTTATCCTATTATTTAATTTATAATGTAAAATATACTTTTTAGATCATTAGTTGCAGTAATGGTTAACTTTCATTTAAAACTTTGCCTTTAATCATTTCCTTCCTTCTATAATCCACGATTGTTTTCATTTTATTTTTGTAAACTTTCATTCTTTGTATTTTTTTTTTTTATAATTTTATCTATATAGATTCTTTTCCTTTATCAAATGATATTAGTTTATTTTAATTTAGATAGAATGGGTTGAAGTGCATGAAAGTTTAGTTGATAATTTGGAGGTAAATCTATATTTTGGTACTTTGTATTATTCATATTGTATTCAATATAGAGGTAATTAATTTATTTTATTTTTTAAATTTGGCAAGAGTCAAGTAACAAGTTTGCAAAATAGAATAGTTTTGCGTTTCCTAGGCAATTCTAGGTAATTTTTATTTTCTATGCGACTCTTCTCTTTGTATTGCTTTACAAAGACAACATATCACCTTATCTTTTGTTTTATTTTGTATCCATAACTTTTTTTTACGAAATTCTTTTGTTAATGATAAATAATACAATTTATCCTTTGATATTTTATGTTGCAACATAAACTATCTTCGTCGTATCAATTTATGTTGCAACAGTAAATCGTCAAGTGATAGTTGAACATGTGAAGCAACAAACTTCAATAATTGTTTTTGTTTTATGAGGATATAATTTATTTTGACATTGTTTGGATCTAATCCTACTCTATTTTTTTTTTTGGATAGAAAAGTATTTGTCAATCAATCTATAGCTAGCACTTTTTTCCAAAATTAGTAACATGTTTATATATACAATTGATATACTTAATAAAGGAATCCTATTTAAATTATATATGCAAATATTATTATTTTTATTATTATTAATAGTTGAATTATCATTAATAACTCATTAGTTAATGGGATTTCCTATTTGTTGGAACTTGAATTTGTTATCTTCTTAAGAAAACTTTTTTTTGCCTTTCAAAAAAAAATAAAAAAAATGCAGCAACTAAGTGCGGACTTCTAACTAAGAGCACAAAAAAAGTTTAAGAGTAAATTAAAAACACAAAAAACTCTTTTAAAATTAAATACCAAAAATATTATTTGCTAAACTAAACACCAAGAAGAAAACTAAAATTTAAAGAAAAAAATTGCACGACACAGAATAAAAAATAGTAAAGAATTAAAAAGAAAAGACCTGCAAAAAAAAATCAGTTACTTTCATTCATTTTCTCATAATTTTATTTTAATTTTTCACTTTTTTGCATATACACTTGAAGTTGAAATTTTCAAAACACATCGATAACACATTTTCGTTATCTTCTTTTAAATATCGGAGGATAAGTAAATTGAAATATTGGGATGCTTGTGGTGTGTATATTTTTTAAATTAAAATTTTATTTAAAATTGAAATCAAGTAAATAAAAATATAATAATATAAGACAAAACATTCATTAACTAACTAATTTCCAAATAAGAAAAATGCTAAATTTTTAAAAAAAAATTAAATGATTGTTATTTTTTATTATAAAAATGAAAAAGGAAAAATTATCTAAATTTAAAATCACACACATAATACTTTTATCTTTTTTCAACTTTTTATTATTAGTTTCTTTTTAAATTCTAAAAACAAACATCACTTTAAACCTATAAATAATAATATGTGATACATCAATTTTTTCGGTATTTAACCTTCCTTTAAGATGTATATTGTTTTTGTAATTTTGTTGTTTATTTACTTAGATTATTCTATTTTTTATATTATTTTTATTCATTTTTTTTGTTTGTTTACCACACATTTCACAATTGATATTTTTATTTTTTTCAGTATTTTGATCAAGATTGTAATTTATTAAAGTTATGTCAATATTTTTTTTATTATTTAATTGATCATGAACAATATATTTTTATGTTCTTATTTTAAAAAATAATATTATATTTATGTTAAATTATTTTTTTCTTTTTGGAACATATCTAATATCTCTTAATTTTTTCAATTTTGTTTCTTTCAAAATTTTGATCATGATCATAATAGAAAACTTTATTTTTCTTATGACATGTTATATTGGATATATGTTTTTTTTTTATATATATATATTATAAATTTCAAAAACTTAGATATAATTGTAGGAAAAATACTAATTTGTGTGTGTGAACACATTAAATAAATAAAACTAATCCATGCATCGCATGAGTCACAAGCTAGTTATTTACTATATTTATTGCTTATTTAGATTTGAATAGCGTGTTGAATATTTTCATGAGTTTGAAGCTGCGAATAAGAAAATACACAAAATTAGTATAATTCTTAAATTTGATAAAAAATACTAAGTACAAGTAATTTATTCGGATAACAGATTTTCTTAAACATATAGATTTTCTAAAATCTCCAAACACAATATAAACATCTCTGTATTAGAAATATTAAAAAAAATTAGTATGTCGATACTATAAAAACAAACTTGGAGATTGCTCACTTATAATGAACCGCTAATGTTCTGTTAAAAAAAAATTAAAGTTAGGATATTTCTTTCAAATTACTTATTCCACCATCAAATATTTGCGTAGAAATGATGGCAACTTTATTAGCAACAAAAAAATAATGAAAAACATTAATAAAATCAATTCTAAGCTACTCTAGCCAAAAAATAACATGTTCTAAAATAATAGTACAATAATTTTTGAAAAAATAATGAAAACACTAATAAAATCAATTCTATAATTTGCTCACACTTTGCAGAATTCAACAACAAATTAAAGAAATCATCAAATTCATTTCGTACAATCCAACCAATTTCACATATTGTATTCAGTTCTTCTAACATTCTCTTAAAATCTAAGCAATCTTGAGCATAATTAGAGGTGATCATTCAATCGGTTCGATCAATTCAATTTCAAAATTTTGATAACCGATTAAACTGACTAAACTTATAAAACTGATCGAACCGGCCGACAAAGAATCTTAAACAAAATAAATAAAACCGAATTAAATTGATCGATTTAATTGGTTTTAACTATTTAAAAAATAATTTATTTATTGTATATTATATATTATTATATGATATAAATGATATACTACATTATATTATATTGTATATAATTTTAAATTATTATATAAATATATTTTATTTATATTATATATAAAATAAAATTAAAAGGTTCGAGTTATTCGATTATCAATTTTAAAAACTCATAACCGACTGAACTAACTGAATAAATCAATTTTCCGAACCGATTAATTTTAAAATCGAATAAACAGAATCGAATTAACCAAATTTGATCAATTCAATCGGTTAAATTGGTTCAAACCGATTAATGCTTACCCCTAAGCATAATTATTACATAAGAATTTTTTTTTTTGCAATATTTAATTTATATATATATATATATCTAAAACTATGATACCTCAAAAATTAAATTTTGTAAAACTTTGACTTAACACGTGTTTTTTACACTATAAAACTATTGCTTAATTCAACCGACCTTGAATTGAAATACTTTTGAAAATTTGGATCGCATTGAAAATATCTTTATACAAAATAAACAAAAATCATCATAATATTTTGACAACACATTTATATCATTTTATGATAGTCTTCTTTCTAACGAAACAATATTCCAAAAATACATAATATAAAAATATCACATAATAAATATATTTATATTTCTTATTGAAATAATGTTTTTATCGACATTGGGCTATAAGTAATTAAATTATAAAAATAAATATTTTTAAAAATAAATATTATGACTAACTATTATCGGATTTAACAACACAAGTGCACGTATTGTTAACAAGTAATAACGTGAAGAGTATCGTTCCCACGAGGAATTGTTACCAAATTCGTTAAGTATTAATATTAACACAACTTAATCTTATTCAAACAAAAGATTAAAGATTGTTAAATAAAAACTAAATAAAAGAAAATAATAATTAAATCAATGGAGAAAAGCCTAGGATTACAATTTCTCTCAACACTTCACTTGAACGTTTCCTATCCTCTTAACTTGATTAATGATCTTGAATTGTTAACCTAGAGTTCTAATTTATTTATAAGGATCTTTCGATGGTCTTATAAAAATATCCATCTTAACCAATTAACTATATTCCTATGATAATTGAATTAAAGAGGAACTCATTCAGCTTAGACTCTAAAATTGGTTACACATGACATGTAAGTGTATTCCTACCCTACATGCAGATCAATTTATCCTAATAAATGAATGTGAAACATGTGTCATTCAATCCATGTCTCACACTAAACTACCTTTTCCAAGTTGTATCTAGGTTACCACATCAATCTAATTGGTAGCTAAGCAAAACACAAGATGAATAAACAATATCAAATATCATTAAATCAAGAAAAAGAAAGTAAAATAATCCAAACTACATGTTGAGTTCCATTGCAATCCTAGAAAAATAAATTAGTTCATAATAAGAAATATAAAACAAAGGAGTTTCACCATCATAAATATTACAAGAAAGATAAAAAAGGTAAAGGATAAGAGAAAACTAAGGGTTGTCAGATCTTCAATCTTTCAAAATCTCTCTTTTGCTCCTTGCAAATCTTCGGTGACTGCTCTCCTCTTAAGAAAACTAAGTTATTTACAAGCTTCAGATTTGACAGCTAGGGAGAAGTCATTTATAAAGTTCTAAAGGGTTCCTATTTATAGAACTCCAAAAGCCTGAATTAGGAAAACTTTGTAGGCAAGTAACAGCTTTCAGCTTTAACTTTCCATATATGAATTGATAATCACCTTATTACTTTAAAACTCTACAAAAATACAAAAGTCATTAAATAAATAACTAAATTAAACATAAAATAAATAAAATTAAAAATAACTAAAAATAATTAATTAATAGTTTAAACTATAAGAACTTAGCTATATAAAATATGGTAAAATAACTCTATTTTATAGAGTTATCACTAACCTTATAATTTTGGCATACAAATAAGATTTTCGAAAGCAAACATGGCTCTTATTTATAATTGGACGTTCAAATAGAGATATTTGTTTTCTGATCTTTGTCAATGACACTCTTAGCTTTGCCATAACTAAATAATGATACCAATCGAGGAATTGAAATAGAGGAAAAACCTCAACCAAAAGCGAATGATTTAGTGTTGTTAAAGTATCAAAGATGCATATTATATCGTCTATACTTACATATCGAACTACAGAACAATTGTCTGACTTTAACCCCATTGATTTTAGGTAATTTGAAAAATCACTGTAATCGTAATTACCAATCATCTAAAATCCTAAAAGTAAAAAATATTATTAGATATAGAAAAATATATTATATAAGAAAACATGCTAATTATTAGTTGTGGTAAAATTTTAAATTTAGTAAAAAGGATTTTATTAGAAGAATATAAAATTTATATATGAGTTTTTTTAATTTTAACTAACAACCTTTATCTTTTATCTTTTATTTTTGTATCTTTATACTATAGAGTAAGTTTATTTTTCCATTTTTTGTAATCTAAAAGATAAAAGCTATTTATTAATCGGATGGAAAACTAAAATTTATTTTGTATATGGATAATAAGTGCTTTGCACGTGTATAATATAATAAATCAACATTATTTATTTTAATATATAGAATCAATTATTAATTTTTTTTTTGTTGATAAATCTATATATTAGATGTTTTATTTTGGTATAAAATTTTATGAATACAATTAAAATAACCCTCAAATTGATTACCAAATTGACACTGTTCATCAGTTAGTCAATTTTATTCCCTCAATTGAGGGTTACTTGCTTGCCACGTAGCAAGCATTTATATATTTTTTTAATAATTATTATGTATGTATTTGTGTTATTTTTTGTGTTATAATCATATTAAGGATAATATATATATATATAATTTGACACGTTATGTATAGATTTTGACAAATTCGTGCGTTTGTGTTAATTTTTGTATTGTATTGTATTGTGTTTTAGTTTTTTTTTTTGTTGTTTTCGAAATTGTCGGTTTAATTAGTACTATTCAAATAACTCTAAATTTTGTGTCACATTATTTTTTTTTATGTTGTGTTGATAGATTTTGACATATTCGTGCTTTCGTGCTGTATTAGTGTTATTTTTTGGTGTTGTATTATGTTTTAGTTATTTTTTCATGTTCGTTTCATGTCCGAAATTTCCAGGTCTAATTGGCACTATTCAAATAATTCTCAATTTTGTGTCAAGTTCATTTTATATAAATTTAGTCACGTTCGTGTATTCATGTCGTGGTCATGTTATTTTTTCGTTTCATGTCGTATTTTAGTTATTTTTCTATGTCATGTTCGTATATGACAATATTCAAATAACTCATCATTTTGTGTCACGTGTTGTATAATGATTGGTTCATTATTTTTTTTTGAAAAATAAAGTCATATAAATTTTTTTATTTTTATATTATTGAATAAAAAATTATTGTATTGACAAATTATCGGTAAAAATTAAAATATTAAATAATAATAGATATTTGTTCAATTGGGCTCAATTTGATTTCAAAAAATAAAATTGGGTTAATGAATTGATTTTTTTTTTTTTTTTAAATCGAGCCTAATTTGCATAGAAATTTAATCGACCTCTAACTAAATTTCACAAATTCAACTCGATTCAACATCAATTTTTAAAATTTAAAAATCTTTTATTTTTTAAATTTATAAATAAAAATATATATTTTTATTTTATAAAATGTATAAAAAAATCAAATGAAAAATAATGAAACTCAATCAAATAAACCTTTTTATAATCTGAACCAAATACGAAAAAATCTGAACCGAACATTGAATCTCTAATCGATATTTGATTTACTTTTACACACTTTTCAGACTATAATACAGTCTCCTTAGCTTCAACCATATGTTGTACAAACACTTTTATTTTGATATGTACATAATGTAACTCTCTTAACATCTTACTCAACGTTCAACACAATCTACAATCGAAGTATCGTGAGGTTTAGACACTAGTTATATTAAAAGTTATCAAAATTTTATAAGTGTTACAAAATTATAATAAAAAATAACAAAACTATTACAAATGTTATTAAAATATTACAAAATTATATTAATTATACCAAAATTATATCAAATATTATCAAAATTATATTAAATATTACCAAAATTATATAAAAGATTACTATTAATTCAACCATCCAAACTAGTTAAGTAATAGGTTTGACAAATCGTTTGCCAAGAAAGAAAATAAAATATAAACTAAAGATAACTTAATGTTTACTAGCTAATTTAAATTAAAAAAAAAAACAATTAGTATTCAAAGTCACTTAGAAATACGATATCCAATTCCTAATAATAAAATATTAATATTTTTCAATTTACTAAAATAAATAGATTCAAAAATATATAAATTTTAGAAATTTTCCAATTAAATATTGAATGCTTAATTGTCGAGCGATCAGAACCAATACATTGGGAAGAGTTCTTGAATAACATGTTAAATATTTTTATGAATTTGAAGTTGCGAATAAAAAAATACATAAAATTAACACAATCCTTACATTCGATAAAAAAACTAAGTGTATATATTATTGATTTTGATTTGTTTAGTAATTTTAAAACTTTTTAATTAAGTGGAATGTTTGTATATTAATATTTTGATATGTTTTATAATATATTGTTAAAATAATTAACTATATTTATGAACCTGATTAATATGTTATAATTTAGTTTGAGAGAGTGTTGAGATACGTAAGGAGTTGAATAATTGTTTGAATATTATAAAATAATTATGTTATTTATACAAAATAGCATATGCGAGGTTCAAAAGCACTTAAGAGTTAAAAATAATTACAAGTAAGTTGTTAAGTATTTCATTAACTATTTATTTTAATTAATTATTGATTATTCTATTACAAATTTTATTTATTATCAATTTTTTTTATTGAAATATTACTAAATTATTTTTTTTGTTAAGTTTATTAGCAAAATATTGCTAAATTTCACTCTCTTGTTTGAAATTGGTATATGAAGAAAAATTTCATATCTAAGGTAAAACAGTTAATGGAATGTAATGGTACTTTATAGGAAAGCAGTATAACAAGTGTTTTATTAGATGGGAAACTAAAATTGATTGAGATCGCAACTTAAAACACTTTCGATTGCAACATGAAATTAGTGCTGTCACCAAAAAAATGAAACTCTTGTAAACCTATATTTCAGCCACCTCAATCTAAATTTTTGAAAAAATCTTTCGAATGCATGTGTGTTTTTTATTCGAGTTTTTGTAAATACTTTTTTATGTCAAGAAGCAAGTTTATGTTAAAGTATCTAATTGTTATATTTGTTTTTCATATTTATTGGATTATTTAATTTTTTTTTATAAATTTTGTATTTTTAATTTTTTTTTAAATTTATTAATTAAATTTATAGATTTTGAATATCAGAAATATGAAAAAATAAATAAGCGATACGATTTTATTTTTTCTTGATGTTCCCCTTTATATCCACGGCAGATGAACTCGTCCTCTTGACGTTTCCTTCTCTCCTTTGTAATAGCATCAGAATCTGAAGTTGTTTCTTCTGGTAATGGTTGCAGACTTGGATCAAGAACATAAAAAATCTTCAATGTGGTTAACAGAAACACCATCTTGTCTTTCCATCTTGTGTAGTTGGTTCCATTGAACCTGTCCAGCTTGATAATATCTTGATTTTGGAAATGAACCTTCACACTCGAACTTAATTCGGTCTCCATAATTATAAAGCCTTAAGATTGTTAGAAAAAATACAGATATAAAAGATTTAAATGCTGACTTTGAGGCGTGAGAAACACTTTCCTTAAGGCTTTATAATGCCTCTAGGATACAACAAAGTCATAAACGTTCCAAGCAGAATAGTGAAAATGGCAGAATAGAAAAGTCTCTTTTATAAACAATGTAAAGTTACATTTGTTAGTAACTTGTCTGTTGGCTTAGGTTGTGTTCTTACACAACAACTGTTTAGTTAAGTGTTATGTCTTTACATAACAGTATTGTTAAGAAACACAACCATTCAATACAACTGACTTTTAATATAATTTTTTTCGGTTTAATTAATAAATTAATTTATTCCGAAAATCAAAAAATAAAACAAAAATCAATTGTATTAACAATTTTAAGCCCAAGTGCCCCAAGTGCCCAAGTGCCCATCTTTGACATTAAATAAGTAGTAGCCTACTAGGTGAGCCCACTAGGTGAGCCCACTAGGTGAGCCCATTACCACCTTAGGCTTTTGGCATTTAGTGCAATTGTCTAAGCTAAGAAGAATAGCTTATTATATATTCTTTTCTCTTGACTTTTCTAAGTGATATGGGATAGTATCCATCAACATTGCAAACTACTAACAGTTCTTCACGTTTTTTGTAGCTATTTGAAGATTAGGAAATTATGAGATTTAAACTTGTTTTCTCACAAAACTTATGAGGTGGGTGGAGACTATTTTTTTGAACGGTTTATTAATATTTTCAAGTTGGTGGGGTTGGAAGAATTCAGAAAATGGTGTATTGCTATTTGGGCAATATAGAGTGGTAGAAACAAGTTCAAATTTGACAAACAAAACTGAGATGTTGACAGGCTTGGTGGATTCATTACTCAAAATTTACAAGAATTTGATGAGATTAAAAGTTTGGGTAGGGGTGTAAATAACGTGCATCCTACTAGGTGGATTCTACCACCTACTAAAATTATATCAAATATTATCAAAATTATATCAAAGGTTATCAAAACTATATCAAGTGTTACTAAAATTATATGAAAGATTATCAAAATCATATGAAAATGTATTAAAATATATTTAAAGTTCTAAAATAATATTAAAGATTATATTGTATATCATATATTGCATAAAAGGTTATGTATTTATTATTACTTATTATATATTTATTTCAAAATCGATCATATCTAATTTTATATGGTAATATATATTATTGCAATTTAATAAAATTTTATTATCCAAGTGTCATATCATATTACAAATTTAGTCTTTATATTCTCACGTTTCGATTCTCGTCAAGTAAATAATACTTTAAGATTTTTCATCACTTAATAGCTAAATAAATAACATTCTGATATTTACTAATAAATATTTTATACTATTATTTCAAAACTTTATTATTATTATTTTTAATGATAAACTTGGAAGTGTTGGTCTCATAAAATTTTAGTAAAAAAGAAAATAGATAAACAAAAATTAGTCAATTTTAATTAAAATTAAAATTTATGAATTGAGAAAAATTTAGTTTAATAAGGACTTTAATGTTTAAAAGAAAAAGAAAAATTATTAATTTAATAAGAAAATTAATAATTAAAGAAAAAATAATTAATTTAATAAATTATTAAAAACATATATATCATTTATTATTTGTACTTATGAAATTGATACTTTTATATAATAAAAAAATATTGATTTTGATATTAATATGTAACATCCATTTACATTCGCACCAAGTATTTTAAATTATGCATCATTTTCACTACAAGAGGCTTTAGTTCAAAAGCGCCTGTCCGTTTGATACCTCAAGTTGATTAAATATTAATATAAGATATAACGCATACAAAAATGTATAAATTTAAAGTTGTACATGATTCTAACACAACCAAATAAAGGTGTAAGAAAATTTATAATTATCACTTTTTAAAGTGAATATAACTTAATTGAAGATGCATATTCAATTCATTCATGTAATGCAAGCTGAAAACAAGAAAAGGATAAGGGAAATCTCATCAAGTGATATATATATATATATATATATATAAATCCAATAATCAAAGGTACATACTAACAAAATCTCATCAAGGCCAAATGCTCATAAATTCCAATAATTAAATATTAATTTATTTGTTAAATGTCCTAATTTCACGAGTTTCAGAAAAAAATTTAATGGTTCTACTACTGAAAATATATTTCAAATTCCCAAACAGCCCTATGACAAGTTAGAACATTATAGAAAACCTGTTGTTCACTTCACTGGCTAAAAGTATGGATTCTTTTTTTTTCTTTCTTTTTTTATGTTTGCCTGTCCATAGCTTTAGACATTATGTATAAGCATTTTCAGTTTTTCACTCCTTAATTCACTTTAAAAAAACAAAAACAAATAATCTCATTTTCAACTTCACTGGCTTCAGTCTCACAGTAACCCTTTACTGGTCAGCTTCTTATCTTCATTCTCTACTCAATTGCAATATTGCAGAATGTATTAATGAATATGTTTGCATGTCTATTTCTTTGATTAGTCAATGGAATTGTGATTCTTTCTTTCTTTTTCTGAAATTTTTTGTGGGATTGCACCCAAAAATATGGGTATTTTTCAGGATAGTTTGTTTCACATGTTATATATGAACTAACTGCATTGTGTTTCTGTTTATTAAATTTTATCTGCATGAAATCTTTTTTATTTGTAAAAACTGTACTAAAAAACTTTGATCAAGAAGCCAATCTCTCACATTTTGGTGGTTAAATTGAACTATTGTAAATTTCATGTATGGGATGAAATCAGTCATCTATATTCTGTGCATGAACAGTCCTTTTATGTTTCTGCCTGAAATTTAAGATTAAATCCTTTTCTTTTTTTCCCCTTTGGCTTATCTATGTACTGATTTTATTACTGCATGCCTGATTAGTTTTGCTATAAATTGTTTGATTTCATTCATCTTCACTCTGATAGTATCTAAAATATATTGGGTAATTTTGATTTTAACTATAAATGCTTTTGGAAACTTGAGTTAAACCCAAAAAGTATTTGTAAAACCTTTTCTATTTTCTTTTTTCATAATTGCATGTTATGTAACTGAATTTTTTTTATGCATTTCTTTCTACAAATAAATAACTGTTAGTATTTCAAAGCAACCATGTATTTTTCAAGTGTATCCATACCAAAACCAATATCAAAGAGGATCACAAACAGATGAATACCTTTCTATCTCTAGTTTGTGTGATTATTTATGATTGGAAAACCATGTTACTGTCTTGATTTTCCTTGATAATTTGGGCTACTTTTCTGCTTCATTGTCTAGAATTGGGAGTTAGATGATATATGATTGTTACATAAGGTTCATTTTCTGCGAATTTCGGGTTTGATTTTCTAAGTGATATTTGTCCTTCTTGCAGAATTTGAATACAGCTGCTATGGCCAGGCCCTCTCAGACCAATGATTCTCTAGCTGTTACAGAGTTGAGATCCAACAAGATAGCAAGTGCAGTGATGCCAAATAAGGACCAGCGATTCCTTTTGTATTTCATCATCGGTACGTACTTCGGGCCAGATTTAAAAGGCGAAAACTCCCATAAGTCGGTTTTGCAAAGAAAAGCTGAGGGCCTTCCGCTGTATACTTCAGAACAACTAGCCGGTTCACACATCGAAACAGTACAATTAGAGCGGATATACTATTATGTACTTCGCAAGGCTAATAGATCTTTAGTGGTGAAGTCACCATTGCTTGATCAGTTCTTTAAGGGCAATCTCTCTAACCCTCCTGCTGATGAACCTGCTGCTATCTATCCTCAGTTTCCTGATCTTTTTCCTCTTGAGTTGCATCCTCATTCTCAGTTGAAAACCAGATATAATGTCATTGAAAACATTGTATTCATTCACAACCCTGAAATTTCTTACATTAGGATCGAGGATATTGTAAGGTTTGCGAGACTAACTGGATTAGAAGATTTTTTCTTGGATAGAGATGCTGCAAGGTTGCATGGTTATTTTGAGAGTGGCGATTTATCTCACATTGGATATTCTCTTGGCTGCCGGGAAACAAGAGGGGTGCAAGACATTTTAGGATGCAAAGATCGACATTTTCGTATCCCATCACCTATGAAGAGTACATCATTTACTGATGCAGCAATGACATCTAAGGCTCCTGTTCTAACAAAAGATGAGACCTATAGTGCTAAGAAAGATGGTGCAGCAATGATATTTTTTCCATCTCCTCCAACTAAGGAAGAGTTAGTTAATATTGCAGCTGCCACTAAAAGTGGAGCTGCATTGACTGGCAGTGCAGCCATGGGACAGTTGGGGCCAATTGTAGGACTCATGGACATTGGTGAATCCGAAGACTCTTATCTGTTCCGAGTCTCTCTTCCGGGGGTGAAAAGAGATGAAAGTAAGTTCCTCATTAGCACTTAATATTCCATTGTGCTTTAATTTCAATTATGGGTACCTTCAAGAGTATTTTATATCATCTCAGGATCTGTAGGTTGATTTTGCATTTCTACTTAAAAACTAAAATGTTGAAGGCAATATATCAATTTGTGAAGCATGCTCGGATTGTTGGCTTAGCATGCTCGGATCAGGTTCATTTCAGAATGAAATGATGTTATAACTTTGAACTTTCATATTGATTCGGCCATTGCTTCATATCGTAGCTCCCACCAATCATTTCCTTTTTTTTGTGCCTTATTATCTTTGTTACATAAAAGTAGCAATCTCTTTACTGCAGGTGAGTTTAGCTGTGAATTAGAAAATGATGGCAAGGTATTAATACGGGGAGTGACAACAACCGGCGAGAAAACAGTATACAGATTCTCCCAAACGTTTGAAATGCTATCACAGAACCTTTGCCCACCAGGGCATTTCTCTATCTCGTTTCAGTTGCCTGGACCAGTCGATCCTCAACAGTTTTCAGGAAATTTTGGCACTGATGGGATTCTTGAAGGAATTGTGATGAAAAAGAAGCCTATCTAATTCATGCCTTGTCAGTAGCTTCCTTTGGCGATTTAATTTGGATTTGGTTTGGTAATGATCCATCGCCCTCTTTGTTATTTCGTCCACATTAATAAAGACAAGACCTAGTTCGTTAATTTGGTTTTATTGTGGAGGCCTTCAGCAAGGTGGGTCTTTAATCATGTTTATGAAAAACTACTTTGGATTATTAGTTCCATCCGAAACAGCCTTTCCATCAAGCTGGCCTGGCGGCCCTACTCAAACAGCCCGCAAAACGCCCCCATCCCCATTCTTTTCCTCTCTTTTCCCGTCCTTGAAATATGTTTATCATTGGTCTAGACTGACATTCGGGCATGACCATATTGATTAACCCTTATTAGTTGCCATTGGCCGTCATTTTGCCCGTAACTAATAAGAATTCAAGTGTTGCAGGCTTGCAGCTATCAGGATGGCATCTAAAACTGTAAGAACTTCAAAAGAAACAGGTTCTCAGGAATATAAATTAAGAACTAAAGGTCATTTCCTATAAGTTTCTCAGGAAAAAAAAAGGGTTAAGCTGGATCTTTCATGCATCCTGCATATGAGCTGAACCTGTAGGATAGCACTAAGTTCCATCAAACGGTTCAGCAGATGTATGCACATTGCGAAGGCCATGTGGAAGCATGAACTTTTTCGAAGGCTGTTTCAAGCAACCAGAAGAACTTGCTCCATAGGTTGTAAGAAGTTTACTCTATGACTAAACCTTTTATGATAACAGTCGATTGTAAATAAAGCAAGCACAATGCCACAGGAATACACAATGACTATTTGATACTGGATATGGAAGGAAATAGTGCTTCATAATAAAATTTCTACATATTTCTATTTTTACATCTCTAAGTAATCATTACAACTAGAAACGAGATAGAGAAAACAAGATTGAAAAAGGAAATATAAATTGTTCAATCATGATAGGTCATTCTTCCAGCATAGTATTTACAAAAATTCTGATCTTCAGCTAGAATCTTGACCAAGGCTTTTGACCAGGAGAAGCCTCTCCTTATTCCGTTCCGTTGAACATTCTCAAGATGTCTCAAGGAAGTAGTCTGTAATCAATTTAGAAAGCAAAGCAAAGACAAGAATACAATAAAATGAAAGTTTTCAAGGAATGAAACTGCAACTGTAATCCTCCATTACATACTGATTTATCCTTCTACTTTCTAGGGTTCCAGTTTTTGATTCACATTAAAAGTATCAAATTACCTTCTTAAATCTTACCTTCTATGCTAGAGCTGCTAATGATCAGAAGATGACTGCTGTTGTTCCGGACCTGGTGGCCACATCTGCTGCGCCATGTACGGGTGAGACTGCTGGGCATACAAAGCAGGGTCCACCACAGGCTTCCCCATAATCATTCCCGGAGTTCCGATCTGAGGTGCATGCTGGGAAGGCATGTAATAAGACAGTGCATCAGCAGGCCCTCCAACAGGCATTGTTCCTCTTGGAATCGATGCAAGAACTTCGTCTTTCAAATCCTCCCTCGGAACTATGTCAACTAAGAAATCAAATATGTCAGTCCTAGTAATCGCTGCTGCAATATCATTTTTCTGAAGTGTCCTCCTTTTGTTCTCCTCCGTGTGATTCCAAGAACGCAATGTCAATTCTAAGATGAACATTTCACATGCCCTGGCAAAAATGACAGGGGCCTCGGCTGATATCATCCTCACATCTTCATCAGCTTTCATGATCTTCTTGATCCTGGCCAAGGGAAGACTATGGTTCTTAAAATCAGTAACTTTCTCGATTTCTTGATACTGATTCGCCCAAAATGTCTGAAGTTGTTGCTGAAGTTGCTGTTGCTGCTGGTGGTGGATTTGCTGATAAGCAAGTTGGTGTTGCGCAAGTTGAGCTCCTGTTGGCTGACCGGTGGATTGAATGCCTCCGACTGACCCCGGATTTGGGGCCCCAGTCACTTGGTTTTGATACGGGTTAGTGCCGTAAGGCACTTGAGCTCCGCTGCCAATGATCCCCATAGCTGGGGGCAGTCCATGCCCTTGGTGATCCATTCTAATCAGCGTGAACTAAAACTTAAATGTATCTGCTTGGAATAAAACAGAGAATGTAGCAAGAAACTTTGATTAGACATACATTTTTTATTGCTTTCATTCTAGGCAAGATCAACTCTTTTATAAGGAAAGCCAAAAAGAAAAGCAAACAGGTAGAATATTGAGGGAACTCAAAAAAATGATTGATTTATAATCAGATCCCTTAGATGCAAATTGTATTTGAATATATAAATATCAGCCATCATTTTCATTTTTTCTTTGTTATTTCCCAAATTAATTCCTCCAATATCTTGCTATGGAAGATCAAGTTCCATTATTGATTCAAAGCAACACCTACTTAAGCTAATTGGCAAATAAATTACCAGCATTTCCAGGAGGATCATGAAATGATAACCAACATAATATAAAAACCGTAAAACAAAATCTGTTGTTTCCACTTTCCATTTAAATAAAGGCAAATCCTGATAATTTTGTGTCATTTTAGCTGCAAAAACATGAATTTGATCATGATTTACCTAATAAAATTCTCCATCCAAAATGAATGAAAAAAAAACAAGAACCAAAACATGGTAATTGATCAGCAGCTTATTCAATCAAACAAAGGCAATATGTCTACAGCAATTAAACATAGAAAAAAACCATTAAATGAGAAGATCATTCAAATAATATCTCCAAAACCAACCCAGATACGTATATGCTTGTATATTATACGTAAAAAAAGAAAGTACACAAAAAGCTTATACCTTTAGGAGAAAAAAATTGTACCTTGATTGGAAGATTGAGAAGAACCTGAGACAAATAAAAAAATAAAAGATGTCAAAAGAGAAGAGAAGCTTCCAAGATCAAAAGGGTAAAATTGGGTAAAAGTCTTTTTAAGAGAAAATTTTCCGTACGGTGAGAAAGATCCAATTTTGGAAAATTTTAGGGTTGGGAGAGAGAGAAAGAATGAACATTGAAGAAAAGTTTGTATTTTTTTGGCAATGATTAATGTTTTCTTTTATTGTATTTTCTCGTACAAACTAACCTGAGATTGGAAACAACAAAAGCTGAATTTGTTTCTGTTGATATTGTGAATTTTCTGTTCGGTTTTGACCTATGATGTCAGAACCCACTTTTTATATGGTCTTCCTCATCCACTTCTTTTTGCGTTCTCTTTTCCTTTTTTGGTTTTGGGACGAAATTACCCTTTTCATGAAATTACCTTCTGATGTAAGTTGGGGTTGTTTTGGTCCAACAAGTTTGGTTTATTTGGGTGTGTTTGGTTCAAGTTTGCAAATCAAAAATTGCTTTTTTTAAATATTATAATAGGTGAAGATTTGCCTTGCTATTCTCATAGATTATTACTTGCAAAGACATGTTTGAGTTAAATATGTTCATGTCATGTTGAAAAGTCAGGTTTCTTAAAGTAAATTACCCTTTTCATGAAATTACCTTCTGATGTAAGTTGGGGTTGTTTTGGTCCAACATGTTTGGTTTATTTGGGTGTGTTTGGTTCAAGTTTGCAAATCAAAATTTGCTTTTTTAAATATTACAATAGGTGAAGATTTGCCTTGCTGTTCTCATAGATTATAACTTGCAAGGACATGTTTGAGTTAAATATGTTCGTGTCATGTTGAAAAGTCAGGTTTCTTAAAGTAAATTTACATTTAAATTCAAATTCAAATTGGTAAACCATTTTAACATATGGGAAGATCCCTCCTCAGGCTGGTGCCTCTATTTAAGAGGAAGATCCAACAGCTAAACATCCAATACCTAGTAATGTTCCAGTCAAGACTGGGACAGTTTGCACATTCCAATGGACAGGATAATCCAATTGTAACTGCAAAATCTGCTTCTCAAAGGTTTCTTTAGATTTTACATTCTATGTTGCACCGAATCTTCATTTTTCTTGAAGTCTTCATATCCGACACCCATATCCGATGTATATCCGACGCATATCCAGACATGGGTATGAAAATATGACCCTCCAAATACAAGAAAAAACTTCTAAAAAATTGAACATACCTATGTCAGACACATATTTATATCCAACACTCACACCCGAATCCAAATAACATAGATTCACAATACCAGACAGCTGCTAATATAAACAAGTATACACTTTTAATCTGATAATGTGGCAATTTCATGGTATATGTAGCTGTCAGAACTAATTTTATGCATTCATCAGACTAGGAGAAATTTGGCCTCTCAAACATTCCATACAATCATCTAGAAAATGCTTCGGACTAGGTGAGTGAGGAGTGTAGCTTTTTGGGGCTTCATTTAACCAAACCAAGAATTCTGCCAGGCACAAGCAAGAAAAATCCAGCCATGAACATGTAAACCATGGTGTAAGAAAAAAAAAATGTGGAATTTCATTAATGAATACCACTATGCATCTATTGAGTACAAATAAATCATATTATGCTCAGACTACTGCCTGTTACAGATTTATTCTGATCTGTATGATATTCTAATTTGCTATAAACAAAACATTCATTACAATAGTGGAGAATCTAACAGATGAAAAATACAATTCCCTCAAGACAAAAGTTATCTGTCTAGAAATTGCAGACAAAACCCCCCACAATTCCTTGTACCTTGAAATGCCGAGACAAACAACATATAGTAGCTTTTGAAGTTCTTCAATCTCCATACATCAGCATAAATGAATTGAATGTCTTCAGCTTAGAGGATTAAACCAATCACCCAGAAAACTTAGCAATGATCAAGCTAACTAATGTGAAAATGATATAAAGGCCAACAAGGCAGAATCCCCAAAATCTAGGCACCCGGAATCTAGACCAAGTTATAACCAATAGAGATCCCATCAGGCTCAAAAACAAGAAAACAAATGCAATAATAATACCAATGTGAAAATGAAGCTGATAGGCTTTTGGATAAACATGAGCTGTTTGCATTACCAAAGCTGTTCCAAGCCCAACAAGCATATTAAACATTGGCCCAGCGAAGCACCCAGCCATAGCCATTGCTGGATGGCCTGCTTTGGCAACAGCAACGTCAGCCACAAGATCTCCCACAGAGTTTCCCCATGCAAGTACTGTGAGTCCAAGGAGTGCTGGAGGCAATTCAAGAAGTGATCCAAGGGCTGCCAAGCAGTTTAGCAATTCCCCAGCAACAGTAGATATCCAGAACACGCTCATTACAAAAGCCACAACCACTACAGGCATTTGCTCGCTCTTTGGAGGTTCTTTTTCCAATATAAAGTGAAGGACGGCAAGAGAGAAGCTTGCAAAGAGTACAACAAACCAGAGAGGGAAACGGGTGTTTGGAAGGAGGAACACAATTGGGTGATCTAATGGCATGAACGAGTTGCAAGCATATAAGAGGGCTAGAGGGCAAAGGGCAATATTAGCAGATAGGTAGAATCTATTCCATTCAGAAGGGGAAGTTTGTGGAATTGTGAGCTTGAGAAGAAAAGAGATAGGAACCTCCCATGCTTTTGAGATCTGCATAGAAGACAAAATACAAGTCATTAGAGAGAAAGCTGGTAGAAGTTTATGAGTACAAGCAAAAACATAATTGAGCTGAACCAAAAACTGGCAAATAAGATCCCAATTCGACAAATTTCATGGAAACTATCCTTTTTCTAGCTCCTAGCATGAAGTAATAAGCAAAACATAACCTTGCTATTTTAGCCATGAAGTTGTCAGGTCAATTCAAATATTGCACTTAAACCTTCAAGATCTATCAATCCTGCGTTGGACTCCCATGCACACTATATTTCTAAACACTTAAAGGGACCAAAATCAATGAGTATAATTTCATTTTTACTGGTGTCTCAGGTTAGTTTCATTTTTACAGGTATAAGCATGAAAGCATTGACATCAAAGGAAGAATGAATTTCAACAACATACAAACTGCAGTATACTTTTTTATTCCACTACCATGGTCCATGGACAAGGAAATATTCTACATATCCATCCCTGAAAGGAAGGCTCAACCAAAACTCTCTCTACACTTTTTTCCTTTATATTCATAACATCCAACATGTACATTCTTCAATTTACAACAAAGGAAAATGAAAAAATTTGCTCAGCTCAAATATTTCAACCAGGAGAAAAAGAAAAAAAGGGCAAACAGCAGAGCTTTATTAGACGTTACTGTTTCTACCCCATTTCTAGTTATGCTATCTCAAGCAATAAAAGAGTTTCAAAAATATAAGGGATTAAGCATTAACTTACAAGCCAACAGCATCAAGATTCAGTTCCTAGTAACTCTAAGCACTTACATCAAATATTCTATCTACCAATGCTCTTTCATCCAATCAATCAAGTAATAATATTCATATTCAATACTAAAACAAAGTTCAACAGAACACAAAGGACAAAACAAAATAATAACAACATAAAAAGTTCCCTTCTAAGTAAATTATAGAAACTTACCATTTCATATACTCCTGCAATTCCCAAAGCCTCCTTCTCTACCTTCATACTCCTCTCAACTTCTCCGATCTCTTTATCCAGCAAATGGCAATCTTCTGTCACCATTTCCTTCTCCAAAATCAGCTTCTCCTCCTCTCTCCCAGTCCCAAAATCCATCCAAAACACAAACCCAACAAAAAACAAATAAAACACAACAAACCCAACAGCTTGCCACACAAAAATCTCCCCACTCAAATACACATAGAACAAAAACAATGCCCCAACCAAATAAAACAACACATCCCTTATAAAAGGAGCAGGTTTTACCCCAAAAGGTGCTGCATAGATGGCAACAAAACCAACCACAAAGGCAGAGACAAATGTCCCAGCCGACAAAATTGCGCCAAACCCAGTTCTGTAATTACCTGTGCGGACAGCATGGAGGGAGGCAAACACATCGGGGGCACCATTTCCAAGGGCTAAAAGAGTGACAGCAGCCATGGAAGGGGACAAGTTGAGGAGAGAAGAGAGCTTTGTGGTGACAACGGAGAAATGGGATTGGGCTGTTTTGATGAGAATGTAAAAGTCGAGGAGAAGGAGAAGAGAAAGGAAAGGAATTGAGAGGAAAAACTTTTCATTGAAAAGACAGTAATGGAGGGAAAGGTAGTTAATGAGGGCACTGTCAGAAGAGTGTCGGGAATAACAGGAAGTTGAAAGGAGGGATCTTTGAGGGATTACTGGGGGTTTTCGTGGGGAATGGAGTAAGAAGAAGAAAAGGAGAGAGGAAAGGAGAGTTAAGGAAAGAAGGGTCGATTTGAGGAAGGATGGGAACGAGAAGGCCATGCCATTAAGATCGAAAAGACTGGAACTTTGGGAGTTTTGAGATTCCCTATTTGTTGAAAGTTTCAACTTTTCTTTTGATTGATTGATGGGAATTTGGTGGCCTGTCAGTGTATCAGTTCTTGCAGGAATGGAAATGAAGCTGGGAGGAATTGGGGAGGGGAAGGGTAATTTTTGGAGATCTTCAGGTTTTCAGTAGGAGGTGCTGCATTGGGTGTAAATGATCATTAGATCCCTTGGTTTTTGGGGCTGTTTTGCTTCTTTTTGGATCTTTCAGTGAGTAGCGTTTACAGACGTATCCTTTCAGTTTTTTAAACGCGTTTCTGCCAGCTGATTTCTCACTAAATGAAAAAAAAAAAAAAATTGGGTTTTTTTTCAGAGCACAAATAAAAAAATAATAATAAAAAATCCCAGATCAGATCATCAGAGGAATAAGAAGGCGTGATCTTTGCTGAGCCATGCCACGGTTTCCTTCCCTTTGTTTTCAGATATTTCTTTAAATAGAACTGAGTGTAAGTATCATTTTCAAGTTCTTAAAAGGTTTCTTGACCAAAAACAAAAGAATGGTCCAGCCAATGATGCAATTGTAATCCCGGAGGATTATGGTAAATAGATAATAGGACAAGAAACAGAGAGAAAGGAATTTTCTATTGGATGAATAAAAAAGTTGGATCTTGGCTGATAAATTCAACTTCTTTGGTCAATCTGGATTGAATAAAATCTGAAGCTACATATTTTACCACTCTATATTTGTAAAATAATGTCTGCAGTG
The DNA here is from genome assembly GCA_030761205.1 of Fremontodendron californicum. Taxonomy (NCBI): domain Eukaryota; kingdom Viridiplantae; phylum Streptophyta; class Magnoliopsida; order Malvales; family Malvaceae; genus Fremontodendron; species Fremontodendron californicum. Next base: position 1,385,732 of record JAULJL010000005.1, read on the forward strand.
CCGAACATTGAACTGAACATTCAACATATCATACTGACTTACATATGGAGGCCCAAAGAAAGAAGAATAATTTACATGGGCATATAACAGTTGAAGTGAAAGTGAAACAAATTTTACATACTTATGCTATCGTCGAAGCTTTCTCAATAACCATTTCCTTCGTTGATTAACATCCATTGCCACAAACATCTGGGCTTTTTTCTCATCTTCGAGAAGTTTGCTAGCATCTAAGAAGAGCACATCATCCATGCCCGGTATAGCTTGAAGAGCATCAACAATGCTTTCAATTGAGCTATAATATTGGTCTTCATTGTTAAAACTAGTTTTGACCATAACCGGCTTCTCATCAAATGCATGTAGTGTTTCTTGATTGGGTTTCGGGGCTTTTCTTGATGCGGACATTGATGAAGTATCAGTTTTCCGCCTTTTCCTTCGATCGGGTATTTCAAACTCTGCGGCCAGAGATTGCAGATCCCCGAAGATATCATTGAACCCCATATCAAGTGTGTCATTGTCAATCTCTGATTTTATACCCACGCATGGACTGCTACTGGCAGGAGATTCATCCTCCTCTTCACCTACAAAAGTACAAAGTGAAAACAGACTCAGTATATATGTGACACTCAAAGAGAATGAAGGTTGTCCACGCATAGGCAATTTATTTCCACACACATATATATACAGAGAGAAAGATAGAGAGGGAGAGAGAGAGAGATGCACCCGCATAAATCTCTGCCTCGAAATGCCACCCATCTATACTTGTATTTCCATAAATCAAGAACAGATCATTATAACTAGGAAGAGTTCTGTTGCGGTATGATCGTGCATCAGGGTGTTCCTGCACCAAGCCAAATTTAAGCTAATAGGGACATCTAAACTTTTTTTTGCAGAAGAAAACTTGGTTGTAAAGCACCTTTAGATAAGTAGACCAGACATTATCATCGGCAATTATCATTTGTCGCATCTCATCCCAAGCAAATCCATCATGGTCAAGTAGATTTTTCATATCATTGAACCGTTTCCTCAAGTTCATAAAACGACTTTTTAGGACATCTTTCTCATATTGATGCCCAAATGCTGCAGTAAATTTTGCAACCATATCACCCCAGGCAAGCTTGTTAAATTTTTTATCAATCATACTCCCTTGACGAACTTGCTCTAGCATTAAATCAATGAAATATCGATCCATTGATGGTATCCAATCAGTTCTCCCACAGTAGCCATTTTTCCTTATGGTTCCTTGAACAATTAAAGACAAAGAATATGTTGAATGAAAAAGTAATGTTCTTCAAAGTTGCTAAAACTAATGGATTAATCAACAGGAAATAGTAAATGCGGCAAAAAAAAAACACTATTCCTTTAGATGATAAGAACAACACAACTTATAGAACTAATACAAGGTGCAGATAATCTTAGTAACAGAAAATCTCACCATAGCCATTGCAGCTAGCATCTTGACCTGATAGACGGTCCTTCCCATCAGTTGAATTTCCATAGATCAAGCACAAATCATTATAATTTGGCTTAGATTTGTTTCTGTATGAGTCAACATCTGGGTATTCCTACATTTACCATATGTTAGCTACTTTCAAAAGGAAAAGCTTGACATCTAAGAACAAAACAAACAAGCAAAGCACCTTGATATAAGTATCCCAAACATCATCACGGGCTGTAACCATCTGGCATGTTTCATCCCAAGAAAACACTCTCTGATCAATAAGAGTCCTCATATCATGATATTGTTTCCCTAAACTTTTATGATGATTCCTCAAAATTTCCTCGTTAGGTTGTAATCCAAAACTTTCCATAAATGACAGAGACATATTCATCCATACATCAGTATTTAAAGCACCATTTGTCCTATTGCCTCTATGCACTTGCTCTAACAAAAGGTCAATAAGATGTCGATCCATCGAAGGAGTCCAATCTATCCTTGAGCAACCATTACTGGCATGGAATTGGGTGTCATCTCCTACAATGTCGTCACATGAGAAAATACCCTCAGTACCACCCAGGAAACAAATCTTAATATAATATGCATGTCTTTTAAAAATAAATGCATACCAATCATCAAATCTGGGTCTTCATTTTCAAGATACACCCTTTGGGCTATACTGCACCTGCCATTAGAACCTTCTTGGCCGAATATAAGACATAGCTTGTAATAGTCAGGCACTGATTTGTTTCTGTATGAATGAGCATTGGGATGTGCCTGCATATATTTCACGTAAGCTAAAAAAACTATATGACACAATGAGAACAGAAAATTAGACATATATGGAAATTCACCTTCATGTAGGCTTCCCAAATATAATCCTCAGCAATGACCATTTCTCGAGTGTCATCCCATGAGAACCCATTCTGTTCAAGTAGTATCTTTATGTCATTATATTGCCTTCTCAAGTGTCTGGCCTGAGCCTTCAAAGCATCTCCATCATAGTGACATCCAAATTTTACATTGAACATTGCAACAATTTGACTCCAAGCCTCAGGTATGAACACATGACCAATTTTATTCCCTCCAAGTGCTTGGTTAAGCAACAAGTCAATAAGATGACGATTCATTGCTGGTGTCCAATGTGTACTCAGTATCTCACCTCTATCACGGCGATGGCCTTTGTTTTCTTCACCTACAAGAGTAGTAAATCCCATCATAGATGTATCCGAGAAATATTTATCACCATAGACATAGCAATTTACTATCATCTTCCATAAAGAGTATATGTTGTTCTTCAAATCTTTGTGCTCTCATAGGCCCCTATAAAAGATAATTATTAACAAGAAAAGTAATCTAATCATGCAAATTTTCTTATAACTTGCGGTCAGAGAGAAATGAAATAAGAAAACCAGAGGTCCATATTCAGCCAGTGGAATATATCATAGGCTAAGATAACAGTTAGTCTAGCTTATCCAATTTTCTTGTCAAATTTCAGTGTTACAAGCTTTTCCAAACAATCAGATGCCATGATAAATCCCCTATCCTAACCTTCAGAACAAAAAAAAATCCATGTCTGCTTACACAGAAACGAAGCTCACCAGTCCATGCTGGTAATATTTTAGGCCCAGTGTTTCTTCCTTGGTACATATGACTTGAAACTCCATTGTTGCTTGCGTTACTATAAATCAACCTCAAATCTTGGTAGTTCAGCATCTTTTTCTTTCTGTAGGTACGAGCATCTGGATGTGCCTAAAACATAACATAGAAAATTAAAATATGCTATATCAGTCAATTTCCATGTTGAATGGATATCGAGATATACCTTGATATAGTTATCCCAAACAAGATCATCAGCAACTATCATTTGTTGTTTATCATCCCAAGAAAACCCTTTTTGTAGAAGTAGACACTGAACATCACTGTAGTGCTTCAACAGTTTCCTATATCTACGCCTTAGAAAACTTTTGCCATACTGAAAACAAAACTTGGCATTGAATGAAGCAAGCATATCATTCCATGCTTGTTTGTTGAATGTGTTCTTACTTTTATTGCCCTTTCTAAGATTGTCCAGCATAAGCTCAATGAAGTATTGGTCCATGGTCGGCGTCCATTCTATTTTAGGGCGCTCATCACTTGCTGTAGGAATGGTACTTCCAACACCTAGAATTGAGATAGTAATTAGTTAAAGAGTTTTCTTCTCTTTTCTTCCAAAACAACAAAAAGGTCCCATACAATAGTGAATACATTTTACATGTAGTAACAATCCATTTAACGGCATTTAAGACACTTGCAAATAAAGAAATCATCATCAAATGTTCATTTATATTTTGGTATCAACATGTTTGAATAAATAAGTAATAACGTATGTCTGGCTTAGTTTATAATCAACTGTGAGCATGAACACATATATTAGTATGCTAATAAGCCTACAATTTAGTAACTAAAGATTGAACAAAGGTTATATTAAGGGCTTTGTAGGTTTGCATTTAGTACACACACTCTCCATGAAAGTATATATGATACTAAATCACTGAAAAATGTTACTGAGATTTCTCAATCAACTCCTACGAAACATTATTACAATGGCATTATTATTGACTTTTACAGGCCACATGCTTGTTCGTCACTCTTAAAAGGTTAAAGAGTTTTGCATAATCATAAAGAACCCCAAAACTGACTCAGTATAAACCTAGCACTAGCAATATACACAACAATGCCAATAGAAACATATAGCTTTGCTAGTACACACCGAAATTCACCCCTTGAGCATCATCATCAAAGTCAATATCATGACTTGATCTGCTGTATCTTCCATCCGCTTGTGTATACGCATATATCAAGCACAAGTCATTGAAATTCAGCAAAGTTCTATTTCTATACACCTGGGCATCTGGTTGACCCTGCAAATCCATTATCCTTAAGAACATATAAAAACACAAAGGCAACACAAAGACTTTAACCAAAACATCATCCCACCTTGACATACGCATCCCAGACATGCGGAGGGGCAACTACCAATTTCCTTATATCATCCCAAGTGAACCCGTTTTGTTCGAGAAGATTCTTCACATCATTATACTGCTTCCACAAATTGGTATAATGACTTTTCAAAGTATCCCTATCGTATTTACACCCAAACTTTGCATTGAAAATGGATAACATATCAGTCCAAGCTTGTTTGTTAAATGTATGACCTAATCTATTACCCCTATGCATTTGATCTAACATAAGATCAATAAAATATCGTTCCATTGTTGGCGTCCAATTTGTTCTCGTTCTATCACTGCTCGTAGGTGCATTGCTTCCCATTCTTCCCCCTAATAATACACAAAATTTCATTAATTGTTTAATTTAGAATTACAGAATTAAAAAAAAAAAATTGAAATTTAACAGCTTACAAGCTCATAAAAATCAAAGCATCGATCAATAAAACAAGAATATATATGTATATATGTATAAACACATAAATATATGCCCAAATGAAAGAAAAATTGAAAAAGATAACCAAAAAAAGCTAATAATTTACCTGTTCACAAAGAGAACTAAAGAAAAAGGCATAAATAATCGTTAAGTTTAAGCTTTCTGCTACCTAAGAGTTTCAAGCAGAGAAATTTCTCTAAATTAAGTTGAGATTATGCTATGTTAGCTCAATTAAACAACTAAAACTAAAAACTGTATCATTTTCTTTTGTATTTCCTATACTTTCTCAGTAACCAAAAGTAAACAAACGCAAAATTGTTAGCAAAGAGAGTTTGGCTTGCACCTTTGTTTTTTCGTCAGAACTTTGGCGAACGAGAAAAATTGGTTTTTTTTTTTCCGAGAAAATTTTGATCGAGTGTGTTTCAGTTTTCACGGGTGGCTTGGAATTACAGCGAAGAAGAGCTAGGGCCAGTTGGGCTAGTGGGAAGATGGGTCGTCAGCAGGCAATGAAGTAGCTCAGACGGAGACGGTGGCCCAAAACGATTCCGTTTGGGCTTCTAATTTAGTGAATTGCAGAAGCAGACCCTGACAACTAGGCTCAAATCCATGGTTCGAAGGACTCAGATATCCCGAGGATTGAACCCAACGTCTCCTACGTCTTTGGGTGGGAGAAAAAGGCCCAACGCTACTTAACCTATAAAATAAAAAAAATAGAAACTAGACATGACACTTGGACATAACACGAGCACGAAATGTAAAATATAATTAAAATACGATATAAAATATGATACGATATAAAAAAATAATACGAACACAAATACGGCAAAGTATCAAAATCTATATAACACGAATTATAAACGTGTCAAAATTTATATAAATATATAATACCTTAAACATAATTATAACACGTGAAAATATATGAACACGATACGAATACACAAATTATTAGATCTAATACAAACCTTTAAATATATAGTATTACAAAGTAAAATTTGGACTTATCTCTCTAAGGATTGCGGTCAATTACAGTGAATATCAACGATTAAAAAAAATCAAAATTAAAAAATAATCGTATTGCTATCGCTGCTTAAGTCGGTGCTTACGAGCGATTTAATATTTCTATATGCAAAATTGGAATGACATGACAATTAAAAAGTCATAGTCTCTCCATTAGACCTACTCACGGGTGGGGCCTGGCAGAAAATTCTTGTTCCGGGTCGGCCCGACCCGGCCCAAAATAGTATTTTAGATATTAAAATAATATTATTTTTTTAAAATTTTAATTATAAAAATATTTAAAAATATATATATTTTTAAATGTAATGAACAGTGCTTAAAGGTCGGGCCGGGCCCGCCCAAGATCAAACCTGGACAAAGATCTTCAAAAAATTTCAAGCCTCGGCCCATAGCACCTCTACTCTCCATATACCATCCCTACAAGCATAAACCTTGCCATTTTACTAGCTTGGTTGTGACTTGTGAGGCTTTTATTGTGATATATCTAGATCTTATTCCATTAGTCCAAAAGTCCAAAACACATAGAGATGACCTTTTATTGTGATATATCTAGATCTTATTCCATTCATTACATAGTCTGAAAGTTGAAACTAACACCAAGTAAAGGTCACCTACTAGAAACTAGCACCAAGCACAAGTTAACATATACAATAGGATTAAGAAAACTTCCTCTCTTTCTCTCTATGGAATAGCAGTGAAGTTGAAATTATTGCAAGAAGTCCTGAAAAACAGCAGGGAAGAGCTGAAACCAAGCCTTGACCTAGCCAGATCAAACTGTACAAGATTATTCTCCATTTGGTAAGCCCCAATAACAATTGAAGCTCGAGTGTTCAGTCCTCGGCCATCAACAAAGGCTAAGCATGAAACTCCTGGTGCAGCTTGAACCACAGAGTTTGATCCGAAAATCCTCCATATAACATGCTTATCATGGAGCACAAGGTCGATATTAGGAACCTTTGGTCCAACCCTGGTGCTTTTGATACTTTTCGAGTCAAAACAAACCCCGAAAGGTTCCACAGGTTTTACCAGCTGGGGAATACCAGCTGAGAGCTCCTCAGTGAAAAATTGAGTGACAGCTTTGAAGATTGAGTGTTCAAGAACTGTGTAAGGATTTATTGTGCTGAGCTTTGTGCCTCCAACACCTCGTCTATTGATTGATAACAGACTTGCGTTTACTGGAACATCCTTGTTATTTATTTTGATTGATCTCACTTCTATGTAGTACTCTCCTTGTGGACTAATGATCAGTGGAGTGTAGCTTAAAGGGCGTGCAATATCAACATCGGGAAGCATATAATAAGGGCTATCCCCAAAGAAAATGACCCCATTACGAGCTAGACACAAGGCAAATGTTGGGGCAAAACCAGCAAATCCGAAGTGCGAGGCAAGTTGAGTGGATAGAGAAATAGGGGAATGCCCCAATCCAGCTACCCCTTGAACATTTCCTGGTAACCCTCTTTGCAGTAAAAGGGAAGGTGCACAAGTAAACAAGAACTGAGGTATCCTAACAAGGGGACCAGGGTTAGACCCTTGAGTGGATTGAATTGATAGCACATCTTGTGCGAGCTCACCCATGGCAGTTAGGCCTGTCACAGGGTTCACTGACATGAGCCCACATGTGTTGTTGTGGCACCCTGGTCTAGCCTTGGAGGAGGAGCAAGTGTGGCAATAGTGAGCGGTGGCTCTAGCACATTGAGTCGAATGGCATCGAGGGGCACGGTAGGTTGATGAAAGGTAGTTTTGCTCACAAGTAACCCATAATAACCTTCCATTCAAGTCCACAACAAATGGGACTTGCAATAGAGGAGTTCTCTTATAAATGTTAGCAACATAAAGATTGGTCTTGTTATCTTGGTGCACTGGCAAAACAAACTTGTTTGGCTTGGAAGTTGTTTGAGATTCTGATAAAAGGGTGAAAGAAGAGAAGGAAAGGAAGCTGAGAAGAAAATAAAGGAAAGAAGAAGCCATGAATGGAAGAAGGAAAAGGGTTAAGCGGTGAGGAAATAAATGGTAAATTGAGTTATTTATAGGCGGTTATCTTCTTAGTTTATTGGCAATTTAGTTCTCAAAATTTAGTCATCTTTGTGTCTTGGCATTGTTCATGTGAAAGTTTAGGCGTTATTTGCATTTGGCAGCCCTGAAAGTGAGGCTTTGAAAGGCAGGTTCACATGCTAAATTTGGCAAAGTCAGGCTAAAGATGAACATGAGAACAAGGGAACAAAATTGAATTGGAAAGTGTGAGAGGCACTTGGCAATGGCTAAGAGCTTCACCAGCCAGGAAACATTTGTAGCATGAACTCATACAGGGCTCCCATGGCCCTGGCTTTGCCTGGAATCAGATGTCATTCTTGTGTATAAATAACATCTTTTTAGTATAAATAACTTATTTTTATTGTATATCTCAATGATATCTATATCTATTCATAGACATCAAAACATCACCTAAAAAACCTTTATCTAAATTTTATCCTGTCAATTTTTATTTGCTCCATTTTGGTCATAGACTAAACAAATTCCTTAATCTACTCTCAATTATGGGTAGTTTCATAGACAGAGAAAGCTGAGAAACTTGTGCATGCCTTTCAAAGTGGGCTCAAGTTTATCCTTCTATGCAGAGTCATAAACTAGGCTGTAGTCCAACTCCACTTATTGGGTTCCACAGCATAAATGGCTAAAAATAGTGGCAAATGGGTCATGGGCTCGTGGCTCCTCCTGATCAAAAACTAGAGAACACAATGAAATGGCCAAATGGGCCAAGCCATAAACTTGGAACAATCAATAATCAACAAGTATGGAAACAATCACTTTCAAAACTCCAAAAGCGTGGGACGGTGGAATTTCTTCAAAGCAAATATAATTGCAGATTGCAATCATATAGGGGAGAAAATAGTAGTCAAAAGCTGAAGCCAAATGGACCATTTTTCTAAGATTAGATGGGGATTGATGCCCAACATGTTTTTATATTTGAAACCAACATCATATAAAATTATATTTGGTACATCTTTTGAGAAAGCAACTGAACTATATTCATCATATATCCCTGAAACTTTACCTAAATTTTCTTCTACATAGTAACCTTACTAGTATTACTTAAAAAAAAAAAAAAAAAAAAAAAGAGATTGGGGATTGCCTATCTAGGAAAAACAAAAATTTCCCATTGGCAAGAAACATAAGCAATGTCTTCTTGAACCTTGCAAGCTTGTATAAAGCAATCCTAGAAGCAAAAACCAAAGAAAAAAAAAAGGTAGAAAATGAAAAACAATACTAATCTAGGAAAATTTTACATGATACTGCAGCTATTTGCGTTCTCATCACTAAAGAAATGAGCATAAGATTCAGAATTTGCTGCATGCATTGGAGCAGGCCCATAATTTGCAGGGGGATATGGTTGTGGTTGTGGTTGTGCATACATCATTGGTTGATACATCCCCCCATTCCCATTTGCACGCTGTTGATTCATCATCATGGCCATGTATTGTTGATGTTGATTATAGCTATTTCCTGGTCCCATCCCTTGGTAGTACCCACCATTCGTTGCTGCAGCTGCTGGTAGTCCTTGCACTGCAGGAAAATTACCCATCTGCCTCATTGGATAATTTCCCATTTGGCCCATTTGACCCATATTATAACCCATCTGACCACCCATTTGACCCATATTAGAACCCATCTGACCACCCATTTGGCCCATCTGACCACCCATGTGACCCATCTGACCACCCATTTGGCCCATCTGCCCCATATTCTTATTGCCACCGCCGCCAGCACCACCAGCACTACCTCCCTTACCACCACCACCTCCTTTGCCATGATTAATTACATCAATGTCATGAAACCCACCATTTTTTATTTTGTTCATCTCATGGCCCCCACCACCATTTTTGCCCCCACCCTTTTTAGCTCCATTGCCATAATTGCTTCCACCACCACCACCATTGCCTCCATTTCCATTATGGGCACCCTTATTTTTACCATTACCATTATCATCCCATTCATTTTTACCCTTCTTATGACTACAATCTTTTCCACCTTTATCCTTCTTAAAAAATCCTAGTAAACCTCCACCTCCTTTTTTACCACTATTTTTATCTCCTCCCCCTTTGTTTCCCTTCCCTCCTTTGTTCTTTTCACCACCTCCTTTCTTTCCTCCATTACCAAGCTTCCCATCTTTGTTTTCTCCCATGCCTTTCATTACTAAAGGCATATCAATAACTCCCCCTTTCTTGCCATTATCCCCACCACCACCACCGCCCTTTTTACCATTCATGGCAGGGCCACTAATCATGCCATTGGGCCCATAAGGCCCATGGCCTTTTCCCACCATAGCTACCATCTTGTTTTGCATTTGATGCCCATGCCCATGTCCATGACCATGACCAAATTCCTCCTCCTCCTCATCAAACTCATCATCATCAAATTCATCATCAAGCTCATCACCAAACTCATCATAATCATCATCACTTTCATCTAAATCATCCTCATCAGGCAAGTGAAACTTGACAGATTTCTGGTCTTTGGAAGGTACCTTAAAATCTTTAGACCCTTTCATCATTTGCTGCTGCATATGTTGTGTTGGTGCAAATTGCTGCCCATTTTTTTGCTGGATATTTCCACCACCACCACCCTTCTGAGATTTGTTGTCCTTCCCACCTTTGCCACCATCCATATTCATGTTCTTGAACTGGTTAGGAAGTTGGTTTGGGAAATTGTTTGAACCCTTTTGAGCTGCTCCCCATAGCTGTGCATGTTTTCCTGACTTCTCCAGCTTCTTTATGATTATAGCTGGATCAACATTTCCTATCACTGTTACCTTCCCTTGCTCTGCATTTATACTAGTGGTATACACCCCTGACCAAAAATAAAAGAATGAACCAAAACAAAATCAACAACCCAAAGTAGAAAATTAAAAAAAAAAAAAGGGGGGGGGGAAACAAAAGAAAGTTAAATATCAAGCTAGAAATGAAATAAAACCATATGTAATTAACATATATACCATCAATTTTCTGCAATAGTTTCTTTATTTTCTGCTTACAGCCTTCACAGCTACACTGTATATTCACTTTGAGAACCCATGTCTGAAAGAGAAAAGCAACCCCAAAACAAGCAGAAACAGTGTTAAAATTAAATCAAAACAGAGAAAAAGGGTTATAAAACAATTGAAAAAAGTGCCATAAGTAAACTAATTAAGTTACCTGCATCTTCATAACCTCTTGTTTATTCATCCTTTAAGGAACAGAAGAAAAGATCTAAGAAACTGAACTAAGACAGACAGACAAACAGAGAAAGAGAGAGAGAGAGAAGCTGAAACTTTTGCTTCTTAGTTGTAAAACAAAGAAATGAAAAACCTTTGCTACAAGATTTAAGAAAGAGAGAAGAGTTTAAAGGCGGTTGTTGGGCATTAAAACGCTTCTCTTTTATCTTTATAAAACCTTTATTTTTAGAGAAGAAAGAAAAGAGAAAGAGAGAAGGCGGTTGCAGAAGAGGCAAGGTATCATGAAGATTTAAATATAGAAAGAAAAAAAAATAATGAAAAACAGCTAGGAATAGAGGGATCTCGTGAACCTTGATAGTATGAGCTAAGCTAGATCTCTTGGCTTTATACTATTTGAAGCTTCCCAAGTGATTTACAGCCAAATTTATTTTAAATAAAACTTATTAAATCAAAAGACTAAAACATAATTAGTACTCAAAAAAAATTTTAATGATTGTAGCACAGTGCAAGAATTTAAACTACGATAGTGGGACTATTTTTTTTTTTGATATAATAAATATTAATAATAAAATTATAAAATAATATATTGTGACTTTTATTTAAGTTTTTGAAATAATAAAACACACCCGATCATGGATGGGTCGAGTCGGATCGTGATTCGGTTTTTTTTCATATTTTTGTTTCAGGTCCAATCCTGAATCGGGCCGGATCGATACGGTAGGTCAAAATTTACTATTTATTGAATTAAAAAAATATTTTTTATATATTTTTATAATTAAAATTAAATTAAATAATATTATTTTAATTAAAAATACTGTTTTTGATCGGGGCGATCCGGAACAAAAAAATCTTATTTAAACCCGAGTCAATACAAATCGAATTTATCAAACTAAAAAATTATCCGATCCATAAATAAGTTTACACCCGACCAAACTGAAGCCGGTGTTTCTCACTTCTTTGGCCTCGTTTGGTCCCCTTTGCATTGCTGCAGCTTCTGACTTGTTGTTTGACTTCTTAGGCAAGTGGATTTATAATGGAATATAATTGCACATGCTGTTCTTTTTTTTTCATCATTCACATGTTGTTTTTATATATATTGAAATTGAATTGCAAGTAGATATTTGAATAGTTAGGTAGTTAGATAGTTTGTAGTTTGGACTTTGGATCTTGGAACATGCAAAGAAACAAATAAATATAAAAGAAAACTAGGAAAAATAAATTAAGTTGTGCATATTTAATAATCATGACTATTCTTGATAAATTAACCCCATTTTCTGTTTTATTTTTATTTTTTACATTTGCCCAAACATAATCTAAATAAATTTTTATGGAAAAAAATTACTAATTTCAAGTTTGTTCTCATACCTATTTTACCTCTTCACTGAAAAGTCAAAAGTCTAGTCTCTCAATTTTCTCTTTTTCCCATTCCTTCCTCGATTGTATTAAAAAAAAAAAAAAAAAAAACCCTACCCATTAAGCGCATATCTATAATCTATTGGCCCAAAAAAAAAAATTTAAGGGCCTATCTTATTGCTTAACTAAAATTAAAAAAGAATTTCTCTCTAACCTCTTGTATGTAGTGGGTTAAAACTTAAAACTTAAGATAAAAGGAAAAAAGTGATACCAACCAAAAGCAAAAAAGCAAAAGAAATATAACGGCATACTAAAAATATGTACGTGGGTGGAATAAAATCATTAAAAAAAAGTGTTTTAGAAAAGAAATAGAATTAATTATGATAGTTTTGCTAAAAATAAAGGTTATTTTTTAAGAAAAAATAAGTAATTTTTTATAAAAGTATATTATTTAAAAAATTGAAAGATAAATATTTTTAAATTTTTAGCCTATTTTTTCAGTAATCATCAATTAACCTAGTTTATTATTTAATCGGATTAGACGTAATTCATATTTTATTGATTAAATTTCTTAATTTAATTTATAAATTATTTTTCATCTCAACAACTAAATTCGTAATATAATAATAAATTAGACTTTAATCACTACATTGATATATATATATATATAATATCTTAAATCTCACATTCTTCTTTTTCTTTCTTTCTTAGTTTTAAATTCTACCCAATTAAAGCAAAAGGAGGAAATAAAAGTATAGGATATAATTATTAGTTGATTACATAATTTAATTCCATTTGCTCTCTTCACATGATTAGTTATTAATTATGAATATAAGACGTGTAAGTTTATTGAAGAAAACATAGTCTAAAAGGATATGAAAGGGTTGATTTGACTCATGCCCTTGCATTCTTATTAGATTTATTTATAAAATACATAATATGTTTTCAATGTTTTTCATAAAAAATGTTTTCAATGTTTTTCATAAAAAACAATCATTTTTTTTTCTGTAGTAGTCGGTGAGTACAGTAAATAAATGAAATTACCATTATGTAATAACCAACTTTTCACTGTAAATTTATCAACCAAAAAAAAAAAACTTTTCACTGTAAATTAATCTTTCACTTTACAAATTTAAGTGAAGTCTTTTATTTGCATTACATTAATATTATTTTTTATATGCCCTATGGCTATGAGTGTATAGAGCAATATTCACTATCCTTAAGATTTTCAATGAAATAATTATGAATTAAATAGTATGTTGTTTTTGTGTAATCTTTCAGGTTTAATGAGCCCTGACCTTAGGTTTTGATTCTTCTTTATATTATTCATTTGATTCGATTTGAATTGAGTACATCTGTAATGAGATATTTTAAAATTGATTTAATTCGATTCGAGTTATTATTTAATTAATAACAAATATTTTTATTTAAATTTAATTATAAAAATATTAATTAATTTATTAAAATTTAAACTAATAATTTTTTTGTACTGTTCAAATATGATCGATTCAATTTTGCTCATGAACAGCCAAAGAATCCTAAAGTCTTATAGGCAAAAGACGACGATTAGAGCAAACGCTGCTGGCTTTTTTGTTTTACAATTTTACAGTGATTCTTTACTTGTTTGACCATTTGAAAAATGGGAAAAATATTAGGGTAAATTTGAAAAATATATCCTTTTCAGTACAATAATTATTAATTATTAAATGATATAATGATATAATGAGAAAAAATTATTTGAAAAAAAAAAAAAAATTGTTAGAAAGGGAATTGTAAAAACAAAATTACCCTTGATAAAAAAACTTTTTTATCTCTTTTTCTCTTATTTTTTAATCTATTTTTTAATTAAAAAATAATTTTTTCTAAAAATAAATTTTTTTATTTTAAAAAATAATTTTTTAATTAAAAAATTAAATAAATAATAAATAATACAAATAATATTTCCAAAATTCATTTTTTTATACAAATTTTTTAAAAAATAAATATTTAAATATTTTATTTTTTTAATTTATTTTTAATTAAAATTTTTAAAAAATAATAATTTTTAATGGAAAGAGAAAGGAAAAAGAAATTTTTTCATTAAGGATAATTTTATCTTTACAATATCCTTCCTAACAATTTTTAACTTTTCATTTCTCTTTTTCAAATAACTCTTAACTATTAAACTATTTAACAATTATTCAGTTATAGAGGTCATGTTTTTCATATTTACCCAAAATATTATAAGGAAATGTGGTACAAAAGATTCGATACTTAATGTGGTACAAAAGATAACAAATGATCTTGATAAGAAAACTATAATATAAGAACAAGAGTACCATCATTTACAAAAATAAATAAAACATTAATTTTAAAATAATAATCTGATTTTCAATATAATATATAATTTTGAAAATAACTATCTCATTTTCAATATAATATATACTTTGCTTGCAAGATTTATCAACTTTATTGTTTACAGTTCTTGATGCAAAAAGATTATAGAAACAAGAGACTTAAGATAGAGTGAAACAATAATAATATACAAAGATCCAAGCAATATGTCATTTTTTTTCTGTATTTTTTTATCAACGGAATGACCAAAAGAATCTGAAACTTAAATCAACCTGTTATTAGACACAGACGAGCACTAAAGTAAAAAACTACAGCAGTTAAAAGTTTTAAAAAAAATTTATATAAAAAAATCATAATTTAAAATTTAAAAAAAATTAAAATTAAAATTAAAATTTTAAATTCGTTAAATATTATTTTTTTAAAGTTACTGATGCATCCGTTGAAGTAAACCCGAATTCAATTTGAATCCTTATTGAGCAACCAAAATAATTGTTTTAGCCGTTCACCTTAAAAGCCTAACCCGTGAGAAATTTTTTTTTTTGTTGTCCCCAAAATATCTTCTTCTACTTCCTTTTATCAGTAAAAGATGTTTGAATGGTGACAAAAAGATCCCTTCAGCATAGGGTACATAGTACATACCCTAAAAAAAATCTAAATAACCCTAACAAAATGCTTTTCTGGATATGGGGTTAAGCTTCAAAAATGGCTTTTTCTGCTCTAAAACTTTTGACTGATCAACCTTCTTTATTTATTAGAAAAAAATTGGTTATAAAAATGCTTTAATATCTTACTTGTAAAATGTGCATATCTCTCATGTAAATAAGTCATAAAGCTATATATATGTGTGAAACAGTGCTAGATTTTGAAGAAAACCTTGCTTGAAAGCAATATTGGATATATCTTAGTAATTGGATCAGATCAAATCCCATGATTATTATCATTATCAAAGTGGCAAATTCTTCTAAAGTTGGTTTTATATATGATCAAATGCTTTTGGATCATATATGCACTAGATCAACAAATTGCTTTAGTTTTTAAAAAGAAGAATCATTCAAGAACTTTTTTTTTATTTCCTTTATTATATTTTAACAGCACAGTGCATAGATTTATCTATGCAAACATAGGATTTTCCTCGGAAAAAAAAAAAAGAAAGAAAGAAAAAGCTTTAGGCAAGCAGTAAATTACAAGATTCTTGTAAGTAATAATTTTAAGTACTTATATTCTAATTAGGTCTCTCTACGGGTTGGATAATCCGTTTCGGTCCGGTTCGCATTAGGTCGAATTTGGACAAGATATTTTATAATTTGAATCGGTCCGGCTCAGCCCTACCAAAAAAGTACTATTTATTAACTAAAAATTAATTTTTTATTTAAATTTAAATTATAAAAAATATATTAATATAAAAATAATTTTTTAATTTTTTTAATATTTTTAAATAATAAAATAAATTTATACGAATCGGACCAAATCGAATAGACTTGGACAAAAAAAAGTAAATTTTCTCGGCTATGGCCCATTGACATGTCTAATTCTAATAAACGAACACCAAGTATTGTGAATATATACTGGTTTTAGGTACTTCTTTAATGAGTACATATAGCAGCTTTCATGTAAAGAAATAAAAGAAAACATTGGTACATAAGAGTAACTATTGGGCAATATCTAGACTATGATGTGAAAAATCACATGAGCTTTGGGAAGCCTTGTTGAAGATAAGAATGGAAAGACTAAGGGAAAGCATGACTGATATTTGTACAGACTGAATATAACAGAGAGTATTATTAATTCAGCCTGGTTTTTGGACTGACATTTTTATCTGATAGCTTGGTGCAGTCAACCTAAAGTTGAATCAGATTCAGATGGGGGGTAAAATAATAGTGGGTTTTTTGCTATTCCCTTAATAAAAGTGATCAGCAAGAGCCAAGAGCTTTATAACAAGCTTTTGTCACTTCTACTTTTTCATCTGTTTTAACAGTAGAAAACATAGAAGAGAAATATTGTAGTTTACATTACTGACATTGAAGTTATTTTCAGAAGACAAGTCAGGCTATTAAATTTTCTATTCTATCTAGAGTTTGCTTAGTTATAATATATAAGTTATTTGATTTCAAGCAATATTTATACAAATAATGTTGCAATAATTTTTATTGAAAGTATTTCGAAAATAAAATTTTAAATGTATTAAGTCGATATGATAAAATGCATATTTAAGATCGGTATATATTACAATAGTATTTGAATATTGTAGTTTTTGTATAGCTTGATTTCAATTATTTAATACTTTATTGAAAACTAGGCTAATTAACTTCTTGTGTCATTATGGAATAAATCTAAAAAAAGTGCATGCATATAGTGTTTTGCTAATTGTAAAAGAAAAAAACATAGCCATCTTTTTATTTAGAGATGGAAAATCTAAAAAAAAGTGCATAATGTTTGCTAGTCATAATTGTAGTAAAAACCTAACCCTATAATACTAGAGATTAAAAAGGTTGACAAGAAGAGAGCTACATTCCATTGAATAAAAACAACAATCTTTTATTATAAGATTCATAATTTGCATGTTCGAATACTCGATATGATAATAACTTATGAATCTTTTTCTAGAAATTTTTGTAGGTTAAATGTTATTGTCATTCTTATAAAGCAGCAATAGGCTACAATAAATACTCATTAGCAGCATATAGCTACTGCTTTTTTTGGGGGTCAGAATTGATAATTAGGGGGGTTTAAAGTTAGGTTATGGCCATAATGAATTATCCAATTCCAAAACTTCAAGGCACCAAAATTTTATGATTACTCCCTCAGTTTTCATTGTTATTAATCTAAGTTAGAACCTGTTTTAGACAGATGATGTGACCTGAAAGAGCAATTGTTATTGACAAAAAACTTTGAATGACTCTCAAGCTAATCCTAGCATACCATGTTTTGTAATCTAATTATAAATTAATTTGGAGTTAATAGTTCTCCTAAATTAAAACTTGCTATATATAAATTATGATGGTTTATTTGAATAATTTTGGAATGGTTGTTTGCTTTGGAAATTACTATGGTTCATATAAGTGGAACAAATTCCTTGCCATCTTCTCTTTGAAGCAAAAGGAAAAAAGAAAGGGAATTGAGCAAAGCAAGCAAGAACAGAAAAGCAAAGATATTTTTATTGCACACAAGAAAAGAGAAGGGCTAAAAAATAGGACTGAGAAGATAGTGACATGTATTCACAGCTGTTTGACAATTAAGTTGGGTCCTCCCCAACATAAGGGTCTGGTGGTAACCCTTAAACCAGGGACAAACAACTTAGGGCAGTGGTCTTTATTATGGCCTTAGACAAGCTCTGGAAGGTCCCCATCCCCCTCCTCCCAAATAGGAGTACCCTTTTGTTGGACTGTCCCCTCAAGCTCCTTAGGAGTCAGGACACAGGTTCAGTGTCACGGTTGATACTAACTTTGAAGGTAATGTCTGTTTCGATTCATACGATTTTGTTCATAAAAAGTGTTTCATAAGTTGAAGATGGAGTGAATACTTATATAACTACTCGAACTCCAATACACAAACGATATGAAATTCATGACTCCTCCCTAAGATCAACACTCAGTCTCTCTCCTTTGTTTCAGATAAGATTTGTGGTATGGTTGGTGTGGTGACAGCCAAATGTGAGTAATTGATCTGATAACTGATAAGGTTCAATGGTTCAGCCCTGTGTTGGACCCATGACCATGAACCATGCCAAACAAAGGCTAGCCTAATAAACAGGATTTGGTCTGGTTAGATAAGATATTAATCAAACCTCAACTAATCCCACTACTCCACTACCAACCTTTTTCCCTTTTTCTCATATTTATCTTTGCCTTGGATTTAAAAATACTTGGAAGATATCAATAGCTATCCAATCTTAAGATTGATTAAGACAGTATTATGGTATGAATTAACCACATTTAGATGAAAAAAGAGTTATTTGTACAAGTTTTAGTTTCAATATTGAATCAAATCTTTCAAGTTTACAACTAATTTCTTAGCCTAAACCCAAAATTTCAGACCTAAAACTATTAAAATTGACTATACATACACCAACCTCTTTTTGATTTTGAAGGTTTCCAACACCTAAGACTGTTGGTGATGTATACAGATTAAGACATGCCATGTGAAAGAAGTTGAACCTTGAGGATAAAACAGAAGCTTGATGTCCTCACATTACCTAATTGGCTGTTACATAAAATGTGATTCACTTCAGGTAAATGACAAATCATACCAAAGCACTTGGTTTGCTGCAAAACATTGTTTTGGAGTTTCTACTTTCTACCTTCATTTATAGTGGAAAAACTCAAATAATATCTCCTTTCTTTGAAAAAGGCTATGATTTTGAATCTAGATATTAAAAAAATGAGATGAATGAAAAGATTCTATATCTTACCTCTCATTATGTAAAGCAACCAATGACTTCAAAGAACTGACTCAACTACTTTGAGTTTCATTTAAGTACAAACTCAACAAAGAAATATCTCTGTATATCAAAGGCTAATTGGTAGTTAATTGGATTATTTTTTGCTTTAGATCCTATTTTTTAAGTTAAAAAAGATTTTTTTTTTCTCTCTCTCAAGACCACTAGCCTGTTTTTTAGGTGGAATTCTGCTAGCTAGTAGTCCAATAAAGCAGAGTATAACTTAACCATGGACCATTCCAATCTAAAGGGCAATAAGCATGGGAAACAAAATATACTTAATATATTTTACTTTTGAATGTGTGTGTGAGAGAAAAAGGGAATTCTAATGTCATTCAAATACTGCAGCTGACATGAAAATCGAGGCCAACATTTTGCTGTAAAGAACAATCCCAACAAAGATTCAAATTCTACAAACAATAAGCCCAAAACCCTTGATTCTTTTTCACTTTAAGATACTATTCAAAGACAGGAGACCTTACTTTTGTCCCCCTCTTCTCACAACACAAACAATCTTCACCTTAACTTTAAGACATTCCAAGCATTTTTTTTTTTGTTTACTTGTACAGTAAATATTCTCTCTGCCTTTTCTGTTCCACAAGCCTCAGAGAGAGACATGGAAAGAGAGCAAGAGAAGAATACTACAGGTTTAACTCAACAGGCTTGTTTTTTTTTTTCTAGATATGACAAATTTATAAGAAACTTAATAGATTTTGTAAAATTCCTAGCAAAATAAAATCTATTGTTTTCTTTGCTTTGCCAGTGTATGTAAGTGTACCAGCAATGTGAAACTATACCAAAATTTGGAGTATAAAGAAAGGCAAAATGTTAAATTCTATGAAAACCTTAATCTTCACCACTAAAAATCTCTTTAATGATTCAGAAGAAATTGAAGATGCTCTTGAAGATATATATATATATATATATATATATATATATATATATATATATATACTTCAAAAGCTGTATAAAAAATGCTCCTCCAATGAGTCTTGTTCTTTTTTTTTTCCTGGTATCCTTCTAAACTGGTGGCTTAGGTTTATTCTGCAATAAGAAATCTAGAGCTTGTAAGGCAATGCAATGCTTATTTGCTAAGAGTCAAAAGGAGAATGCCAAATATAGATTCTGTTTTTTCTTACTTTAATCTTTATCTCTATTAGTTCTTGGATAGACTGGCGACATAAGGGACACCTCATTGATTGCAGCCTCAGTTGTTTAGCACCACTGCACGTAAACTGATAAAGAAAATTTTGCATTTAATTCAGGAAGAGAAACAAGGGGAGTTTATATACATAGCAAAATATAACCTACTCTAATAAATTCCTGGATAGATTTAGTTAAAACTTAAAACAGTCTACCAGATTGTTCAGACCTTTTTCTTGAAATGGGGTGTCAATATTGTTTAGGTTAAGCAGCCTAGCAAAAGAGATTCTAATGCACTGAATAATAAAATCGAGAACCCTGGACTGTCTTTTCTCAAACACAACAGAACTAGGAATATCTTAATTGAGTTCAGTGAGAGGGTAATCCATTAGTGTTTACTCCTAATCTATGTTACTCGGACTTGAGTGTGAGTGTCGGATCATATCTACGCTGGTATTTTTGATTTATTCTAAGTTTTTCCACGTATTTGGAGAGTCTTTGGCGGATTATATCCCCATATCCATGTCCGAATATGTGTGGGATACGAGTACTTTAAAAAAAATAAGAGTCAGAGCAACATAACTCCTAATTATAACAGTGGCTGTAATGCCAAAAAAGTCATGCTACCAAGATAAACACATTCCCACAGGCTGAAGTAATTCTTCAGCCTGTCTTCCTAGCCTGGTATCTTGTTAAATGAAACATTGCTTGATTGTTTTTTTTTTTTTTTCCAAAGAAAGATGGAATGGTTTAATATGGGAATTGGGAACTCTTACCATTTGTCGACAAGGCAAAACAGCAGTATCTTTTGGCTCAGTGATGCAAATTACACATGCTTTCCTTGACTTACTATCATCAAAACCTTGTTCACTAGAATTCTCAATTCCATAGATCTCACGAAACTGGTAACAGATCCCCTCAATCCACAATATTTGCTTGATTACTTTCACTTCAAATTGACCCTCATTATTCTGCTTCAGGACAGCTTGAGTAATTTGTGCATGAGGATTGAGGAGACATGGTTGGTGGAGACTGATCCAGCCCTGGTCCTGCCGAGAAAGAAAGCAAACTTGTTTCTGCAGCGATAATGAGTGGGAAAATGTCTTCTTTTTTGAGAGTCTTGAAAGAAAACCCAATTAAAAAAACAAAGGTCAATGCCAGTTCCTGAGGGCTGGTAGAATTTCTGAGCCAATCCTTTCTGGAATGGAATTCTCTTAGGCATATAAATTTCAGGATACAGTGGCATGAACGTGCAGTTGGGCCCTTCCTTGGCAAAGTAAAATATGGTGATACTGTCAGACAAGAGAGGAAAACTTTCACATAAGTGAAAATAGGATCAGGCTATAGAAAATGGGCAAGCCAATAGAACATAACTTATAATCCCAGCAAAAGGGGTAGAAGGAAATGATTAAAGAAAAATCAGAACTACTTTATCCAAGTTCAGTAATTCTTCAAAAACTCCCCGTGTCCAAGAAGAAAAATGAACATAATTCAGAGAGTTGATTCCAGATAACTCGTATTGAAGCAGAAGTTGCTTAGCACTAATCCATTCAGAGAGAATTCTTCCATCAGGATTCTATCTTTTAAGGAATTTACAATTTTGTTAATAGGCTTGCTGGTAAATTTGAATAAAAAAATTTAATGGTAAAGATGGAGTTTTACTTCACTAGATATCCAAATAATCAATGCTACTTTTTTTTTTTTTTTTTTTTTTTTTTTTCTGAACAGAAGATTGCTTCCTCTTCTTCCTCGTATTCTTATTCTTGGCATTTTCCTAAGGTTTATTTTTAATGTAGTCTGCCGTTGATGGTGGATCTTTGGCTGTAGACTACTTAACATTTTTATTCAAGGATTTTAGGGTAATCCCGGGATCAAATTATCATGTTATGCATTGGCTATATTCACCATATGTGGTTAATTTAGTTGGTGGATACATTTACAAAGATCTGAAAAGAGCCTAACTCCTTGATAGAATTTTAGTAAATCTGTAAATACACTACCATTGAACCCTTTTTGTCTCTCTGCTTTAATCGAAAGCTGCTACACACGATTGATATGGCAAAACTTTTCAAAGTCATTCGTAACCTAAAGATTTGTTTCATTATTATTTAATTCCCATTTTCTGGTTGTCATTGAGTAGTTCTGCCATTATCATATATATTTAATTTGGTAAATTCTCAACAAAAAAAATCGATAAACTGTTTCCAACTGTTGTGCAGGTTCTGGGAGCATATTTGAGACCTTGCGACTTGGCAAACCTCTAATTGTGGTGGTCAATGAGGATTTGATGGATAATCATCAGAGTGAGCTAGCAGAAGAACTTGCAGAGACAAAACATTTACATTGTGTTCATCCTCAGGCACTTCACCAAACTATAGCTGCCATGGATTTGAAGTCTCTCCTTCCATACGCCACACCAGTAGCCAAACTTACAAATAGGTTTCTTGGTTTTCCAGAAGAATTATGAGACTGAATATAGTATAAGAAAGTGAGCAGGCCTAGGTAGAACTTCTTGCTGTACTTGATGGTCCAACATTGCAATTATGGGCATGTTAATGTTCCATTGAATATACCCATTGGGCCTTACCTGAAGATTTATTTTGCAATATTTCTTCTCCCTGGCAGAAAGTGCCCTCTTAAGTTTGCACAGACATCATATATTCTTACATGTCACTCATGTGGCAGATACTCTGAAATATGTACTATTATATTAAAGTTGAAAACTGGAAATCCGCTGGCCTTTTCTGTTTAAAAGGTAGTGATTTTGGTTGATGTCATGGTTTGCCTTTGGCTTGACAGCAGATGATAACTAGCGTATTAAGGAGTACGAGAGGTTAAAATAG
Source organism: Fremontodendron californicum (assembly GCA_030761205.1). NCBI lineage: Eukaryota > Viridiplantae > Streptophyta > Magnoliopsida > Malvales > Malvaceae > Fremontodendron > Fremontodendron californicum. The sequence continues at coordinate 1,408,924 of JAULJL010000005.1, forward strand.
ATGCAAAGTGCTATATATCTGCAAATGTTTGATTGCAAATAGTAATCAATCAAGTATATTGATTGTATTTATCAGTAAAACAGTTGATGCAAAAATCAAGGCGGGGTCACATGATTTGCAGGGTTTGATGTCATAGACATCTGAAAGAGAGCTTTAGGTTGAGCTTGCAATGCAGTAGTATATTGTTTTCATTAGTCTGGACTTGGTCCTACTTGAGTTTGATTGTTTCCAGCTCCAGCTATAACAATTTGGCAATTAAATTGTCATTGGCCGAGGCTAGAAAGGCAGCCAAGCTAGCTAGTACTGCATGGTAATCGTCACATTTCACATGCAAAAACTGTTGAAGACAGTTGCGTATGTCATGGTTTATTCAATAATAACTTTCAATATCCATATAATTAATGCATGTAGAATTGAGATTAAAATCATGAATCAGTGATTTGAGTTTTCAACCCTGTGGAAGCTAGAGAATTCTCGTGATCGATACTGAGCCAGCTGATTGTTTAGTAATCTTTCATTTCATTCATGCCTATATATATATATATATATATATATATATATATAGTTCGGACTTTTCGATGATAGAAACCTGATTTCCCTGAATTCTATGCAGCCATTGCTGATTTGGTTCGGTTTTTTTGTGTGCTCTAGGGAGCAGCACATGTGAGTCTCTGACAAGTCCATGAAAGAAACTCTCTCTGTATTAGTGTATTAGACAAAACAATCGGGGAACTGGTAATTGGTATCATCTATGTTATTTTGTATCATTTTCTTTTTATGTTGCTCTGATTTTTTATTTTTTTAAAGTATTTGTATTCGATACCCATATCTATCACATATCCGAACATGGATAAGAGAATATGAATTATATGATTTTCCAAATACATAAAAAAACTTGAAAAAAATTAATTATACTCGTATCCGACACTTACACCAAAATCCAAGTAACATAATTTTCCTTTACAATTCCAGAAAAAATAAAAAAAAAAATCCTAGGAGAAAGATAGCCAACACTTCCATTTCAGATTTCTTTAAGAAACTTTAGTTGAGCACTGTCCAATCTGACTGGACCATTTTGGAAAAGAAAGCTCAGTTAATTTTCCTACACATGGGCTCAAGCTACAATTTTGATTGCTGGTAACAAAATATACCATAGCCTCTCCTTCTTGAGGGCCAACTTATCATATAAACCACCCAAGGATAAGAAGTGAGACAATTTCTACACTATATACCCATGATTTTTTCTTGTAGTTGGCAGCATTATAGTATATATATTGTTTGGGCTCGGATTTAATTTAAGTGTTTGAAATGGGTCCATTATTTAAACTTTATATAAGTTTTATTTTTTAACGTTTATCCGGGGAAGGAATGTTGGGTCCAAAGATAAGGACATGAATGACCCAAATTTTGCAAACTACAAGTCGATTATTAGCAAATGATTTGGATATAAGTAATTGATGTGAAATGGTCGCAAAAACCTCCAAGCTTTTCTGATACAAAAGACAATGACAATTCCTTAGAAAATTACAAGAGAATGGACGAATGAAGTACATAATAATACACTTGTTTTATGACTTTATCACGAGGGAGAGAGAAGAAAAGAGAGAGAGCTGGTTTTTGGCCATACTGGTAATCTGACCTCCTAGGAAGGAAAAACTCAACCTTCCTTCCCCCAACACATTCCTTTCGATCTTCAAAAACCTTACCCTTCCCATTTCTCTCTATTTCTCTTCATCTTTCCCTTTCATCACTCATTTTCTTTCTTGTTTGTTAGATTGCTTTTTCTGCTTATGGAAGATAGCAGCAATACTACTGCTACTGCAATGCCACCAGGGCTTAGTACTGCAAAAAACCATACTCATGACATGCATAATCATCATTTCCATTCTAAATCTCAAAACAATCAACATAGCACCATCCTTTCCTTAAACTCTATCATCATAATCATCGTATCCATCATCTCAATTGTCCTAGTTTTCGTGATATTTCTAATTATAGTAATGATTCGTAGACTTAAATCTGTTAGAAAGCATGGCAGTACTTGCAAAGAAAGTAGTGGCATCAACAACACAAGGAGCAGGTTCATTGCTCATACTACTGTAGGCTTCAATTCTAGTCCAGGTAAGTATCCATTTTCAAAAATCATGTAATTTTAATATTTAACATTCCTAGTAATGTTCATTAATGTCATTTTTCAGAAAAACTGAACATGGTTTTGCTGTCATCTTATTTCTTTCAAATGTGTTTTCTGTTCTTCCTATGAATGCAAATAGATAAAATGATTAATGCTTTCTTTCACCAAACATACCCTCAAGGCAATTTGGTTTACTGAAAAAGGGTAATATAATGGCATTTGAAACACCATTGGAATTTATACAAACTTTTATCTTGGGATGCCTGAAAATGGAGCAGATGTGAAGGCGAGCTGTCTATATGGAGGAAGTATGCGTAAACCTCCAAGTAGATATAGAGGGGTGCAAGTTTTCACTTACAAAGAGCTGGAATTGGCAACTGAAAACTTCAGTGAGGTAAATGTGATTGGCAATGGAGGGTCTAGTGTGGTGTATAAAGGAGTCCTTGCTGATGGTACTGTGGCAGCAATTAAGAGGCTTCACAGAGATAGAAAGCAAGGGGAGCGTGCTTTCAGGATGGAGGTGAATTAATTACTTCATTGATATCTTTCTTCTTTGCAGCAACCTTGAAAAGCTCATAGTTTTGTTCTTCTGCCTTCTGGTTTTTTAAAGTCAACTCATTTAATTTTTTAAGTTAAATTACTGATAACTAATTAACCATAAAGTCAACACTATTATACTGTCATAATCTTTCATTAATATACTAAAAACTTATAAATTCTATTCAATCTTGGCACATGGGTAGGAATATAGTATCACATTTTATTGTGCAGGTGGATCTACTAAGCCGCTTGAACTCTCCTTATTTTGTGGAGCTATTTGGCTACTGTGCTGACCAGCACCATAGGCTTCTAATATTTGAATTCATGCCCAATGGTACTCTCCAACAGCATCTTCATAATCCCAGCAGTCAATACAGGCTGTTGGATTGGGGAACCCGGTTAAGGATAGCCCTTGATTGTGCTAGAGCCCTTGAGTTCCTCCATGAGCATGCTTCCCCTACTGTTATCCACCGTGACTTTAAGTGCACCAATGTATTACTAGATCAACACCTCCGAGCCAAGGTCTCTGATTTCGGATTGGCCAAAATGGGCTCAGACAAGATCAACGGTCAGATTTCAACACGCGTTCTGCGGACCACAGGATATCTAGCTCCCGAGTGAGTATACTCCATCATGTTTCATGCTCATGCATGCATCTCTATTTCATTATCAGATTATCACTGCCATACCAATGACTATGCAATATTATGCACAGACTTGCACATGGGGGCATCTAGCAAGGTCCTTATTAGGCGGCTGTCATTTTCTTTATTTAATAAAGATTGTTTGGGGAAGAGAAGAACCCATACCCTTAGACCATTTTATTGAGTGATTTTACATTAAATGCCTTTCCATGAACAAATTTCAAAATCTTTCTAAACAACAATATTTAAGTCTGGCCAAATATGTATAGCATTGGCAAGAATGAGTAAGCTGTTTTCTGAATTATCTTTGTCCATGATTTTTGGCCTCGCAGATATGCTTCAACAGGCAAACTTACCACAAAATCAGATGTCTACAGCTATGGTGTGGTGCTTTTACAGCTTTTAACCGGTCGTGTGCCAGTTGATATCAAGAGGCCTCCTGGAGAACATGTCCTTGTTTCATGGGTTAGTGGCCCAAAAGCCATAATTCTCTTTCTTTAGATGCCAATAAGCTAATACAAGTAGTAAAGTTTTGATCTTATTAACATCTAAAAGTAAACCCTCCGTTAAATAATGACACTGCTGCAATATTAAAGACAATAGAAGCACTATATAATCAATTTTTTGATATTAATAAAGTCAATAAACTTGACTTGCCCCCTCTAATTTCAATGTCATGAATAGCTTAAAAATTGTTAAGTAATGTTCCAACTTTTGATAATTTGACAGGCACTTCCAAGGCTAACTAATAGAGATAAAGTAGATGAAATGGTTGATCCAGCTATACAAGGAAAGTATTCGAAGAAGGATCTAATTCAGGTGAAGTTTGCTTCTATGATACTAGTTTTGTGCCTGTCACATATCAATATATCATCAAATGAACTAAACTTATATTTATCTTCCCATATTTGTTCCACAGGTAGCTGCTATTGCTGCTATGTGTGTGCAACCAGAAGCCGATTATCGACCTTTAATGGTAGATGTTGTACAGTCACTGATCCCTTTAGTTAAAAATTTCAATTCCATTAATTCCCCTGGTTCCTCTAGATTTCATCGTCAAATCTCTAGTCCCAAGTATTAGTAATACCTTTGAAAATTGCAGAGCCAAATAAATCTTTTCCTGTTCTTCTGGTTGCATAAATAAGAAAGAAAAAAAAATCTACATTGTCACTATGTACAAAAAGGGCTTAGCCACTGTGGTTGCTTCCTTGCATAAGAATTAGAAGCTTTTCAGACAACAGGTGATGCTTCTGGCAAGCTTCTTTACATTCATATTCCTGTATAAATTTGTTGTAAAAGGATTAATAAAGGCAATATTATTTTCTCTTTTCAGAAATCAAAAGAGAACAATTAAATAATGCATGGTGCAAGGGCAGGGAACTTTGGGAATTGTGACCCAGACTTCAGAATCAAACTAGCTTGAATATTATTACAAGATAAAATTAATTGAAAGGAGAAAAGAGAACAGCCTATTACTAGGTTCATCAATGACTTGTTGGCTTTACATAGAAGCCAGAATCTTCAACCAGTACAATTTGTCTGATGCTGTGTAAACTACTTGTATGTTTCTTTTTCTATATATAAAGACCAGAGAGAATAACTTCTTTTAATCCTAGATATGTCCAATGAAAGGAATAGGAACATGAATTTCGATCTTCCTTTATGAAAGGAGGAATCCAAGGAAAAGAGAAAAGAAGGTTTACAGGAGCAAACTTATCAGTTGTTTGAAACAAAGTGAGAATGTCAGCTTGGTAAAGAGAATGTTGCTATAAGGTCTTTTAAGTTCAAACAGCTGCTCTTAAGCCAGTAGAGAAATCTGTAAACTGGGAATCTATATGCCCCAGAAGACTCATAGGGAAGAGACAAAATTATGGTTAGTGGAGCAATGCAGACTGCAGAAGATAGAGCCCTATTATTGATGTTTGAATGTATAGTAGTGTTGGTGAATCAAGGTGATTCTGCTGTCGAAAATCACAAGACTTGAGGCAGCAAAAAGGACTGTACCAAAACATACAGTGTTTTGATGGTGAGATATTATTTACAAGCTACAAAAAATACAAGAAAGTGACCCAAATTAACAGCATGGCACATCGAAAACTAAATGTTCATGTACTTTCCATTAAAATTAAATTCACCATCCGTGAGGATGATGACTCAAGCAGTAGAATGAGTTTTTTCATCTTTCAAGAGTTTAAAATATTCTTGTTGCTCCACCATTTTCACTATATTCGTAATTAGGATAGAGTAACAATCTATGTTGCTCCGACTCTTCATTTTTCTTGAAGTATTCGTGTTCGACAACCGTGTCCGACGCATATTTGGACATAGGTATAGGTATATGACCCTCCAAATACATGAAAAAATTTAGAAAAACTGAATATACCCGTGTCGGACACATATGACACTCGCACCCGAGTCCGAGAAACATAGCTAACAATAGGAAGCTTTATAAAAGGGAAATGTCAGAGTACTAATAACACTGCATTTAATTCAGCAACTTTCTAAAATTCCTGTATCGACAGATTAAAATTACATGCTGTTTCAAAGCAAAATATACATGTTAGAAAATTACAGTCTTGACTGCATGAATCTCTAACTTCTTCAGATCCTGTGTGCACTGCCTATCTGGTATAAAGCCGAATAAATCATCAAGCATATTTGCATTTCTCCAGGCAGCTTGCATGTTGGAGATCGGTTGAAGTATCAAAACCAGATATAGTTTCAACCCCTTCGTTGAAATTCTTAGTTGCAGCTCTTCCCTTATAACCCTCTGATTGGTTGTTCTTTTTACTAATTTTACCAGCATATATACTTGGCAAAAGCAGCAGTCAGAGCTGATTTAACATTCACTTCAGCTTCTTTTTTTTTTTCTTTCTATGCTTGCTAGTATCTTCAGTTATCCTTGTCTGCTTCTATGGCTTCACTTGCTGAGCGTGGTTCAACATCTTTGCAGGCTAGCTGGAAACTACACGTTTGAATGGTTCATGAAAAGTGTCATACAAGCGTTTTACCTAATCCCATACAATCCAAGTAATAAATGTAATTAGAATAATCTTAAAATTTTTATTTGATTTTGATTCATATTATGAGATTACATTTATTACTTTACCAGGCTATTAAACAGAGATGTTAAAGTGAAAGTCTGAAACAAAAGGCTATAGTCTTGTATTCAACAGTTTGGATCAACAAATAGTACAACCACCATCCATAAAATGGTTTGTCTAAAAATAAAAATAAAAAAAGGCCAAACGTTTAATCATAAATTAAACTAGATCTAGTAAAAAATATTAAAAAAAAGAAAAAGAAATTATGTATGGATGGACAGTTAAAAAGAAGTTATATATGAATGATTAGTTTTTTTAAAAAGTGCATTTTTTTTAAAGGTGGGTGATTTTAAAAAAAATAAAAATTATGAATTGGTATCACTTTATTCGTGAAATTAACTCAATTAATCATATTATATATAGTAATCTAAAAGATAATTTTTTTTTTTATTTTTGATGCAAAGTTAGAGCATCCACATGTCAAACTGGTTTTAAAAATAAAAATAAAAACGTTTGATCAGCTTTGGGATAAAAGTAGGGATGGTAATGGAGCGGGACAGGGCAAATTTTGCAATATCTGTCCCCGTCCCGTCATAGCATTGTTTTGCCTCGCCTTCGTGCCGTTCCGTTGTGGATGTTGAAATTTCAATACCATTACCATCTCCATGGATGTCGGTTACATCCATAACCGCCTCGCTTCGTCCAATTTGATATTTATTAATTATTTTTATTTTTTTCAAATAATAAAACATTTTTTAAAAATTTAAATATAAACATGTTTTTAATATAGTCCCAAAAAAAATAAAGTATCAGGTTTAAGTTTAAAAAAATAAATAATAATAAATTTAATTATATTATTTTATTATTTTTTAAAAGCTAAATATTTAAGGGTAAAATTATAATTTCAATATTCGGACTGGGACGGTACGGAACAGGCAATTACCACGACTGCTCCATCCTCGCCTTTTAATAAAAAAAACACGGAACAGGCAATCTATCGATCGAATCGAATTTTATCGTCCCTAAATAAAAGAAGGTACTGAATTTTTTTTTTATTTTTTTAAATAAACGTTGTTTTAAAAAAGAAAGTCTTTGGCGGGCTTTGAGAAAAAAAAAAAAGGAGATTTATTTTTTAAGAAAAAACACACCACTATTTGCACACATGTCCACGTGTACACTGAATTCCGGTTTTCCCTCTCTTCAACCCGCGCTTGCAAATCCCTGTTTTGACACCATCGAGGGGCTCCCCTTCTTCTTCTTCAGTGTCTGCACTTTTCTCTGCTGATTCATTCCCCCCTTTGCAAGTTTTTTTGTTTTTTTTTTGGGTTCCTCATATGGAGCCTGATTTCTTGGCCTGTTTCGTCATTTGCTTCGTGAATGGGAATTGTTGGTGTAGCATTCTGGTATCTTCATGAACTGTTCTTGATTTACACCATTGTTTCTACCTTCTCCTGTTCATTGTCCTCTCTCTGTCAGGCTGCCCATACTTATATGTTTAGGTACCTGCATTGGAGTTTTGACAGGCCCTTTTCTTTTTTCCCTCCAATTTTTTGTTTACACCTGCCGCCCTTTTTTGTAGCTCTCTCTCAGGTCTCAGCTTCCTTCTCTTTTGCCGTTTGGTATGCTTTGGTCAACTGCTTCAAGTGTTACCGATGTCAGAATTAGGCATGGTGCCCATACTTCTTCTTGCTGATGGCTAACACCCCTTTTCTTAAAATTGTTTTTAAGCTTTTTGAAAAAAAAAAAAAAAATTACACCATTTGTATTCCAGGTACATTCTCACTTTTTTGCTTCCTCTGCTTTGTTGCTTCACTCCTTTTTTCCCTACTTCTTTTTAAAAGAAAAGAGAAAAAAAAATGTGAACAACTTCTTAATGTGAGTTTTGAAGCAATCCATGTAGTCAAATTTTTTTTTTTTTTGCATGCGTGACTTATGGGTTTGCTTATTTGTTCGATTGTTTTTTATTTTTCCCGTTGCGGTTATATTGTTTAAAAAACAATGTTCATATTTCTTTAGCCTTGCTTTGTTCTGCGTTTGTATAATGCCAATTTCTCATGTGTTTCTTTTTTTTTTTTTTTTCCATTAACTTCCTTATGCTAATTGTTTTTTCTAACGAATGGTTTCTTCAAGGCTTACTCATCTTCAAGCAGCTCTGCTTCTCTCTCTGGTCAGTATGTGAGGCTGCCTAGGGTGGGATGTCATGCTTAGCCTTATGCTTGACAGCAGATGATAATTAGCGTACGAAGGAGTTGCTGGTGTCTAAATTTAAGTCTTTTCTTATTCAAGTATATATTGCTGGTGTCCAAATTTAAGTCTTTTCTTATTCAAGTATATATTGCTGGTGTCTAAATTTAAGTCTTTTCTTATTTAAGTATATAACAACATAGCTGTTTTTATGGTCATAGACCAGCTGGTGAAGAAATGTGTGATGAATAAGCAAAAATTACTGTCAATTACCAGTGAATAAGTCTATCATGTCTCAGTAGAATGTACTTGAAATTTGCATAAAATGCAATTACTTTATCTGAATGTGTAAACATTTTGCTTCTTGCAGCTGTTGATGAGGAGGTTATTAGGGCTGACTCCTTGCAAATCGACTTTGCCACTATTCGGACTGCAACTGATAACTTTTCTGATGCAAATAAGCTTGGTCAAGGTGGATTTGGAGCTGTTTACAAGGTAAAGAGCCCAGCTAATTGGGAAATAATGTTAATTTATCTCAAACTATGGAAGTTTAACCTAAATTTTGAAATAAATCTAAAATTAGTACTTATGGTGAATTCTACTATTGTCAGGGTCCGCTTCCAAATGGACAAGAGGTTGTTGTGAAAAGACTATCCAGGGATCCTGGACAAGGAGACCTGGAATTTAAGAATGAGGTCCTGTTAGTGGCCAAGCTTCAACACCGCAATTTAGTTAGGCTCCTTGGTTTCTGCTTGGAAGGACATGAAAAGCTTCTCATTTATGAGTTTATGCCCAACACAAGCCTTGATCATTTCTTATTTGGTACAGTTTCAGCTCTACTATCAGATTCATTCCTAATAATTTTAATATATTTTGTGTTTTTTTAGCTGCATATCTATCAACAAGAACATATTTGTAAACTGATACTGTAATAACCAATTTTCGTCCGGGTCGGATTCGAATCCGACCCGGACCACCCAAACCAGGCCCAAACCAAGCCCGATCCGCGGGTCCAAACCAAGCCCAAACCGGGCCCAAATCCCAAACCCAACCACTGGCCCAATTTCGGGCCCATTTCAACCTAACCCCTCTGCTGAAACCCTAGCCGCCTCCCCCTTTTCCCTGCCACCAGCCTCCCCACACTCAAGCCTCTGCCACCCTAACAAACTTTCCCACACGCCACCCACCTGCCACACGCCACCCACCTGCCACACGCCACCCACCTACCACAGCCACCCACACACGGCAGCCCCCCCCCCCCACACGCAACCAACCCCTCCATAAAAACCCCCAGACAGAAAAAAAAGGAGGGGACCCCGGATTCGGATCCCCCCAGACTCGAGCCCCCCACAAAAACCCCAGGGCCGAAGCCTCAGCCAAGGAGGAGGCCACCAGATCGACCCCCCCGTTCGCCAAAGAACCCAGATCGGGGTCCGAAATCCCGATTCGGACCCCCTTTCTCCACCATCGACCCCCCAAACCGAACCCTGCAAAAACAAACACCAAAAAAAACCCAACCACAAACAACCAAAAAAACAAAAACAAAAATCAAACCATAGCCAAAAAAAAATTTCCAAAAAACCTAGATCTACGGATCTCGGTGAGGATTCGGGCAAAACGGAGCCCGAATCCGAGAAGAGGAGATCCGGGCGATTCGGAAAAGGTGATTTTTGAGGCCAACGGCTGCCGGCGAGCGGCTGCCGGCGACGGCCGACGGCGGCCGGCACGGTGCTCCGGCCGCCGTAATCTGGGTTTTGGGACGGCTGAGCAGAGAGAGAGTGAGAGAGAAGAGAGAGAATTCAAAAAAAAAAAAAGAAAAAATGAAAAGAAAATAAAAAGGGGGCTATTTATAGCCCCCGGTGCGGGTCAAGGTGACCCGCGCGTTGACCCGCGGGTCGACCCGGGGTCCGCGCGGGTCACCCGCTTTTTTTTAAAAAAAAGGGTCGGCGTCAAAACGACGCCGTTTTGACCCAGGGTCCGCGCGTGGACCCGCGGGTCGACCCAGGGTCCGCGCGCCCGACCCGGGTCAAAAAAAAAAAAAAAGAGAAAGCGCCGCAACGGTGCCGTTTTGGTGGCACTGAAACGGCGCCGTTTCATGCAAGAGGGGTCCGCGCCTGGACCCGGATCCGACCCGGGTCCGCGCGGGCACCCCTAAACCGAAAAAAAAAAAAAAAAAAAAAAAAAAAAGAGGCTGGGCCATACCCGGCCCAGCAGGCCAGGCCAGGATCGGACCTGGCCCAGCAGGCCAGGTCTGATCCTGGGCCAGAAAGAGAAAAAAAAGAAGAAAGAAAAGAAGAAAAAAAAAGAAAAGAAAAAAAAAACAAAAATAAATAATTTTAAAAAATAAATAAATTGAAAAAGAAAAAATATATATAAAAAGAAAAAATATATAAAAAATGAAAATGAAAAAAAAAAGGGAAAAATTAGAAATTAAATTAAAAAAAAAAAATCAAAAATCAAGAATGATGAATTAAAAAAAAATTAAAAAATGAAAATAAAAATAAAAAAATTTTACGATGATCGTTTTTGAAGTTTTGATTTTTATTTTTGACATTTTCAGGTGATTTTACGAAGATCAAGTCCGGTATTTTGATTTTTCGGTTTCTCGACATTTGTCAGGTATGATTTCAATTTTCTTATTTATTGTCATTACTATTTTTGTTTATTATTTTTGTTAAGCATTCGATATATTTTTTTTTGTTATTTGATTTCGATTTTAAAATATTAAAATAATAATTTTTAATTAATACATGTCCTTTAAATTTATTTTCGATAAATAAAATTCTCTAAAAACGGATCTTTTTCTCGGATGGTCAGGGTATCGATCGTTCTTCGAAATGGTCCGAGTAAGAATAATAATCGAAACACTATCGAAAGTATCGGAGTGATTCGGGAATTACTCTTACATAGATAATTTCTTTTATTTCGGAAATAATTATTAAAAGCATTTTAATTTACCTTTCAAAAAAAAAAAGATTTTAATAAATACGAATAACCGACGACGGAATTCGAAGGACGTCACGGTAGTGATTCCTAAGATATCTTGAGGTGCGAGAATTTCGTTAAATATCACCACAAGTGGTGGGAGTATTTAGCGACATGCTCGATATAAAAATTCGTTTTCGCTTAAAAAAAATGGAAATAATCAAAATAAGAAAAAATGAATAAAGAGCGAATGTTTATTGCGCTCGATATTTTGCCATGCTCGTGTTTTTAATATTACGATTCGCATGTTTAATTTTATAGTTATATGTTAAGCCGCATCCGATATTTAAATATTCGCATCATACGCATTTGAATAAAAATGGATGTAAATTGCCGACGACGGAATTCGAAGGATATCACGGTCGTGATTCTTAAGATATCTTGAGGTGAGAAGATCTCGTTAAATACCACCGAGAGTGTCGGGAATATTTAATGAGTATTTTCGATAATAAATTTGTGTCCACTTTCGTTTTCAAAAAATAATAATAATAAAAAAAAATTCAAAAATAATGAACATGTTCTTTTTATAAAATAAAATAAAAGGAAAAGAGAATTAGTTTTAAATGCCAATGTCAAGTCCATTAAATCGAGATTTAAGCTAACACGTGATCAAGTGGTACCGTTTTCTAAACGGGCGTTGCGGGGGTGCTAATCCTTCCCCGCACGTAACCGACTCCCGAACCCGATTTTGTTTTCTCTCTGGTTCAAAGCGCAGACTTCGAAATTGGTTTTACAAAATGTTTTAATTATTTTTAAAATGTTTTACTAAAATCGGTTTTAATAGGTGGCCAATCACACCTAGCAAAAAAAGATTGGTGGCGACTCCATTTTTTGTGTTTTCATCAAATTCGTCGTAGCGATCCGAAAAAACCGTTATGACAGCTTGGCGACTCCGCTGGGGACCGCCTTGAGAGTCGAGCCACAAATTGATCATGTGTTATTTCAAGATCTCAAAATTAATGGATTAATCAGTATTTAATTTTAACTTTCTTTATTTTCTTTCTTTTTTTATTTTTATTTTGCTTGCAATTACACTTTGATATTTGTTAGTTCTTGATTCATTTTTTTTTATGTCGTTTATTTTTAAATCGTGGAATGTTTAGAATAAAGAGTCGTAGACAAATAGTCGAAGGTTTGCTTTTTCCTTCTCACATACGAGCACGTGCATTTCATACATAAGCTCTATGCCCGAGCTTTATCCCTTTAGGTGAAAGTAAAGTACCTACGCTCTCGTGAGGCAATAACCTCCGCATGGGCTAGCGAAACACTTTCGGAGTAATAAAGTACCTACGCTTTCGTGAGGCAATAACCTCCGCATAAGCCTGGAAAATATACTCCAACAAATTGAACCCGTTTTAAATCGGGATGCCTTACTAGCCTTCACGGGCGACAGTAAGGAGCAATTTGGAGCCTTTTAGAACCTAACTCAACCTCATGTAGTGAACTTGAGTAGAGCCATATCGAATTTCCGATCGGATATCCTCAAAATTTGGAAGGAACATGGTGATCTTTCGCTATTTGTTTACACTCCGAACAAAAACTGTAAATCGGGTAATGATGAACGCACATCGTGCTACCCGCAATTCAGTTTCATTTTTCGCTCCGAAGGCATCGTGATGCTTAAATAAGTCGATACTGTCGGAGCAAATGTTCGTTAACTTTCTGAGTTTGTAAATACGAAAATTTTTCTTTTCGTACATCTCGTACATTTCATGCACTAATGCACTTGTAAATAAAGCATGTACATTTATAATTGTATTTTTGATTTCACGGTGATAATAATCTCATTTGATAAACCGCATAGACACTTGTTGTTGATTAAATGAGGATTGCAAACCGGTAGTGTTGAATAAATACTCGAACATTTGTGCCGTAATAAGACCCACTACCACAAAAGTTTTTGATAAAAATTGGCTTGTGAAAATAATATTTTGATTTTTACGAAAAAAAAAACATTTTTCAAAAAAAAAAATTTTCAAAACAAAAAAAACAAAAAAATTTGCGGATTGAATTTGGGGGCAAAGTTTGTGCAATAAAATTGTTGAATGATCAAGTTCAGTCCAAATCATGAATAGTTTTCTGTATATATTCATGCATTAATTTGTTTATTCTTTAGACAAATCAAATTCGCATCATATTGCAATTGTAACATGCATGGTCATTCATTGTAGAATGCATTAGTGACATACATGATCGTTCTTCGTATATACCAGTATATCATTTTATTTACTCTTTACATGCATCATATCAACATCGTGATTGCATTCATAACAATAAGGTCATGCATTCCGTGACATACATGGTCACTCATTGTACATACTCATGCATTAATTTGTTTATTCTTTACATGCATCATATGGGTATCGTGTTACATTCACGGCATTCATAGCTCATGCATCATGAAACACACTTGGAGAATAAACAAGAAGTCGGTTTAGCTTTGCAAGGATTTCTCTTCAAAATCAAAGGTATAAGAATCACTGCATACCTCTATGACACAGGCCGGAACCATGGAGGACGAACAAAATAGACTGGATAGAGTGGAAAGAGCACAGAGAAAATTACAAGAACAGTTAGCCAGATCTCAGCAAGAAATACGAGAACAGATAGCAAAGTCTCGAGAGGAGTCACGCGAGCAAATAGACAAGATGATTGAAATGATGACTAGGCTGACCCGAGGAAAATGGGTTGCTGAAGAATCGATCATAAGGGGAGAACCTCGACCTCGAGTAAATGGAAACGAAGATCCGATTTACCTAGCGAGTCAACAAGGCCAAAGACAATTTCAAGTGAACTCGGAATTTCACCACTCAGACTCAGTTGTCATTCCAAACCAAGATGGTTCACCAGAACAAGAAAAAATGAAAAAACGTGTGGCAAAGCAAGTGGAAGACACAGAGGTGCAACAGAAGTATGATCTGTTTGAAAGGAGACTCAAAGCCATAGAAGGAATAGACGTTTTCGGGAATACGGATCCAAATGAGCTCAGCTTGGTCCCGTATTTGTTGATTCCGCCAAAATTCAAGGTCCCTGAATTTGAAAAGTATGACGGATCGAAATGTCCATCAAACCACATCATGATGTTTTGTCGAAAAATGGCTGGCTACACCAACAATGACAAGCTGTTAATCCACTGCTTCCAAGACAGTCTAACAGGGCCAGCTGCAAGATGGTATAATCAGTTGGATCGAGACCATATCCGTTCTTGGAAAGATCTGGCAAAAGCTTTCAAGACTCAGTATAAGCACATGATCGACATGGCACCAGATAGGTTGACCTTGCAAAATATGGAGAAAGAGGCCACTGAGAGCTTCAAAGAATATGCTCAGAGGTGGATGGACATGGCCACCCAAGTACGACCGGCTCTGACTCAAAAGGAAATTACTGTCCTTTTTGTGAGTACACTGCACGCTCCGTACTATGATAGACTCGTTGGAAATGCCACAAAGAATTTTGCAGATATGGTGGCCTCAGGAGAGATGATTGAGAATGCTATCAAGAACGGAAAACTCGAAGGAGATGAGACATCCAATGCCGAGGGAAACGAGACACCTGAAAGGAAGGAGGAGCATGTCCAGGCTATGGGAGAATTTACTCCGTATCCCCGGGTCTCTCCATATCAATCGTGTTACTCTACCAATGTCCTTGCAACTATGCCAGCCCTTGCAACTAGGCATGCTTCCCAGAAACGACCGAGGGGCAACCAAGAGAAATTTTCAGTCCCAATCTCTGACCTATTGCAATTACTAATAAGGAACCGATACCTCACCCCTGTGCCTTTGAAAACAGCTCCAAACCCATCAGCAAGAAGTTATGACCCGAACAGCAAGTGTGAGTATCACATGGGGGCAATCGGACATTCAACTGAAAAATGCAGACGACTGAAGGAAAAGATTGAAGGTCTTGTCCACAATGGCATTTTGACTCCAGAGCTAGTCGAACAGTGGAAATCCGCATTGTCATAAATCGGTTTCTTCGCCACGGGTTTGGAGGATGAGAATGGTTACCTCTAAAAGCATGTCAACAAGCATTGAGGAGTATGCATGTAGTTCTATGCCTCATCATGAAAGCACTTGTCTTATGTTGGCATCCTCATAAATAAATAAGTTCAAATTTCAAATACTTTGTGTTTATTGTGTTTTAATGATAATTTGAAATTCTTGATTTTGAAGAGCGCGTTCTTAAAAGAAAGAAATTCTTGATTTTGAAGAGCGCGTTCTTTGGAAATGATGAGGAGTCTTGAGATTATTGATGATCAATGTTAGAAATGACCCAACACCCTTCCATCTCTCTTTCGGACTTGCCTATGCTTGAATCCTTTGATTTGAAACAGTCAATGCTTCCAGGAACATATTGTTGAATTTCAGAAACCATAGTCAGTGCAATAAGAAAAATGCAGATCCTAATTTAAATTATGAGCAATGGAACAAACTTTTTGAAAAAAAAAAATCCGAGCTTTTTGGTGTCTCAAACAAGTGAAACCTCTTTCAAGAATCTAGATTATGGTAAATTGATGTGTGTCAAGGTTATGCCAAAACCATTCACATCCCTTTCCGTAACCACAAAACAAGAGTTGCCCAGACGTCACTTCATGATTAACGTCTCGGGTAACAATGATTAAACCTGATTTTCTCGTGTTCTTAGAAAAAAGCTGTTTTCGAGCCATATTCTTTCTTATCCCTTCGGAGAGCAAAAAGACTCGAGGTATTCCTCGTTATGATACGAAGTCTCATTTGTATGACCAATCAAATGGTGCATCATTTGTAGATACGAAAGACGCGTGGTGGATAAAGATGGAGTAATTTTCGGAGCATGCAAAAAAAAAAAATGAAAAAATGAAAAAAAAGAAAAGAAAAAATGAAAAAAAAAAAAATGAGTGTGACATCATGCATTTATGAAATTCAAGATGGTTTCAAGAAAGAAAAAACATTTTCATTATTTTCCTCTAAGGAATGACTCTTCGATTTACGTGCTTGTGTTCGAGATGAAAAATGGCCATCTTTCATCATCCTCTCACAAAATAAAAAATATCCTTTTGCTACCCCTTTTGAGCCTAGTGAATACTTTTGTTCTTTCAACCCCGATCAAGGATCACCCTCCACACTAGGGGGGCAAATTCGAGGAAGGATCTTTTCAAAGGTCACGGATAGTGGAGTCTTGGTTCAAAAATGAAAAAGAATGTCGTGAATCAAAGAGAAATCTGAGCTTCCAAATGACTACGGGCTCACCTTGTCAAAATAGAGATGCAAAAAAAAAAAAGGAGATAAAAAGAAAGATGAAAGCAAAAACAGAAAAGGAAGAAAAGAACGGATGAAAATCATCGAATAAAGAGAAGGCTCAGAAAAGACGAATGTTTTGAAAAGAATCCTCCTCATGAAATGATCCTTGATTTGATCACCTTAAACACATGTTTGGGCCTATTTATCTTTTCTTTCAGAACCTCGAACCTTGGCCTACATTACGTACCTGGAAAAGACCATTTCGATCGAGCATGGTCATTTAAATTGATGAGTCTATTCTTAGAGAAATGCATGAGACTTCGGTCTCCTTTCTGGTTAAAAATATTTTTGGATAAGTCTTGATTTCTTGAATGCATGGTGAAACATTTAATGAAAAAAAAATGATGAAAAAATGGAAAGAAGGAGACTCTAGGGTGAAAACCCAACACGGGCAGTCTAGAGTAAAATGGGAGAATTTCGGTGCTGCTTATGGTATTGTCGAGGCCATAACAAAAGAAGAGGTCATTTTGAAGAAATCGAGGAACATCTGGGAATTCCAAAATATTCCAAAACTGTCAACTCTCGTTTGGAGGTTTGACTTTAAAAAAACTGAGACCGTTTCCCTTTCCAGAATTAATTCTCCAGTTTGAACACCCCAGCTAGCCTTGACGTATGTCAAAACGCTATGATTTGGAAACTAAAAGAAGGTTGAATTTGTTTGAGTCCAAAAAATCATGTTCTATAAAATCTGTTCCATTTGTGAGTCTAGAAAGGATATACATTTTTCCTGTTGCGAAGTCTCCTTGGATCAACCAGAGTCTTGTGGTACCAAGCCTTCCGACTCAATTTGAAAAATCCGAATTGACACTCAGAAAAACTTCTAACAGTGATCATCAATCTTCAAAAGATAAGGATATCACAATATCAGACGATGACATTTTCAGCTCAAAAGCTTTCAGTAAATAAGCAAACATTTTTCAAAAAAAGAAGCAAGCAAAAGCAGATAAATGAAAATATTTTTGGAAGAAACCATTTCCGATGTTGGCATAAGACGAAGGTTCTTCTGGCCCAGAGGCATGGAACTATTGAGGTAGAAGAAATGAACACTCGGATTCCAGTTGATGTTGAAAAACTATCGGGGCAAAGGGATAGTTCCAAAGTGAAGAAAAATGTTGATCTCTTACGAGGCACGAGCGTTTCAGGATACACTCTGTTTCGAAGAGGAAAAACAATTTGGAAAAGCTAAACCAAGATCAGAAAAAAAAATAATTGGGGGCATTCGCATCATTCATGAACATTCGCATATTTATTAAGTTTTGCATCTACATCGTGTCGTAAAATGTGTACAGTATCCGAAGGTACTTGCACATGTATCATCAGGGGCATACGCATTGACATCGCATGACATTTACATTTCATGCATGGCATTGATTATTTGAAATTTTGACATTTAAATTCGAACATTCAGTGAGATTTTCTTCCAAGATATGATCTTCAGGTATGATCACCAAGACCTCCGGGCACCTCTTTTAAAACCTCCGGGTTTCCTCTTTTAAGTCCTCCGGGCACAGGAAAAGCAATTTAATTTTCAAAGTTGTGGAGCCTCTGATTAGAGGAGCAATTTATTTTCAAAGTTGTGGAGCCTCTGATTAGAGGAGCAATTTATTTTTCAAAGTGATAGAAAAGAAAAAAAGAACTCCGGGCACCTCTTTTAAAACCTCCGGTTATCTCTTTTAAGTCCTCCGGGCACAGGAAAATAATTTAAATTTCAAAGTTGTCGAGCCTCTGATTAGAGGAGCAATTTATTTTCAAAGTCGTAGAGCCTCTGATGAGAGGAGCAATTTATTTTCGAAGTTGTGGAGCCTCTGATTAGAGGAGCAATTTATTTTCAAAGTGATAGAAAATTAAAAAAAAGAAGACCTCCGGGCATCCGTTTTAAAACCTCCAAGTTACATTTTCAAGACCTCCGGGCACAGCAAAAGAGAAGGAAAGTTAGGAAGAAAGAAGACCTTCGGGCACCTATTCTAAGACCTCCGGGCACCTCTTTCAAGACCTCCGGGCACTATTCTCGAAAAGCATGGATAAGACCTCCGGGCACCATTTTCAAAGAAAAGACATTTTTAAAGTCCTCCGGGCACCTGTTTCAAGACCTCCGGGCACTATTCTCAAAAATCACGGATAAGACCTCCGGGCACCATTTTCAAAGAAAAGTCATGTTTTCAAGACCTCGGGGCATCATTCTCAAAGTCTAGAATAAGACCTCCGGGCACCACTTTCAAAGAAGTAACATTTTCAGACCTCCAAGTATCTGTATCCAAAAACCTCCGGGTAGCATCTTTCAAAATGACATTTTTCAAAACCTCCGGGTACCATTTTCAATTCTTGCGAAGTCAAACAACTCAAAGGTCGAGCCTCGGTATGATTAGTCGAGTGGCGATATCCGAAGAATCTGACAAGGAATTTCAAAACTAAACGAGAAAGAGAGGGGATATCCAGAATGAGTCTTCACTTTCGTAAGACTAAGGTAGTAAGTGAGGTGATGATCTAAGTTGTGTTCAAACTCATTGTCAAAAATTCAAAGTTCATTTAATTTCAAAGTTGTGGAGCCTCTGATGAGAGGAGCAATTTATTTTCAAAGTTGTGGAGCCTCTGATGAGAGGAGCAGTTTATTTTCAAAGTCGTGGAGCCTCTGATTAGAGGAGCAATTTATTTTCAAAGTTGTGGAGCCTCTGATGAGAGGAGCAATTTATTTTCAAAGTCGTGGAGCCTCTGATTAGAGGAGCAATTTATTTTCAAAGTTGTGGAGCCTCTGATGAGAGGAGCAATTTATTTTCAAAGTTGTGGAGCCTCTGATTAGAGGAGCAATTTATCTTTCCAAGTGATAGAGCCTCTGATTAGAGGAGCAATTTATTTTCAAAGTTGTGGAGCCTCTGATGAGAGGAGCAATTTAAATTTCTAAGTTGTGGAGCCTCTAATGAGAGGAGCAATTTATTTTCAAAGTTATGCAATTTATTTTCAAAGTTGTGGAGCCTCTGATTAGAGGAGCAATTTATTTTCAAAGTTGTGGAGCCTCTGATGAGAGGAGCAATTTAAATTTCAAAGTTGTGGAACCTCTGATTAGAGGAGCAATTTATTTTCAAAGTTGTGCAATTTATTTTCAAAGTTGTGGAGCCTCTGATTAGAGGAGCAGTTTATTTTTTTCAAGTGATAGAGCCTCTGATTAGAGGAGCAATTTATTTTTCCAAGTGATAGAGCCTCTGATTAGAGGAGCAATTTATCTTTCCAAGTGATAGAGCCTCTGATTAGAGGAGCAATTTATTTTTCAAAGTTGTGGAGCCTCTGATTAGAGGAGCAATTTATTTTTCAAAGTTGTGGAGCCTCTGATGAGAGGAGCAATTTATCTTTCCAAGTGATAGAGCCTCTGATTAGAGGAGCAATTTATTTTTCAAAGTTGTGGAGCCTCTGATTAGAGGAGCAATTTATTTTTCAAGTTGTGGAGCCTCTGATTAGAGGAGCAATTTATCTTTCCAAGTGATAGAGCCTCTGATTAGAGGAGCAATTTATTTTCAAAGTTGTGGAGCCTCTCATTAGAGGAGCAATTTATCTTTCCAAGTGATAGAGCCTCTGATTAGAGGAGCAATTTATTTTTCAAAGTTGTGGAGCCTCTGATTAGAGGAGCAATTTATTTTTCAAAGTTGTGGAGCCTCTGATGAGAGGAGCAATTTATTTTCAAAGTTGTGGAGCCTCTGATGAGAGGAGCAATTTATGTTCAAAGTTGTGGAGCCTCTGATTAGAGGAGCAATTTATTTTTCCAAGTGATAGAGCCTCTGATTAGAGGAGCAATTTATTTTTCCAAGTGATAGAGCCTCTGATTAGAGGAGCAATTTATTTTTCCAAGTGATAGAGCCTCTGATTAGAGGAGCAGTTTATTTTTCCAAGTGATAGAGCCTCTGATTAGAGGAGCAATTTATGTTCCAAGTGATAGAGCCTCTGATTAGAGGAGCAATTTATTTTCCAAATGATAGAGCCTTGCAAAAAATGATCTCAATAACCGGACAAAAATTGGTTATACTGTCTTTGCCCTATTCCTGATTCTCAGCAATGTGCAAAGAGGGGCAGCTGTAATAACCAATTTTCGTCCGGGTCGGATTCGAATCCGACCCGGACCACCCAAACCAGGCCCAAACCAAGCCCGATCCGCGGGTCCAAACCAAGCCCAAACCGGGCCCAAATCCCAAACCCAACCACTGGCCCAATTTCGGGCCCATTTCAACCTAACCCCTCTGCTGAAACCCTAGCCGCCTCCCCCTTTTCCCTGCCACCAGCCTCCCCACACTCAAGCCTCTGCCACCCTAACAAACTTTCCCACACGCCACCCACCTGCCACACGCCACCCACCTACCACAGCCACCCACACACGGCAGCCCCCCCCCCCACACGCAACCAACCCCTCCATAAAAACCCCCAGACAGAAAAAAAAGGAGGGGACCCCGGATTCGGATCCCCCCAGACTCGAGCCCCCCACAAAAACCCCAGGGCCGAAGCCTCAGCCAAGGAGGAGGCCACCAGATCGACCCCCCCGTTCGCCAAAGAACCCAGATCGGGGTCCGAAATCCCGATTCGGACCCCCTTTCTCCACCATCGACCCCCCAAACCGAACCCTGCAAAAACAAACACCAAAAAAAACCCAACCACAAACAACCAAAAAAACAAAAACAAAAATCAAACCATAGCCAAAAAAAAATTTCCAAAAAACCTAGATCTACGGATCTCGGTGAGGATTCGGGCAAAACGGAGCCCGAATCCGAGAAGAGGAGATCCGGGCGATTCGGAAAAGGTGATTTTTGAGGCCAACGGCCGCCGGCGAGCGGCTGCCGGCGACGGCCGACGGCGGCCGGCACGGTGCTCCGGCCGCCGTAATCTGGGTTTTGGGACGGCTGAGCAGAGAGAGAGTGAGAGAGAAGAGAGAGAATTCAAAAAGAAAAAATGAAAAGAAAATAAAAAGGGGGCTATTTATAGCCCCCGGTGCGGGTCAAGGTGACCCGCGCGTTGACCCGCGGGTCGACCCGGGGTCCGCGCGGGTCACCCGCTTTTTTTTAAAAAAAAGGGTCGGCGTCAAAACGACGCCGTTTTGACCCAGGGTCCGCGCGTGGACCCGCGGGTCGACCCAGGGTCCGCGCGCCCGACCCGGGTCAAAAAAAAAAAAAAGAGAAAGCGCCGCAACGGTGCCGTTTTGGTGGCACTGAAACGGCGCCGTTTCATGCAAGAGGGGTCCGCGCCTGGACCCGGATCCGACCCGGGTCCGCGCGGGCACCCCTAACCCGAAAAAAAAAAAAAAAAAGAGGCTGGGCCATACCCGGCCCAGCAGGCCAGGCCAGGATCGGACCTGGCCCAGCAGGCCAGGTCTGATCCTGGGCCAGAAAGAGAAAAAAAAGAAGAAAGAAAAGAAGAAAAAAAAAGAAAAGAAAAAAAAACAAAAATAAATAATTTTAAAAAATAAATAAATTGAAAAAGAAAAAATATATATAAAAAGAAAAAATATATAAAAAATGAAAATGAAAAAAAAAAGGGAAAAATTAGAAATTAAATTAAAAAAAAAAATCAAAAATCAAGAATGATGAATTAAAAAAAAATTAAAAAATGAAAATAAAAATAAAAAAATTTTACGATGATCGTTTTTGAAGTTTTGATTTTTATTTTTGACATTTTCAGGTGATTTTACGAAGATCAAGTCCGGTATTTTGATTTTTCGGTTTCTCGACATTTGTCAGGTATGATTTCAATTTTCTTATTTATTGTCATTACTATTTTTGTTTATTATTTTTGTTAAGCATTCGATATATTTTTTTTTGTTATTTGATTTCGATTTTAAAATATTAAAATAATAATTTTTAATTAATACATGTCCTTTAAATTTATTTTCGATAAATAAAATTCTCTAAAAACGGATCTTTTTCTCGGATGGTCAGGGTATCGATCGTTCTTCGAAATGGTCCGAGTAAGAATAATAATCGAAACACTATCGAAAGTATCGGAGTGATTCGGGAATTACTCTTACATAGATAATTTCTTTTATTTCGGAAATAATTATTAAAAGCATTTTAATTTACCTTTCAAAAAAAAAAAGATTTTAATAAATACGAATAACCGACGACGGAATTCGAAGGACGTCACGGTAGTGATTCCTAAGATATCTTGAGGTGCGAGAATTTCGTTAAATATCACCACAAGTGGTGGGAGTATTTAGCGACATGCTCGATATAAAAATTCGTTTTCGCTTAAAAAAAATGGAAATAATCAAAATAAGAAAAAATGAATAAAGAGCGAATGTTTATTGCGCTCGATATTTTGCCATGCTCGTGTTTTTAATATTACGATTCGCATGTTTAATTTTATAGTTATATGTTAAGCCGCATCCGATATTTAAATATTCGCATCATACGCATTTGAATAAAAATGGATGTAAATTGCCGACGACGGAATTCGAAGGATATCACGGTCGTGATTCTTAAGATATCTTGAGGTGAGAAGATCTCGTTAAATACCACCGAGAGTGTCGGGAATATTTAATGAGTATTTTCGATAATAAATTTGTGTCCACTTTCGTTTTCAAAAAATAATAATAATAAAAAAAAATTCAAAAATAATGAACATGTTCTTTTTATAAAATAAAATAAAAGGAAAAGAGAATTAGTTTTAAATGCCAATGTCAAGTCCATTAAATCGAGATTTAAGCTAACACGTGATCAAGTGGTACCGTTTTCTAAACGGGCGTTGCGGGGGTGCTAATCCTTCCCCGCACGTAACCGACTCCCGAACCCGATTTTGTTTTCTCTCTGGTTCAAAGCGCAGACTTCGAAATTGGTTTTACAAAATGTTTTAATTATTTTTAAAATGTTTTACTAAAATCGGTTTTAATAGGTGGCCAATCACACCTAGCAAAAAAAGATTGGTGGCGACTCCATTTTTTGTGTTTTCATCAAATTCGTCGTAGCGATCCGAAAAAACCGTTATGACAGATACTATCTAAAAGAGAGCTTTAGGTTGAGCTTGCAATGCAGTAGTATATTGTTTTCATAGACATCCTTTAATGCTTCATGTGTTGCACCCAATGTTAACAATCATTCTGCCTCCATTGCTAAACCCATTGAATTACCTATGCTCGCACACATTGCAATCGCAAGATATTAACATTGATGTCCAAACATTGCAATTGCCTAGCACACTAGCTGCTTATTATTTAGACAAGAATGTCATGTTTGCTTGACAGGAAGATTATTTGGATAGATCAATGCCTTTTTAGACTAGCACGTTATGTGCAATTAAAACAAATATTTTCATGTTCTTTCACTAATGTGATTCAGTTATGTTAACATGCAAGCCTAGATATGGCTGTGAATTTTTGACTAGAAATGGTAATGGTGTCATTTCCTAACTAAATGTAACTTTCCTGCAGATTGCTTTCACCTTTGTGGTTTACCCGTGCTTAATCCTTGCATATATGGGGCAAGCTGCTATCTTTCTAAGCATCATATTCTTGAAACTGACTACCGGAATGGATTCTATGTGTCTGTACCTGGTAGGTTCTTCCTAGATATTGAAACTGATCTTCTTTGATCTTAAAAACTGTTATTTGCTAAGTCTAGGCATCATTGTTGTTTCAGAGAAAACAAGATGGCCTTTTCTGGTTATAGCCATACTTGCAGCAGTTGTGGGAAGTCAAGCCATCATTAGTGGAACATTCTCTTTATCAAACAATGTTTGCTTGGGTTGCTTCCCAAGGATCAAAATTATCCATACTTCATCCAAAATTCATGGCCAGCTTTACATTCCAGAGATCAACTGGACTTTAATGCTGTTATGCTTGGATGTGACTGTTGGTTTTAGAGACACAAAACGCATGGTCAATGCATTAGGTACTGTCTTCTCCTTTCCATTTTATTTCTTTATTTATTTTTGGGTCCATTTTTTTAACCTTTTATGCTTTTCATCACTTTCATATTATTTAATCTTATTTGCCTTACCCTTGGAAACTAAACTGTCTTATATATATGCACAAGATGCTCAGTTTTAACTAATAATTGTAGCATTATCTTTCCCTAAAAGTAAGAGTCCACTTCTCTAATTATTGACTGTCTTTGTCTGTTTGTCATGTGATTAAATCTTACTTCCTTGGTTGTTTAGTGATTCACTGTGTTTGTTTGTTTTCCATTAATCATCTGTTAGGTGGCAAATTTTACATGCTAAGCATCCCTCCCAAGAGTTTAATGAAACTATGCTAAAACATGGTCTACCCTCAGCATATTAATAAGAATGTGAGTCAAATTATTGTTATGGATTACTGTTTAGTATACCTGATAATCTCGGGCATGATATAAATATAACATGGGAAAAATAATTAAAATACGACACAATACGAAAAAATAACACAAACACGAATGTGTCAAAATCTATATAACATGAATGTGAACATGTCAAAATTTCTATAAATATATAATACATTAAACACAATTATGATACGAGAACATAACACGAACACAACAAAAATACACATATTATTAGGTCTACTGTTTAATATATATATATATTTTTTCAATAGGCTATAACTGGTAAACATGTCTGTCCCTTTTCTGACAAAAGAAAAAAAATCAAAATACTTTCATCTCATAAAAGGTCAATCTGGTTTTTGAATTTGCAAAATCAAAGTGAAAAAAAAATGCAGAACTGCATTTCCATCATCTCATAGCCAAATTCATCATTGGGTCCCATTAAAATCTGTACATTATATTATAACATAAAGCTGGCTCATCTTTAAACTGATGAGGAAGATATTTGCAAATATGTTTATGAACTAGGATGGCTTGACTGAGTCAGATGCCATGTCCAAATATGAAAATTTCAAGCCAGTTGCATTGGACCCCCAGCCAACATACCTCTTTGTTGCCACCTTATGGTCACTAATCCTATTGATTATGTTGAACCTTTGGGTAAAGCTGGTGCATCTGGTTTCACTTTTCATGTTGAGGTATGTATCCAAAGGTGGGTTGTGATGTGGTCTTCCTTTTTCATTTTTGTTTTACTTCCTGCAACTACTAAACATGCCTTTGAAATGAAAATGTTAAACTTTAAGTCGAATAAAACAGAACAGCTGGGTTGTTCAAGTTATCTTCATATTCTGATATGATAAATTGTATTTTTGTTCCAATTTCCTTTAATTGAATTACTCATATTTTCTTCTGAGAGTTTATAATCATGATCATTCTTACAGCATCTTCTTCTTTCCTCTAACATGATGAATTGTATAGGTTTATTATTAGAATTGCTATTGTTGCGACCAAGAAAATACATAGGAGAGTCGAATCTTAGACTCAAACTCATATAAATCTCTAATGGCCATAGAGCTCATTTGTTAGGACAAATACCTTATTTAACATAAATCTTAATTCACCCTTATTCATAAAATCACTTATGTGTTTCATAACATTGTTGTTATTGCTATTAAAAAATAGAAAGCAAATTATTTCACCCGCAGCAGCGTAGCGCTGATCTTTTTCCTAGTATATATAAATATTTAACCTAAATAAATTATTAACTAAACTCAAAAGAGTACCTAAACATACCGTTAGCAAAACCTTTTATCTTATTTTGGGCTATCTTAGTTTTATCTTGTCTTGGGTTAAGAAAACCCAGCCCGATATTCAATACTAAATCCACATAACCAGCGGCATTGCGCGGCCCAATTCTCGTTCGTTGGTTAATTTTGTCATTTTGTAAGAGCGTATAAGGGTGAAGAGTGGATCCTAGCCGCCAAGGAGTATTATAAAAGATGGCTGGAATTAAATCTTTCGATTTTGAGTTTGAGTTTGAGTTTGCCGACTTTGGTGAGTGATCGATTTATTTCGTTTTTTATTTTTTTTGTTTTACAACAGTTTTTGTCTGAGCCCTAGAAGCATAAATTTTAGGGTTTTTTTGTTTTGTTGGAGAGGATTGATTTCAGATTAGTTATAGGTTGTTATACTTTAAAGGTTCATAATTTATTGGGGATATCCATGTGAATTGACTAATTTGAAGCTTTTAGATACGGTTCTCAGATTAGTTCGAAATTATTATGATATTTTTCTGACTCTTCTCTTTTCTTCTGGTGTTTTGTCTTTGTTTCCAGAAAATTCTCACAGTCGAAAAGATTTGAGGAAAAAGAAAAAAACGTTAGCCAAAAATAGATATAACACAGCATGGAGAGTCAATCATGAGGTATCTCTTGTTTTCACCCAATGCAATGTTTATCTATACTCTTTCAGTTGTCAATTTTACCTTTCAAAGTTCTATATTTTTGTACTTGCTGTTGTTTTGCAGATTTAATGTTGAGCCTGTGAATCTTAGAAGAGGCAAATTTAGTCCAACTCCGAAGTTGAGCTTGCCAAGATTAGAAGTCGATTTGACCGACTTACCATAAGCAGGGCACTCGAGGCTGACGGGGTCTCTGATCAAGGAACAACCAAGCTCTCACAGGGTTCTCATCAAGGAGGAGGAAAACAAAGAGAAGAAACCTAGCTCTCAAAGTGGGCCCATTAACAAGAAGGTTACAAACCAACCTTATGTGAAGGAAAAATTAGAAAACTTGAAGAAGAAGGCTTCAAGCCAACCTAAGTCTCACAGCAAGGTATTTTGGAAACATCACATTTACAAGATGCTATAATAATCCATTTACTAAATTGCAAACTTCTATGCAAGTCTTATGTTTTAGATTTCTCAGGTCAATTATACCAACTATTTGGCAGAAAGATTTGGAGTGTCTTGAAAGTAATTGATTGACATATGGATTCTCTATTGTCCTTGGTCTTAACTGTCTTACAGAGAAGCCATACAATGGCTCTTCTTGATATGGCACTGTCTGAAATAGAGTCTTGCCAAGAATTAAAGAGAGAGTCAAAAAAGATGAGTAGGCATGAACAAAACTTGCTGATTGTAAAGGTATATAAATTTTTCATCTCTTTTTTTCATAATTCATTACTTCCAATTTAATTATTAATCTATTAACTCAGTAAGATTTTTCTTTTATATTGTTTTAGAAGTTTTTGAAAGTCAGACAAGAGAAGGAAGACAACAGTCAAGGGGTATAATCATGTTTTATTTGCTTGTGGTAATATTAATGTTTTTTTTTCTTCAATCTATGATCATTTGGGTTTCCATTTGAAGGTATTTTTTGCCAATTCGTTTCCCTCGAGGAATGATATCAGTAGTGTGGAAAAAAGGGTGAAGCAGATGGCAACAACATTAGCAATGGTAACCCTACGACCATGGATGTTAAATGGTTGGAAAGATTTGGAGAAAAAAATTCCAAAGCCTATTTATGCAGCCTTTCAAGATAGCGTGTTCAAAAGCTTCGCCAAGTTTATTCTAAGTATTTTTGATACGGTATTTTCTCTGCTTATATGAACTTTGCATTTGTATTTCAATAATGAAAAAAGTTCTATTTGAGGTTTTGATGTGCTTTTTGTTGATTTTCTTATTAATGTACTTAATCTTCTAGAAATTAATATTACTTGTTAGGCTCATATGTTTGTTTTAAGGGCTCTGAATGTAGTCAAAGTAAGTCTTTAACATTTAACACTCTTTCCAATATGAGATTTGCTTTAACTGTTGATAGATTCTCGAAAATTTTAAGGGATCTTTCTGTTAGTGAAGCTTTAGGTTCTTGAGTAGTCCGCTCCTATTTATGCTTGTTTTCTGCTCTTTTTCATTTAAATTCTTTACAATAAGCTTTATTTTGAATTTTGACAGCTTTCTCTTTTCTGTTTTAAGTGTTCTTTAGCATCTCATAACGGAGATAATTATGCTTATCTTTGTTCTTTTTTGACTTTTGCAGGAAGATATTGAACGATATAACTTTTTTGACAAGCTCGATGCTGAGAACAAAAAGTTTTATTGTGAAAATTTGTTACCTCTAGAGGTTTGTTTTTGTAATCATGGTCCTTTTTTATTGTTGTTGTTGTTGTGTGTGTGTGTATATATATATATATATATATATATATATATATATATATATATATATATATATATATATACATGCACGCATGCATGCATGCAGTATGCAGCCCAAAGACACTCATATAATACAACCTGCTAAAGTGGGGTAGTTCGACATCAACTATATATTAGCATTGTTTTCTTTTAATATATATGTGCCATGAGGTACTGCTATCTTGCTATGATGATTTAAATACTATGCATTTTTGTAGGATGATGATAATCCTATTAAACTTATTGCTGAAGGGAAGATAACTTTTGATAGTTTTCCTTCATTGACGGAGTCTGACATTGCATTCCTTATGCTGGTGCGTCTGTTTATTTATCTTGCTAGAGGATTCTAATATTATACCTTCTAATTGTCTCATGTGACTATGACACTTTTCTATATATACAGCGGTACAGCGACGACCATGGATCAAAAGAAATCGACGCAATTGTAACTGTATGTTATTTCCTTTAATACAACAATTATCTATTGCATCCACTGCTTCTTAAATAAGAGTGGGTTTTGGTATATTCTTATGTTGTTATTTACTTTTAAATGCTATCTGTTTCAGTGACCCATTGATTTCTTTTTTGTTTGTGAACACAAGATTCCAGGGAAAAGGGAAAACATCCAAAGTTATACCATAATTAGATGCCAGAATATTTAGAATTAGTTACCAACCTTTGGTTATCATCTGTTTCAGTGATAGTGCTTGAATTAGATACCATGAAAAATACTTAAAATTAGTTGCCAACCTTTGGTTATCATCTGTTTCAGTGATAGTGCTTGAATTAGATATTATCAAAAATACTTAGAATTAGTTGCCAACCTTAACCAAAAAATAATTTCTCGTCTGGATGCAAAGGAATATGCACAATTTTATTTTTTTAAATATACTTATTTTGGGAGGTATACCTAATGCCAGAACCTATAATGATTAATCGTTAATATTAGAGAACTTTCAAAGATGCACAAGCTTGATCTGTATCATTGTTTTACTTTTTTATGGTATAATGATTTGAAAATAACATGTTAAATTGAAACATATTATATTTTTATAAGAAGTTTTGAATCATTTGAAATGTTTGTTGAAAATTGATTTCTTGCTTGACTTGAAAGTGGGTAAACTCTAAGATTGAGTGAAATTTGAGAACTGTCATTAAACCTCTCCCAGTTTGAAGAGCTTTGAGAAACAATCATGAGTATGTTTAATAGGTTAAAGCTATTTGCATGGCATTATTGGCAGGGAAATCTCCGCAATATCATCCCATGTGCAGCCCATATATCCATATGTAGTTTTCTCAGCTAACTGGTTCTTATGTTTTCGGCTGGGGGGAGGGGTGGAGATATTTTCTTAGGGTTGTTTTGTAAAGTTCTGTTGAGATGTTTATTGTTCATTTGGTGTTCTATAGGTTAATTTTATGAATTTTGGATTGGATAAAGATGAGGACGGTTGCTTCAAGGTAAATAATATATTTATGAGAAGAATTTAACATATTTTTTTGTTCCCTTAATCTACTATGTTTTGCATTTTGTGATAATGGTTCTTATTGTTTTAGAAAGGACGCCACAAATGTTATGTGGAAATGGCGAGAGTTGTGATGCTTCAGTATGCTCCTTTGAAGGTATGAGATTGGTTTGTTTTTGTTCTCTTCCATTTGGTTCCATTCATTCATTTCCTAATTTGTCTCAAGATGCATGTTCGTATGTTTCTATTGCTGAGAATGATTCTTTGATCTGACTAGTCTCTTACTGAACATGTAGGAGGAGATAATGACGCATAAACTTCTGGAGAATGTTTTACTTGAATGTTATTGCACTAGAGATGCATTGCTTCGTGAAGCTCTGTGCGATAGTGGTATTCTGGATATGAAGAATCATTTAAACTCTGCTGATTTTGAGGATACACTTGAGGAACTAGCTTGGGGAATAAACATTTCAATGTCTTTTCTGTCAAGTAGTAGATATAATTGTGTATGTCTCATATGTTTGTTATTTAATGTGGTCATAAATTTATAAGTTATAACAATGACAATAACTGCTTGCTTTGGTGTATTTGTGGGTATTATATTGCTTATGTTTAAATTGTCTTTTTTAACACGTGTTTACAGCTGCGACATTTTTCTTGTGCTGTTACTTTTCCTTTGGTTCGTGGACCTTTTGGTGCATTTGCTGATGAAGTAATTGACTTGGTTAAAATTGCTGAGGGTCGGAGAAGATACGAAGGCCATCGTTACATCAACATGCATCATATCCTTTGGGCTGTTGGTTTGACTGGAGTTAAGGGCTTCGTTGATAAGCTTGTTAATGGCATAGGATTGCAGAATTTAGTTGAAAAACCTGCAACACATCCCCCATATAATATGTACATGTCAGCTCGTAATATAGCAAATATTCTTGGTAATTTTGCTTTATCTTGTTTTCGAAATTGTTTTGTTCCATTTTTTCTTGGTTACTTTGCTTGATTCACAATTATTTTTCTATGATTTATTTGATTACTGGGCATATAATTTCAGGTAATGATGAAGTTGGAGTCGAGCATTTGGTAGTTGCCATTGTTTTTGAAATGAATCAGAGAAGGCTTAAGGAGAAGGTAGATGTTTCTCCACCTCTTGTTGCAGATGGAAGTGCATGGAATGAGTTCAAAAGCATGAAGTGTGTTAAAGCGTTTTTAAATGGTGAGAAAACATTGTTTTATTCCCTTCCATAATGTCTTCTTCATCTTACTTATGGTTAGGAAAATCATGGCGATTTTCACTCTTGGTTGATGTATAGTTTCTTTTTTTCTTTTAATATTCTTTTCATTGCAGCTATGGAAAGGTATAAAAAGAAACCTGGTAGAAACTTGATAAATTTGCCAACTAAGATTGTAGCATGGCCGGTTCCAGAAGGGAATGTCATGGATCAATTAAGAAGGCTGGAGAAGGATATGAAGTATGGTTGGCATGAGTTTGCCGGTTTTCGATGTGAATAATATATAGATTTTCTGATAGATACTGCTATTAATGATTGGCTATTCATTCCATCCCCTTATTGGCTATTTCTGTCTGTTGATATATAACAACCATCTCACTCGTGCAAATATTTTATTTATTTTTGTAAAAAATATCTAAACCTATTAACATTGAGAAAAGAGAAGTTGGGCATGATTTTATTTGTGAGCTTTCCATTAATTCGTATTAATGTTTATTTTTTATTTTAAGGTTTTGGTTTTGTTCAGGTTTATCTGTTTTAGGCCCAAGTCTAATACTATTGCATGATCTGAGATTTCATTTGGGATGGTGTGAGTTTGCCCAAGAGAGAAAGGCCATTGACCCAACAATATCAAGGTTTTTAAGCCCAATCTAATACCCGTGTTAATTAAAATGACCCAAGATTGTATTACACAATGGTATTAAAAGGTTTAGACTTAGACCTAGCCCAAGAAAAAAAGCTCATCCATCCAACCATTAACCATGGTCTGGGTACTAGGCCTAAGTCTAAGGAGTGTAATAATGACCCAAGATTTTATCTGGGATGGTCTAAAATTTTTTAAAATGCATCAATTTAAAATATTAATATTTATAATTATATTGTTTGGATAAATATTTTTTAAAAAAAGAATTTAAATATTGAAATTTGATGAGGTAAAAAAAATAATATTAGAAATAAAATAAAAAAATATTGAGAAAAATATGTAATATGGAAATCATTAGATTTGTAAAAATATTTAGATATTACTAATAACATAAAAAAAGAATTGAAATGAGTTTTCATTGTTAGAATTGAAAAGAAAAAAAAAATTGTGTAAAAAAAGAAACATAATAAATGTTAATATTTTATTAAAAAATTATGAAATTTGAAAAGAAAATTTGAGTCTTCTAAAATTCTTATTTCAAATTTCAAAAATTTTGACAATTTTAATTTTAATTTTATCAAATAAAATAAAATAATTTTAAAATTTTAAAAATCTTTTTACAAAAAAAAATTTCTTTTAAAATTCAGCACCCAAACAAACCCGAACAGAACTCATGAAATATTTGTCAAAGGCCCAACTCTGATTGATCAATTAATTTAATTCAGATAGATAGCGGGAGCGTGTTATTTGATTCGTCTTTCAGAAAAGTCCCTCGTTCAAAAGTCAGCAACGTTTGTTCGCTTGGGGTTAGGCCACTTGATAGCTTTGTGAAAAGAAATGTTGATGGAGAAGCAAACATCTAACCCACGAGAGCTTAAGCAGGTCTTTGTCAACATAGTCAAGAATCGTGGTTAATTGTTCGGGTTCATGATTAGATTGGTAGAAGTTGTATAATAAAAGCAAAATTACTTGATGTTGGAACTAAAATGGATTTTGTTAATAAGTTTTCGCACTATTTATAATTAAAGAAATTTTAATCAGTGTCACTAGACATTAATTAAAATAATATATATATATATAAAGGGTAATTAATGATTTTTTTTTAATTCAGTAAAAATAATATATTAAATGTAAAAAAAATTTTAAACAAGTAATTAAATAATCTTTAAGCGGACCTTTAAAATTATTATATGTAGTAATATTTTTACCTTATGCATTAAAAATGATAAATAAAATTGACAACTTTTATAATTAATACAATACTATTAACTAATTTTAAAAAGTATTCTAAAGATACTCTTTAGCGAAACCTAACTAAAAACTACATTTACATGCTGTTTTACATCTAAATTACATGAACCCTTGTTAGCCTAGTTGTTGAACCATATATATGGACCAATCACAAAAATGAAAAATGCGCATTAGCCATGACTCAATGAGGCTTGGATGCATGACAAGGCTTTAAGAATCAGACTACAATTCTGGCATTTGGCAGATCTCAGCAAAAAGCATTTCCTAGCTACAATTATTTGTTCAGTTACAATAGCAATGGCTTTAATTTGTCCAATGATGTAACTTTTTATTTGTGTTCAAAGTCATTGCATTACAATTTACACTAGAGTCAAAGAAGATATATAATGCTGCAATGGAAATTAATCAAAGCTGAAATGCATGCCATAGGAACCCAAAAAGGCAAACGTAAATTTTGTGTGATCTGTTGATAGTGTATTGAATTTTTAATTATCGAAATATCACCAACTTACAAGCTGTATTTTCAATAAGATCTGAAATTTCCTCATAAATTGTCGAAGCATGAAAATAACTTGTGCTTCACAGGCATAAATAAATGTGATGAGAGGATTTTATCGATCATCCAAATGAAACTTTTATTATAATGATAAATTAATTGATTTTCTGGGAAAATCAATTTTCTCCAATCATGAAAGCAAGCATATCAATATCTTTGCCAACTAGTCTTTTATTCTAGAACTCAAAAATAAAGAATTGCCAGCAACAATTATTCTCCACTATTTTCATTTCTTCCATATATAGGCTCTATTGCTTCTTATCCAATTCTTGTCCCATCAAGTGCAATTTTATTGGAATTTTTACTTGAGATCTCTATCAGAATCTTACCCTGAAATTAAAATTTGACTATTGCTTTCTCAAGCTGCAGCTTCCAGGAAATTTTGAAAGAAAATTTCAAATACACATTAAAGAAATAAGGTGACAGTCAAAAATAAAAATCAGATACATTGAAAAAAAATGTTTAACTCAAACATCTTGCTTTCTTTTTAAATACAACAAAATTTCTTAACTGACCTTTTCAAAATTTTGATTAGATTAAAATTCAAAATCATAACTTTGCTAATAGTAGCGTGTTTTATTTATTGAATACTGAATTTTTAATTTTAATGATCAAAATTCAATTTTTAATAATAAAAAACCCATTGTAACATACAAATTTAATAAGAAAATTCCTGTCCTGCCTAAGACTTTGTCTCCTTCACAACATTTCCAGTTTGAGCTAGCCAGCAATCAAGACTTAGTTAATAAAATAAGAAAAAAAAATTCACCCTTATAAAATACAAATTTGGAAATAATATTTTCCAATTGACTTGTTCTACCATGATTGTGACCTACAGACCTTACACACATTGCTCTTGAAAACCAAATTAAAAGTAATAATTTTCTTTTTATACTAAAAAGGACAAAATTTGATAAAAAAATCAAACATTGCATAGATAATGTACATGTCTACACAAAGCTCGTGGCTTTTATGTCGAAAAATTAATTATAGTATTATTAAAATTGTTGAAAGAGAAGAAAATTGAGCCCTTAAACCGGAGGACGGTTTGAGTCACCCACAGGTTCAACCGGCAAACTTGAGGTCCCTTCGCCGTCATTCGCCGCCACTTTTGGTGACTTCATGGAGGATGCTCTACTAAAAAACGGTGGTGTCCTACTAAACACCCACCTGTCCGACTTAACTCCAGGGTCAAGCTTATCGAGCCGCCTAACAGACTTCCCTCTACTACTCCCACCGTCTTCCGCCGCTCGGTATCCTCGGCGCGAACTCCTTTCCCTAGGCAACACCAAGCTTGTTGCCCGGTTCAACTTCCGTTTTATTAACTGCTTCCGAACATCAACCGGTAATCGCAAAGTGAATCGGTCCGTGTTCTCACCCGGCTGGATCAAAGAGTGTCCGGTCGAGTGAGACCGCAGGAAATAGAGCTTACGTGTACGGCTAGATATTGATCCACGTGTCCGGTTCCTATTTAAAGTTCGGTTCAAATCGTTTCCTTCAACCTCCGGAACAACTTGAGAGTCCACGTCACAATTAACATTGTTATTACTTCTTACCCTTTCTTCTTCCGTTTCCGAGTCACCACCGTCGTTCTGAGCCTCGAGGTCTAACTCGGTGGCTGTGTTATTCAACGCAGTGGGTTGACTCACAGGGTCACCAGGTTGAGGAACGAGATTAGCTCTACAAACGGGGCAAGTAGTATGAGAAGCCAACCAAGCGTCGATACATTCAGGGTGAAAAACATGGTCGCATTTGGGTATCAAACGCAGCGTTTCGTCGTCTTCGAATTCATTCAAACAAACCGCGCACTCCAGAGCTCCTTTTCCGATCTTATGAACCTTAACTTCGGAATAAACCATGATAGGGAAAGTCTCGATCACCGACGCTTCAAGTCCACGCGCTCCGCGGTTTGAACGGCCGGCTCCACCGTTGACAGGGCGGACGCTGCGTCTGTTGGCGTTGGAGTCGGAACAAGTCCGGATGTAAATCGCGAAAAGACCCACGAAGAACAAAGCAGCAATTAAAACGACAACGATTATGGCCATGGAAGGGCTGAAACGCGCGTAAGAGTAACGTGCGTCGGGTTGGTCGATGGGTTGAGCGGCGGAAGGAGGCGGAGAGAGGAGTAGGAAGAGTAAGAAGAAAAGGGAAAGGATTCCATGTTCGGCGGTGTACGACATGGTGAGAAAAGGAGCATCTGGAGAGGGATGAGAGAATGAGAGGAAAGAAGGGTGAGGGGTTTTTAAATGAGAGAGAGAGAGGAAGAAAGAAGGGGAAAAGGGTGGGTCCAAAAATGGAGTTTGTTTCTTGGGTGGTTCTTTGGTGGCAGCCACAATGGAAGGATGGGTGTGAGTCATTTATTTTGACGATAATGGAAGGTTCCAAGGAAAAAGCAGACTTTTGCACCATTTGTGATGTAAGAAATGACCATTGCAAAATAACAGAATTTAGACCAAATTGCATATTTAGATTTTGATCTTTATATTTCATTTTCAATCTTCATTTAAACTTTTTTTTTCCGTCAATATTTCGTTAAAATTTTAATGAAGTTCGATAGAGTTTTTTGCCTGACGTTTTAGTAGACACACAAAACACAACAAATTATATCCAAATTTTAACTAAACATATCACTTATAATTATTATATTATAATTAATTAATTAATTAATTATAATTCAATTTTTTTATATAAAATCCATATTTATAAATAGTGAAATCCTATATAATTTTTTTATTGTGATTGAACAAAATTAAAATTATAATAAATAAATTGTAAGTAAAATGCTCACACTTTAATGAATGAAGGAATTCAAAAAATCACGGATAAAAATCAAGATTTGGATCATAAAATGAAAATACAATTTGACAAAAGAATCACGGACTAATGATGAAATTTACTTAAATGATATGATAGTAGTAATCTTACTAATTATTAGTTATAAGAACTAATTACTATATTATACTACTAATTAACCTTGTTTTAGGGTTCTAAAAAAAAAAAAAAAATCATTATCCATAGCAATTGTTCTACTAATAATTTAATAGATATTGTATGAAGTTAAACTCATTACGTGTCTAAATACAAGGTCGATTTTTTCAAATAAATTTTTTTATAAAAATAAATATAATGTTAAACTTGTAATGGAAAACTCTTTTTATTTGAATTGGATAAATGTTTTTGAAATTATTAGTTTTATAATAAAATGTTATTTAGTCATAAAGTTTTTAGGCTTTGTTCAATTCCAGTTTTATGCAGAAACTTTATTATGAATGTTATTGGCTGAATGGCTGGTTTTTAGAAATTTATGATTAATTATAAAATGATAATATAAATTTGATCACTTGTTCTATTAGGTTTTTTTGGTAAAAAAAAAAGTTAAAACCTTGAGGGATATATATATATATATATATATATATATATATATATATAAAGTGAAGCATAATTGTAAGTGCATGGATTGAACTTCAATCTTGTAAAAATTTATCATTTAAAAGAAGTGGATGAATTATTTAGACTAAATTTCAGATTTAATTAATTTAGTTTAACTAATTTGTATGCTAATGCCTCAATTAATTTCTAAAGGGACAAGTAAATACTAATATTTGACTTTATTAAATTGTTTTCACAATTATTTTTATTTATATATATCTACTAAAAACTAGTCAATTATGACATATTTATAAAAACAAAAACATTTTTATTATGTTTACTTTTAAACATGAATTAGAGCGTAAGTATATGTCAAAAATTTCATAAACTTTTTAATTAGTGGCGGAAACTAGTATTTGTTGTAGTTATGTCAATAATTCTAAAACATAAGTCAAAATTTAGCTTTAAACTTTGGTAATTATCTGATCTTCTAGAAGAATCGAATTCCCTAATTAATTGGGGGTCTAATATAATTTGGTCTTTTGAATTTGCAGCCATGCAAGACCCATTTCCCCACTTTAGGAATTGAAGTTAGCATCCATTGAATTTTCTATGGAAAAACTTCCAATTTTTTTTCATTGCATTTATTAGTAAGCAAGTGATTTTAATTTAGACACGAAATACATGAAATTTTCACACAAGTATTACACATTTATATAATCAAATATATATATATATATATATATATATATATATAGGGTTCTATTAACGGATGCAATGTATCTAACACTAGTTGGATTCTCTTTTATTATTTTTTTATCAAATATTTTTAATATTATTGTAATAATTATTTATAAATATGATTTTCATGATTAATATGTGAGTCTTACACATGTAAATAATATTAATGAGTGTATTAAAAAATAATAAATAAATAAACAAAATTTCAACTCATTTTTAAAAAAAATAAATGCATTTAATCATACTTTCAAAAAAATTTATCATTTCAAGCTATATATACCTAATAACACTGTTAACATTTTCTTTTCTTGGTACAAAAAAACAGTTACGTATTTAAAGAAATGGGTTGTAGATGTTATAACATTTTCTAATATTATATATTGAATATTAATTATTAAGAGTGATTAGATGAAATAATTGATTTAAACTCAGGTTCTTGATTAAGTTTTTTAATATTATATATAATACATATAGAAATCATAAAGTTTAAAGAGAATGGATTTCGATTTTTGAACCTTGACTCTTACCTTTTTATTTATTTTAAAGAACGATAATAAATTGTAGTTGATGTCACACATTAGAAAGTTTTTAACGTGTTTGATGTTGGGTCATGTTTTTGTTATATTCTGAATTTTGTTAACAAATATCTTAAAGTTATTTTTTAATATTATTATTTATAATAATATTTTTCTCTAATATATTGAAAATGATAAATAAAATTATCAATTTTTATAATTAATACAATACTATTATTATAAATAACATATTAACTAATTTTAAAAATATATGTTAAAAATATTTATTAACAAAATTCTTCGTATATAATTAAGTTTAGATAGTTAATTAATTGCCGAATTTAAATTAAAGTAATCACACAAAGGCTGCTGAGTGCTGAAATTGAAAGCTGCCAAATTCACTCTTTAAAAGGTGATAGCGAGTTTGGTATTATATTAAAGAAAGTGAGCAGCAATACAGTTGAAGATTCATTTAAGATAAGTTTTGTTATTAATTAATTGATTTCTCAAAGAAAAGCTTTGAAAAACGTTTGATCTTTTTTTTTTGGCATATAATTTTGAGGGTTTTGCTAACGAGTGCTTTTAAGATATTTTTTAAAGTTAGTTAATATGCTATTTATGATAAAAAATTTGTATTAAATATAAAAGCTGATAATTTTATTCATTATTTTCAATACATTAAATGAAGATATTGCTATATATAGTAATCTTAAAGAGTGTCCTTCGGGCACTTGTTAGCAAAATCTTAATTTTGATTGGAAATGCATGTATTTCATTGGGGCTTTAAAGCCGAACACAAGATTAATTACTGCTTGAGCATGAGCAGCCTCTTTGCTCAGTTTTGAATCTTGAGAGCGTTTGGTGCCTTCTCATGAATCATATTTCATGGAATATGATTTTTGAGAATGTGATTCTTGGTAATGTGATTCCTGAGAATGTAACTTTACAGCGTTTGGTATGCATGGAAAAGTGCTGATTAAAATCTTGAGAATGTGATGGTAATTTTCGAAATTACCCTTATCAAAAATATATAACTTTTATCAATTTTAAAATTTTTCAATGATATTTATTATTAACAAATATTTGTACTAAATATTTAAAAATAATATTTTAATTGATAATTTAAGTTACTTTTAGGATAAAAATATTTATTAATAATAAATTTTCGAAATTACTCTCATGTAGTTAAAAAATTAAAGGGTTGAATGTAAATTAAATATTATTTAAATATTTTAATGATATTTATTATTAACAAACATTTGTACTCAATATTTAAAAATAATATTTTAATTGGTAATTTGAGTTATTTTTATGATAAAAAATATTTGTGAATAATAAATTTTTGAAATTACTCTCATGTAGTTGAAATTAAAAAACTATATGCAAATTAAATATTATTTAAATATTTTAATGATATTTATTAATAACAAACATTTATACTAAATATTTAAAAAAATATTTTAATTGATAATTTAAGTTATTTTTATGATAAAAAATATTTGTTAATAATAAAGTTTTGAAATTACTTTAATGCAATTGAAAAGTTAACATGCTGTATGAAAATTAAATATTATTTAAATATTTCAATAATATTTATTATTAACAAATATTTGTACTAAATATTTAAAAATAATATTTTAATTGATAATTTGAGTTACTTTTATGATAACAAATATTTATTAATAATACATTTTTAAAGTTACTCTTAAGTAATTGAAAAATTAAGGATGGATGCAAATTAAATATTACAATAATATTTATTATTAATAAATATTTATACGAAATATTTTAAAATAATATTTTAATTGATAATTTTAAGTTAAATAGAAAGAGGATAATTTTGTCTTAACATTTTTTTTACTTTTCAACTACATGAGAAAATTACTTTCTCACCATTTCTCATAGGAATCACATTCCAATGCTTGTGGGAAGTAATTCTCCAAAGAAGTTACATTTCTAGGAAAGTGAACAGTTTTTAGCATACCAAACATAAAAATCACATTCCCACTAATTACTTTCCATGAAAAGTGATCATTTTTCATCATACCAAACGTCATCCTTGAGTAAAGAATCTCTTTGCTTTCTATGGCTTAAACAAATATACCACTTGCAATTGGTTAAAAAATTAGATCCGATCCCAGGATAGGAAGCCTGAAAGAAATTCTTGAAGTTAGGTTAGGATTTAGGAGATTAAGATATATATATATATATATATATAAAATCATATATATATATATATAGGGTTTTATAGCTTGTTATATAATTTATATTTGTTTAATTCGATCGTCATATTTTATATTCAATTTACATAGATCATGTATGTCGAGTTTCGAGTAAAATAAAAATATCTAATTAACTTGTCATAACGGTTTTTCGGACCGCTACGACGAATTTGATGAAAAAACAAAAAATGGAGTCGCCACCAATCTTTTTTTTGCTAGGTGTGATTGGCCACCTATTAAAACCGATTTTAGTAAAATATTTTAAAATTAATTAAAACATTTTTTAAAACCAATTTTGAAGTCCGCGCTTTGAACCAGGGTAAAAACAAGTTTGGGTTCGGGAGTCGGTTACGTGCGGGAAAGGATTAGCACCCCCGCAACGCCCGTTTAGAAAACGGTACCACTTGATCACGTGTTATCTTTAATCTCGATTTAATGGATTTAACATCGGTATTTAAAAATAATTCTCTTTTATTTTTTTTATTCTTAAAAAAACATGTTTATTATTTTTTGGATTTTCTTGAACTGTTTCTTTTATTTTTTTAAAAAATCGAAAGTGAACGTAAATTTATTATCGAAAATACTCATTAAATATTCCCGACACTCTCGGTGGTATTTAACGAGATCTTCTCACCTCAAGACATCTTAGGAATCACAACCGTGATATCCTTCGAATTCCGTCGTCGGCAATTTACATCCATTTTTTTTATTCAAATGCGTATGATGCGAATATTTAAATATCGGATACATACGGCTTAACATATAACTATAAAATTAAACATGCGAATCGTAATATTAAAAACACGAGCATGGCAAAATATCGAGCGCAATAAACATTCGCTCTTTATTCATTTTTTTTATTTTGATTATTTCCATTTTTTTTAAACGAAAACGAATTTTTGTATCGAGCATGTCGCCAAATATTCCCACCACTCGTGGTGATATTTAACGAAACTCTCTCACCTCAAGATATCTTAGGAATCACTACTGTGACGTCCTTCGAATTCCGTCGTCGGTTATTCGCATTTATTAAAAGTCCTTTTTTTTTTAAAGTTAAATTAAAATGCTTTTAATAATTATTTCCGAAATAAAAGAAATTATCTATGTAAGAATAATTCTCGAACCATTCCGATACTTTCGATAATGTTTCGATTATTATTCTTACTCGGACCATTTCAAAGAACGATTGATACTCCGACCATCCCGAGAAAGAAATCCGTTTTTAGAAAATTTTATTTATCGAAAATAATTTTAAAAGACATGTATTACAAGAATTATTATTTTAATATTTTAAAATTGAAACAGAATAATAAAAATATATCGAATGCCGGACGAAAATAAATAAATACAAATAGTAATGAAAATAAATAAGAAAATTAAAATCATACCTATCAAATGTCGAGAATCCGAAATTTAAAATGCCGGACTTTATCTTCACAAAACTCTTTGCTCGTACTCGACTACCTGAATAAAATCAAAATCGATAATCGTGAAAATTTTTTTTGTTTATATTTTTTTCTTTTTTTAATTTTTAATTTTTGATTTTATTTTTTTGTATCATTATTTTTTTTTAATTTTTAATTTTTTTGATTTTTAATTTTTTATATTATTATTATTATTTTTTTAAATTACTATTATTGTTATTTTTTATTTTTATTTTCTTTTCCTTTTTTTTTCTTTCTTTTTCTTTTTCTTTCTTTTTTCTTTTTTTTTTTGGGCCCAAAACTCCTGGTTTTGGGCTGCTGGGCCCAAAACCAGGCTTGGCCTGCTGAGGCCAGGCCATTTGGGCCTGGTTCGGCGCGGACCGGATCCGGTTTGGGCCGGATCCGGTTCAGGCCTTCCTTTTTTTTTTTTTTATTTGGTGGCCCGAAACGGGTCGGGTGCGCGGACACCGGGTCGACCCGCGGGTCCGCGCGCGGGTCCTGAGGACCCGCTTTCAGGGACCTAAACGGCGTCGTTTTGACGCCTGTCTTTTTTTTTTTTTTTTTGGGACCGGGTCGGGCGCGCGGACCCCGGGTCGACCCGCGGGTCCACGCGCGGACCCTGTGCAAAACGGCGTCGTTTTGACGCCGAGGGTTTTTTTTAAAAAATAAGCGGGTGACGCCGAGGGTTTTTAAAAATCAGAGGCTCCACAACTTTGAAAATAAATTGCTCCTCTAATCAGAGGCTCCACGATTGTGAAAATAAACTTCTCCTCTCATCAGAGGCTCCACAACTTTGAAAATAAATTGCTCCTCTCATCAGAGGCTCCACAACTTTGAAAGTAAATGAACTTTGAATTTTTTTTTTTTTTTGACAATGAGCTTGAACACAACTTAGATCATCACCTCACTTACTACCTTAGTCTTACAAAAGTGAAGACTAATTCTTGATATCACATCTCTTTCTCGTTCAGTTTTGAAATTCCTTGTCAGATTCTTCGGATATCGCCACTCGACTAATCATACCGAGGCTCGACCTTTGAGTTTGACTTCGCAAGAATTGAAAATGGTACCCGAAGGTTTTGAAAAATGTCATTTTGAAAATAGCGCCCGGAGGTCTTATCCATGATTTTTTTTTTAATAATGCCCGGAGGTCTGAAAAACGTCTTTTCTTTGAAAATGGTGCCCGGAGGTCTTATCCATGATTTTCGAGAATAGTGCCCGGAGGTCTTGAAACAGGTGCCCGGAGGTCTTTAAAAATGTCTTTTCTTTGAAAATAGTGCCCGAAGGTCTTATCCATGTTTTTCGAGAATAGTGCCCGGAGGTCTTGAAACAATTGCTCGGAGGTCTTAAAATAGAAGCCCGGAGGTCTTCTTTCTTTCTAATTTTCCTTTTTTGTTGTGCCCGGAGGACTTAAAAGAGAAATGCATGGAGGTCTTAGAACAGGTGCCCGGAGGTATTTTTTCTAATTTTCTATCACTTCGAAAAATAAATCGCTCCTCTAATCAGAGGCTCTACAACTTTGAAAATAAATTGCTCCTCTCATCAGAGGCTCCACAACTTTGAAAATAAATTCTTTTCCTGTGCCCGGAGGACTTAAAAGAGATAACCCGGAGGTTTTTTTGAAAGAAGTGCCCGGAGTTCTTTTTTTTCTTTTCTATCACTTTGAAAAATAAATTGCTCCTCTAATCAGAGGCTCTACAACTTTGAAAATAAATTGCTCCTCTCATCAGAGGCTCCACAACTTTGAAAATAAATTCTTTTCCTGTGCCCGGAGGACTTAAAAGAGATAACCCGGAGGTTTTTTTGAAAGAGGTGCCCGGAGGTCTTGGTAATCATACCTGAAGATCATATCTTGGAAGAAAATCTCACTGAATGTTCGAATTCAAATGTCAAAATTTCAAATAATCAATGTCATGCATGAAATGTGAATGTCATGCGATGTCAATGCGTATGCCCCTGATGATGCATGTGCAAGTACCTTCGGATACTGTACACATTTTACGACACGATGTAGATGCAAAACTTAATAAATATGCGAATGTTCATGAATGATGCGAATGCGCCCAATTATTTTTTTTCTGATCTTGGTTTAGCTTTTCCAAA
This sequence comes from Fremontodendron californicum, assembly GCA_030761205.1. Taxonomy (NCBI): domain Eukaryota; kingdom Viridiplantae; phylum Streptophyta; class Magnoliopsida; order Malvales; family Malvaceae; genus Fremontodendron; species Fremontodendron californicum. The sequence goes on from JAULJL010000005.1 coordinate 1,453,208, forward strand.
TTGTTTTTCCTCTTCGAAACAGAGTGTATCCTGAAACGCTCGTGCCTCGTAAGAGATCAACATTTTTCTTCACTTTGGAACTATCCCTTTGCCCCGATAGTTTTTCAACATCAACTGGAATCCGAGTGTTCATTTCTTCTATCTCAATAGTTCCATGCCTCTGGGCCAAAAGAACCTTCGTCTTATGCCAACATCGAAAATGGTTTCTTCCAAAAATATTTTCATTTATCTGCTTTTGCTTGCTTCTTTTTTTTGAAAAATGTTTGCTTATTTACTGAAAACTTTTGAGCTGAAAATGTCATCGTCTGATATTGTGATATCCTTATCTTTTGAAGATTGATGATCATTGTTAGAAGTTTTTCTGAGTGTCAATTCGGATTTTTCAAATTGAGTCGGAAGGCTTGGTACCACAAGACTTTGGTTGATCCAAAGAGACTTCGCAACAGGAAAAATGTATATCCTTTCTAGACTCACAAATGGAACAGATTTTATAGAACATGATTTTTTGGACTCAAACAAATTCAACCTTCTTTTAGTTTCCAAATCATAGCGTTTTGACATACGTCAAGGCTAGCTGGGGTGTTCAAACTGGAGAATTAATTCTGGAAAGGAAAACGGTCTCAGTTTTTTTAAAGTCAAACCTCCAAACGAGAGTTGACAGTTTTGGAATATTTTAGAATTCCCAGATGTTCCTTAACTTCTTCAAAATGACTTCTTCTTTTGTTATGGCCTCGACGATACCATAACCAACACCGAAATTCTCCATTTTACTCTAGACTGCCCATGTCGGGTTTTCACCCTAGAGTCTCCTTCTTTCCATTTTTTTTCATTTTTTTTTCATTTTTTTTTCATTAAATGTTTCACCATGCATTCAAGAAATCAAGACTTATCCAAAAAAGATTTTTAACCAGAAAGGAGACCGAAGTCTCATGCATTTCTCTAAGAATAGACTCATCAATTTAAATGTTTCCATGCTCGATCGAAATGGTCTTTTCCAGGTACGTAATGTAGGCCGAGGTTCGAGGTACTGAAAGAAAGATAGATAGGCCCAAACATGTGTTTAAGGTGATCAAATCAAGGATCATTTCATGAGGAGGATTCTCTTTGAAACATTCGTCTTTGCTGAGCTTTTCTCTTTATCTGATGATTTTCATCCGTTTTTTCTTCTTTTCCTGTTTTTTTTTTGCTTTCCTTTTTCTTTTTATCTCTTTTTTTCTTGCATTTCTTATTTTGACAAGGTGAGCCCGTCGTTATTTGGAAGCTCAAATTTCTCTTTGATTCACGACATTCTTTTTCGTTTTTGAACCAAGACTTCACTATCCGTGACCTTTGAAAAGATCTTTCCTCGAATTTGCCCCCCTAGTGTGGAGGGTGATCCTTGATCGGGGTTGAAAGAACGAAAGTATTCATTAGGCTCAAAAGGGGTAGCAAAAGGATATTTTCTATTTTGTGAAAGGATGATGAAAGATGGCCATTTTTCATCTCGAACACAAGCACTTAAATCGAAGAGTCATTCCCTAGAGGAAAATAATGAAAAGGTTTTTTTCTTTCTTGAAACCATCTTGAATTTCATAAATGCATGATGTCACACTCATTTTTCATTTTTCTCTTTTTTTCATTTTTTCATTTTTTTCTTTTTTTTTGATGCATGCTCCGAAAATTACTTCATCTTTATCCACCACGTGTCCTCCGTATCTACAAATGATGCACCATTTGATTGGTCATACAAATGAGACTTCGTATCATAACGAGGAATACCTCGAGTCTTTTTGCTCTCCGAAGGGATAAGAAAGAATATGGCTCGAAAACAGCTTTTTTCTAAGAACACGAGAAAATCAGGTTTAATCATTGTTACCCGAGACGTTAATCATGAAGTGACGTCTGGGAAACTCTTGTTTTGTGGTTACGGAAAGGGATGTGAATGGTTTTGGCATAACCTTGACACACATCAATTTACCATGATCTAGATTCTTGAAAGAGGTTTCACTTGTTTGAGACACCAAAAAGCTCGGATTTTTTTTTTTCAAAAAGTTTGTTCCATTGCTCATAATTTAAATTAGGATCTGCATTTTTCTTATTGCACTGACTATGGTTTCTGAAATTCAACAATATGTTCCTGGAAGCATTGGTTTTTCCAATCTCAAAAGATTCAAGCATGGGCAAGTCCGAAAGAGAGATGGAAGGATGTTGGGTCATTTCTAACATTGATCATCAAAAATCTCAAGATATCTCATCATTTCTTAACGTGAAGAAAGATTTTTCCTTTTAAGAACGCGCTCTTCAAAATCAAGAACTTCTTTAATGTTTATTTTTGCAAATTCAACTTAAAGCACAATAAACACAAAGCCTTTGAAATTCAAAATTTATTTATTTCATGTAGATGCCAACATAAGACAAGTGCTTTCATGATGAGGCATAGAACTACATGCATATTCCTCAACGCTTGCCGACATGCTTTTAAAGGTAACCATTCTCATCCTCCAAACTCGTGGCGAAGAAACCGATTTATGGCAATGCGGATTTCCATTGTTCGACTAGCTCTGGAGTCAAAATGCCATCGTGGACAAAACCTTCAATCTTTTCCTTCAGTTGTCTACATGCTTCAGTTGTCTGCATCTTTCAGTTTTCAAAACTAAGCCGACTTCTTTTTTATTCTCAAGTGTGCTTCATGATGCATGAGCTATGAATGCCGTGAATGTAACACGATGTCCATATGATGCATGTAAAGAATAAACAAATTAATGCGTGAGTATGTACAATGAGTGACCATGTATGTCACGAATGCAAGACCTTATTGTTATGAATGCAATCACGCTGTCGATATGATGCATGTAAAGAATAAATAAAATGATATACTGGTATATACAGAGAACGATCATGTATGTCACTAATGTATTCTACAATGACTGACCATGCATGTTATGATTGCAATATGATGCGAATTTGATTTGTCTAAAGAATAAACAAATTAACGCACGAATATATACAGAAAACTATTCATGATTTGGACTGAACTTGATCATTTCAACAATTTTATTGCACAAACTTTGATCTCCAAATTCAATCCGCCAAATTTTTTTGTTTTTTTGTTTTTGAAAAATGTTTTCTTTTTTTTTCGTAAAAAAAAAAAAAAAAAAATCAAAATATTATTTTCACAAATCAATTTCTATCGAAAACTTTTGTGGTAGTGGGTCTTATTATGGAACTGATGTCCAAATATTTACTCAACACTACCGGTTTGCAATTCTCATTTAATCAACAACAGGTGTTTATGCAATTTATCAAATGAGATTATTATCACCGTGAAATCAAAAAATACAATTATAAAGGTAAATGCTTTATTTACAAGTGCATCAATGCATGAAATGTACGAAAAAATTTTCGTATTTACAAACTCAAAAAGTTAACAAACATTTGCTCCGATAGTGTCGACTTATTTAAGCATCACGATGCCTTCGGAGCGAAAAATGAAACTGAATTGCGGGTAGCACGATGTGCGTTCATCATTACCCGATTTACAGTTCTTGTTCGGAATGTAAACAAATAGCGAAAGATCACCATGTTCCTTCCAAATTTCGAGGATATCCGATCGGAAATTCGATATGGCTATACTCAAGTTCACTACATGAGGTTGAGTTAGGTTCTAAAAGGCTCCAAATTGCTCCTTACTGTCGCCCGTGAAGGCTAGTAAGGCATCCCGATTTAAAACGGGTTCAATTTGTTGGAGTATATTTTCCAGGCTTATGCGGAGGTTATTGCCTCACGAAAGCGTAGGTACTTTATTACTCCGAAAGTGTTTCGCTAGCCCATGCGGAGGTTATTGCCTCACGAGAGCGTAGGTACTTTACTTCCACCTAAAGGGATAAAGCTCGGGTACAGAGCTTATGTATGAAATGTACGTGCTCGTGTGTGAGAAAGAACAAACAAACCTTCGACTATTTGTCTACGACTCTTTATTCCAAACATTCCACGATTTAAAAAAAAAAAAATAAACGACATAAAAAAAATATGAATCAAGAATTAACGAATATCAAAGTGTAATTGCAAGCAAAATAAAAATAAAGAAAGAAAGAAAGTAAAGAGAATTAAAATTAAATACCGATTAAATCCATTAATTCGAGATTTTAAAACAACACATGATCAATTTGTGGCTCGACTCTCAAAAGAGTCCCCAGCGGAGTCGCCAAGCTGTCATAACGGTTTTTCGGACCGCTACGACGAATTTGATGAAAACACAAAAAATGGAGTCGCCACCAATCTTTTTTTTGCTAGGTGTGATTGGCCACCTATTAAAACCGATTTTAGTAAAATATTTTAAAATTAATTAAAACATTTTTTAAAACCAATTTTGAAGTCCGCGCTTTGAACCAGGGTAAAAACAAGTTTGGGTTCGGGAGTCGGTTACGTGCGGGAAAGGATTAGCACCCCCGCAACGCCCGTTTAGAAAACGGTACCACTTGATCACGTGTTATCTTTAATCTCGATTTAAAGGATTTAACATCGGTATTTAAAAATAATTCTCTTTTATTTTTTTTATTCTTAAAAAAACATGTTTATTATTTTTTGGATTTTCTTGAACTGTTTCTTTTATTTTTTTTAAAAATCGAAAGTGAACGTAAATTTATTATCGAAAATACTCATTAAATATTCCCGACACTCTCGGTGGTATTTAACGAGATCTTCTCACCTCAAGACATCTTAGGAATCACAACCGTGATATCCTTCGAATTCCGTCGTCGGCAATTTACATCCATTTTTTAATTCAAATGCGTATGATGCGAATATTTAAATATCGGATACATACGGCTTAACATATAACTATAAAATTAAACATGCGAATCGTAATATTAAAAACACGAGCATGGCAAAATATCGAGCGCAATAAACATTCGCTCTTTATTCATTTTTTTTATTTTGATTATTTCCATTTTTTTTAAACGAAAACGAATTTTTGTATCGAGCATGTCGCCAAATATTCCCACCACTCGTGGTGATATTTAACGAAACTCTCTCACCTCAAGATATCTTAGGAATCACTACCGTGACGTCCTTCGAATTCCGTCGTCGGTTATTCGCATTTATTAAAAGTCCTTTTTTTTTAAAGTTAAATTAAAATGCTTTTAATAATTATTTCCGAAATAAAAGAAATTATCTATGTAAGAATAATTCTCGAACCATTCCGATACTTTCGATAATGTTTCGATTATTATTCTTACTCGGACCATTTCAAAGAACGATTGATACTCCGACCATCCCGAGAAAGAAATCCGTTTTTAGAAAATTTTATTTATCGAAAATAATTTTAAAAGACATGTATTACAAGAATTATTATTTTAATATTTTAAAATTGAAACAGAATAATAAAAATATATCGAATGCTGGACGAAAATAAATAAATACAAATAGTAATGAAAATAAATAAGAAAATTAAAATCATACCTGTCAAATGTCGAGAATCCGAAATTTAAAATGCCGGACTTTATCTTCACAAAACTCTTTGCTCGTACTCGACTACCTGAATAAAATCAAAATCGATAATCGTGAAAATTTTTTTTGTTTATATTTTTTTCTTTTTTTAATTTTTAATTTTTGATTTTATTTTTTTGTATCATTATTTTTTTTTAATTTTTAATTTTTTTGATTTTTAATTTTTTATATTATTATTATTTTTTTTTTAAATTACTATTATTGTTATTTTTTATTTTTATTTTCTTTTCCTTCTTTTTATTTTCTTTCTTTTTCTTTTTCTTTCTTTTTTCTTTTTTTTTTTGGGCCCAAAACTCCTGGTTTTGGGCTGCTGGGCCCAAAACCAGGCTTGGCCTGCTGAGGCCAGGCCATTTGGGCCTGGTTCGGCGCGGACCGGATCCGGTTTGGGCCGGATCCGGTTCAGGCCTTCCTTTTTCTTTTTTTTTTTATTTGGTGGCCCGAAACGGGTCGGGTGCGCGGACACCGGGTCGACCCGCGGGTCCGCGCGCGGGTCCTGAGGACCCGCTTTCAGGGACCTAAACGGCGTCGTTTTGACGCCTGTCTTTTTTTTTTTTTTTTTTGTGACCGGGTCGGGCGCGCGGACCCCGGGTCGACCCGCGGGTCCACGCGCGGACCCTGTGCAAAACGGCGTCGTTTTGACGCCGAGGGTTTTTTTTTAAAAATAAGCGGGTGACCCGCGCGGACCCCGGGTCGACCCGCGGGTCGACGCGCGGGTCACCTCGACCCGCGGGTCGACGCGCGGGTCACCTCGACCCGCCCCCTAGAACGGTGCCGTTTTGGCACCGTATTTATACCCCCAAACCCCTTTTTTTTCTTCATTTTTTTCTTTTTTTTTTCTTCTCTTTTCTCTCCTCTCTTTTCTCTCTCTGCAGAAACCAGAAAACCCTCCCAAACCCAGAATCCGGTAGTTGGCCACCGTGCCGACCGCCGTCCGCCGTCGCCGGCCGCCGCTCACCGGCGGCCGGCGAACTCCAAAATCACCTTGTTCGGACCGTCTCGATGTCCTCTCCCTGATTCCGGGCTCCGTTTCACCCGAATCGGAGCCGAACCCCGTAGATCTAGGATTGACTCTTCGACTACCGAATCTCCGATTCGGTCCAGATCGGTCCCAGATCGGGTCCGATCCTCCTCCGACGGACTCCGTTGCTCGACACCTCCGTGGAAGCGGTTCGAATCGCTTCCTAACTCCTTTCCCCTTTTTTTTGAAAGGTTTTTGTTGGTTTTTTGGTTGGTGGTTTTGTGGTGTTTTTTTGTTACAGGTTTTTTGGTGGTTCTGGGGGGGGGTCCTCCGAATCGGGTCTCTCTCTCTGTGGAGGATCGGATCTGGAGGGTCCGAATCGGGCCTCCCTCCTCCTCCCTTTTTTTTTTTCTGTCTGGGGATTTTTATGGAGGGGTTGGTTGCGTGTGGGGGGGGCTGCCGTGTGTGGGTGGCTGTGGTAGGTGGGTGGCGTGTGGCAGGTGGGTGGCGTGTGGGAAAGTTTGTCAGGGTGGCTTAGGCTTGAGTGTGGGGAGGCTGGTGGCAGGGAAAAGGGGGAGGCGGCTAGGGTTTCAGCAGAGGGGTTAGGTTGAAATGGGCCCGAAATTGGGCCAGTGGTTGGGTTTGGTTTATTGGGTCGGGCGTATGGGCCCGAAATTGGGCCTAGACAGCAGATTGGGCCTGCTAAATAGCAGGCCCTGTTTGCACATGGTCCGGGTCGGATTCGAATCTGACCCGGACGAAAATTGGTTATTACATAACTAACTATTTGTTCGATTTAAAAAACTTTCAACCGTTTAATATATATTAAAAAAGACAGTATTCTCGACTGATATGATAAAGATATCGAAATGATTCAAAACTCTACGTGCATGACGAGTATAATTATATTTTTAATCCAATGGTCAATTTATTAAAATATAAATTGTATAAAAAATTATAAAAATACGTAAAATTAATTTAATTTATATTAGTGCAAATAGAGTTTTCAAGGTATTTGTTGTTCCTGGAAGGTAGCTGCAATTTAGTCAAAAAGGTTGTAGCAACAAGAACAAGTTCCATGGGACCAAAATTTTTTCCAGACAATTAATTTCTCTCTCTACAATTATTATGGAAATTAAAGAAGACCCAAACAAAAAAACAAATATATGGGGGTTTTCCCATTAGCTAGTGCTGTTGTTTTTTTAACCGGCTATAGCCATAAATGTTTCCCCCTCTTCATCCATAAAAGATAAGCAACAATCTAAAAATTAGAAGGTACGGTTTTATCTGCAAATTATGAGATCTAGATTAAATTCTGATCAATAAAATTAAAAATTTAATATTTTATTAACAGATCACACGATTGTTGATGTAGATTTATTTAATTTTTCAATTCGTTAACATGTATTTCCTTGATCAAGGCATGATTCCATTATAATTTTATTTTCTCGTTCAGATTTTTTGTTTTATTGTATTCATTGTACTAAATAGGAGGAGAATTAAGCTTAAAATTATTGGCTAATTTTAAGATTCTGGCAGCTAAGGTAGCACAAAAGAAAGTGAAAGCTGAGAAAGCTCTCTTTTTCGGCATTCTCTTCACATCGATCATGATTCATAACTAGAAAGAATAGTACTTTACCGAGCTTTCAAGCAAATTAAATAAATAGCTCGCAAGCAAAGTGATGAGAAAACGCGTAATACAAAAGTAATCACTGAGCAATATTTACCGAAAGCTAATGGCTATGTGTTGATTAGTCAATTTAGTATTAGTTTTAGTCTTTCTTGATAAGTTCGTTGTGCAAAAACTGCTATTTCTACTTTTTAGCATAAAACTCATTAAAAATTCTTTGCCTTTTTTTTTTAATTAAAGGGAAATGTTAACCAGTGTCTAGTAGCATTGGTTAAATTGATAAATATAGAAAGAAAAGTATAATAATTGTATCATTTTTTTTTGAATTCAGTAAAAATAATGTATTAAATACAAATATTTTTATAAAAAAAATAAGTAAATAATCCTTAATTGGTGTCTCGGACCCTTAATTAAATTAAGCACTTTTGCTTTGATACATTCTTCTTTGGAAATGGCAAATTAGAAATTTATGATTTTTTTTTCTCTAGGTATACGGCATGCTTAGTATATCCTACTATTTAAATCTGTCGAAAACTATTAGAACCCTATATTAATAACTAAAAGTTGGGATTGATGGTATATTTTCATTGGAGATGGTAGGCTAGTACAAGGTCTTGATTGGTTAAGTTGGGTGATCAATTATCTTAAAAATATAATTGATAGAAAATGATCCAATTATTATATTTAAGTTTCAACATGCTCCTTTACGTGCAAGCTAGATGAATGATTAATGAATTTGTATATGGATCAAGTGTAAAAAAGAAAAAAAGGCAAGCTTAAGAAAAATTAAAGAAGCAAAATGGACAATAAAATATGGGATGAAGAAATATTAAAAAAGTAAAATAATTACTAGGATTTGAATACGAGAGCTCTTATATCATGTTAAATAGGATGATCAATTATCTCAAAATCTTAAGTTAATAAAAAATGGTTCAATTATTATATTTAAGGTCAAACCGGTAAAAATTGAAGTCATTGAAGAATGAAAAGAAATTTGTTTAATTAATAGGTTCTTCTATCTCAATCATAAAATGGGTTTAAGTTTAGTGGCTGTTAGTTGACATTAATCTCAAATGCAGGATCATAACAAATATGACACATCTTGTTAGAAAATTGAACAATTTATCTAGTTAATTAAGATTTTTATAATAAAAAAGTATAATATATTGAAGTGTAGTTTTATCAACAAGATGCTATAGTTGTTTATTGTAGCCTAATGAAAAGGATACTTCAATTAAATGGATGATTATCATTTCGGGGTATTTGTAGGTGAAGCAAGCTTTACATATGTTGAGAAGAGCATACATTTTACAATTCTAAGTTCTAAATAAACACTTTCCAGAAATTAAAATATTCAATTCAAAACCTTGAATGTTTCATGATAACGATTTTTTTCATGGTCAGTCAAATTATCTAGAAGCTGACTTTTGTTATTAAATTAAATTAAATTAATGGGTAATTTCTGGTTCTTTTCATTTCTTGGCAACCATCCATATTTGCTAACTTTTTTCTAAATTTGCATTCAAATTTTGAGTCAATAAAAAAGCTATATTCTATGATCAATTTGTCCTATTTTTAATGTTGGATAATTAATTACTCACATTTTTCATTTTGTTGACTCATTTGAAATCTCAAACGTTCACAAAGTAGACCATTTTTTTTGTTTAAAATTCAAAAAACATACAATTAAACCGTACAAAATTAAAGAAGTTGTTGCAAGGAAAAAGCATTCCAATGTTTTTAGCATCACTTTCTTCTTGTCTCTATTTGTTTGAGCATTATATATATATATATATATATATATATATATATATATATATTCTTTTTTGATTAAATAAATCCCACGTTTTATCTTCAAACCAACAGTTGGGAGCAATAAATTCTACCAATATTTGCTTCCATTGCAGTTTAATTTATTAATTTTAGGTGTCAGATTCACATCATTTTCACATTAATTAATTTTTCATAAAAAAGAACTTCACTAACTTGTCATAAATAAGACTATTGAACAATTGATTTCATATCGAAAAACTTTGAAAGTTATTATCAATGTTTAACATGTTTTTGGCATATAATCATATGATTAGACATGCATATTATATATATATATATATATATATATATATATAGTGCAGCTTTAAGCAGTTAAAAGAGTGGTTAAGCAGCAAAATCCAGTCTTCAAAATTCTAACCCTTTGAATAATATTGAAAAATCACTCTATACATTTTCTTTTCCAGCTTTTTAGTTGGTTCAAAGGCGTCTTGGACTTTGTTTCCTCTTAGATTCTAAGGAAGGCGGCTAGAAATTGTTGGAGTTGGGCGATGGTATCATAATATAATATATTTGGTTTAAGTATCTAAATAGTTTGTGTACTGTAGTGAAAATAATAAATTAATCTTTGTACTGTAAAAATTAGTAATTTAGTTCCTATACAATTGAAATAGGTGCAAATAAATAAAATTGATAACGATTTTAATGAAAAATCGTTAAAATGCTGACATGGACTCGTAAAATCTAACGGATTTAGATATATTTCAAGTCATATTTTATTCCAAGTCATTAATTCTGTTAGATTTTACGAATTCACATCAGCATTTTAATCGTTTTTCATTAACACCGTTATCAATTTTATTTATTTGCAATTATTTTAATTGTACATGGACTAAATTACTCACTTTTACTATACAGAGATTAAATTACTCTTTTCACTATAATACAAAGACTACGTGGATACTTAAACCAATATATTTTATAAAGCAAAACTGTATGAACTGTGGCATAGGAACCAAATTGCTGCAAGCAATTTGTGATTTTTGGAATCTGATTTGAAAAGGGTAAAAAATTTCTTGCAAGCATATATTAAATAAATTTCCAGGCAAGTTAAAACTAATTAGTTTAATTAATCTCAGTTAATTTATCTTAATTATGTCTCAAAACTATGATTCCAAACTAAAGATTACCCTGATTACTTCTTCAAGTTTGCATACTAATATACTTTTAAATTAAATTAGAAAAGAAAAGAAAAGAATTCAATTAATGATAAAATTAAATTTTAGAAATCAATTAATGATAAAATTAATTTTTAGAAAGTTCTAAGAAAGAATGAAGAATTGGATTTTGTTAGCTGGACCCACAATAATTTGTGGAGCTCTCTTGTTGACATTCTCTTAATTTGAATATTTTAATCAAATTTATAGTTTACATGAAAATAAAACAAGCAAGCTAAGCTAGCCATAAGATAAGGTTTATATATAACATAGCTTCCTATATAAGAACTTAAGTTCGAATATTTCAGATATGTATGTCATTTCTATATATGAATCCAAGCACAAGTAATTGTAAAACTTAAGTTTTGGAGATCAAATCTTAATTTTGTTGGAATTCAATTTTTTTTTTTTTTTTTAAAAAAGTTAATTATTTGGGTTAAATTTTGAATTTTTAAAATTCTTTGTTTATCACCATAAAATGAATACATTAATGAAGATGGGAATAGATCTCTTCATAAATCGGGTTACTTGCCCAGCTCGATAAATTCAATCCGAATTGGATTAGTCTGGGATAGGTTTTTTATAATTCGAGTCGGTCCAATTCTACCTAGATTACTAGTTAAATAAAAAATTTTATTTAAATTTAATTATGAATATAAATATAATATAAAATAATTTTTAATATTTTAATATATTTTAAATAATAAAACAGATTCTCGGACTGAGCTTGAACAAGCAAAAAATTTTCTATCCGAATCTGGCCCCATTTATGAACAATTTTATATAGAAGTATGTTAAATAATGTTTTCACTTTCGCATTTGGAATTCTAATTTCCGTACAGTTTGAGGATTCAATATTTCATCTATTTTCTAAATTCTAATAATAAGATATATATATTTTTATTACAAGTCAAGCAATCCAGAAGTTGAGTTTTGCTATTTATTTTTATTTATAATATTCCTCTTTCATTTGTAGGAAGCAAGGCCTATTTGACTTTAGAATCCGATCAAGAAATAGCACTTCAAACTTAGAGACTACGGTCTCTACCCAACAAAAAGGATGATTAAGTCTTTATTTTTAACAATAATTTAAGTTGAATTTAACAAATTCATTGTTGTCAACTTATTTCAAGTATTAACATTGAAAAGATTGACCATTTTTTTTCCCTCCCCAAATCTAAAACAGATTTAACAGTAGAGAAAAGAAAATTCAAGCAAGGAATAGCCTTCGAAAATTTCCAGCATGCTTCCTTTTTGTTGTTTTTTTCCTCCTTATTTTACCATTCATTATATTCATAGACAAGCTCTTTGTTTCAATGGATTACTCCAATAATGGAATTTTTATATAAGTATATATAATTTAAATTTTTTATAATTATAACAAATTTCGAAAAGAGAAAAATGAAAAGAAAAGTCAGAATGGGAGCCTAAACAAATAATTCATCTAGATTTTAGTCTTATGACAATTGCAACTCGGATGGCCTAGAAGCTAGAACCATAAAACATCGGCCCATAACAGCTTGGGTTTCTGGTCATATGGATTTGGGTCATCTTGTGGTCTTAGAGAAACAGGATTAGGAATAGTCATTGGCCAGTTTAATATTATTTTGGGCCTATTAACCTTAATTATAATTCTTGAAATGCAAATTTATCAGTTGGGAAGTGTATGATCTCCTTAATCAAAAGAGCAAATCTCCTCTGCTGTAACTCAAAATTTACAAATTTTTAAGAAGAAAGAGGCAAGTTCCTTTAGAAGGAAAATATTATAGCAAATTATAGTTCAAGTTTGCAAAATTTTTTATTTGCTAAATCAGATTTGTATTCATCCAAAAAAGTAGGCAAACCTACTACAAAATAAACAAACTGCATATAAATGTAAGTGCTAGATTTGCAGTCATGAAATCTACTATTTCTTTTAATTCACACGAAATAAAGATAGAGACTTCATGCTAATCATTGAACTACTACAATCAGAGTCTTCCCTTTAAGTTTTTTAGAACCCATTTGAATTAAGCAAATCCAATCTCTAATTTGCCTCGCAATGCCACATAGTTGAAGGACTTCCAAACTTGCTCGGTTAACATTACAAGTGAAAAGAAATGGTCTCTGAATTCCTTTACACTTTCACAAAAATACAATTTATGTTTAATTTATGCTTGGTAGGAAGTCTATCGAAAATAATCATCCTACCAATAATGACATGCCGAGGGATATGGTATTTAAAATTTGCAAGTTTCATTTCCTATTTTATTAATGGTTTTATACAAGTCAATTTGATTCTTCTAGTCATTTGAAACATATACTGAAATAGAATATATACTCACGTAAGTCCTTACTAAAAACATGAACATATTGATATTGCACAATAAAAAAATGGTAAATTAATTAGTAAAACAAAGAAATGAAGAAAGAGAAGATACAAAATTATTAGTGTAACGTTATTTTTTTCGTCTTTCCTAAAATAAAAGTCTTATTATTAGTGTTTAAGCTTCTAAGTACTATATGTGAACGGTTCTTCAATTCCTTTCTCTTATATGCGCAATTATTATACAAATTTCTTTATTTTATACACTATTATGTTGTGTTTTTTATACTAATCTAAGCTCGGTAAATTCATTACTAATTTCACCTTGTTGATCCAAAATTTTATGTTAAACCTTTGTTTTTTCTCGAATGATTAGACTACACATAACGGGTACTTTTTTGTCCAAAAAAAATAATAATGAAAGAAAGCCGAACATATTTTGCTTCCTTCACAATTTTCTATCCATCTTAGGAGTTTTAATATAAAAAAAATACATTTATACCAAATAAGTTAAGTTTAGATCAGATAATATTGGACACGACACGATTATATGATACGAACACGATACAAAAAAAAGCATAGATACGATACGAATATACGAACATGTCAAAATTTATATAACACATTAAAATTTATAAAAATATAAAATACGTTAAATACAATTATGACACGAATAAATACATAAATACAAAACTAATACACAAATTACAAAGTCTAGTTAGGTTCACACTTTCAGACAAAATAAGTAACTATATGGTGCAAGCAAACATTGGTCTCAAATAATGATGGTGGCATCACAATTGAAGGACAAATCGAAAATTTCTTTTTGGGTTTTTTAGATGCAAATTATGACTGAAAAAGGGTTACTACTATCATTACATTACAACATTTCTTTTTGCAATGTCAACTTCATTTTGGGGTCCATAATTCTAACAAAATTTTTGATCTCTCTAGGCCTCTCTCTATCTAGCCCTTTGTTGTTTTTGGAATTTTCTTAAGGTTCAAAGCATCCATTATTATCACACAAATCATAATCATGATGAATACTTGGTAATTATATTAGTGAATTTTTATCCATGGCCCCCCTATACTATTTTACCCAAAAAGAATATTTAACAAATTCTTTTCCCTGGAAATTATACAATGATAGAAAAGAATTTTCCATATCTGTTGAAGTGGGACCAAAAGTACAATAATTTGCCTGAATTTACATTCTCCAAAACTGCATGCCTCCAAATAGTTTGCTGTTAGTTTAGTGTCAGCTTCATTAGTTAGAGTATATTATCTTATATCTAAATCAAATTCATAATTGAGTCATTTTCTAAGATTGGTCGGTGGCTTATGTTTTAGTTTTCAAACATGTTGAAAGAAAGGGAAGATATAAATGGAAAAGAAAAAGTGATGAAATTCTGCAATTTGGGACAAAGTTCAGTTCTTAATGTTGTTTTGGGTTGGTGAATGTGAGCTTGAGGAGATGACTGTTTTGAAGACTAGAAAGGCCTGTAAGGGAGAGCAGACAATCAAAAGGACATCGGAATTGAGATTTCGAGGTACGTTCCAATTTCTAAATCAGTAAGTGTCCAAAGACAAAAGAGTAGAAAAAAGAATAATAGAGGGAAAGAATAAAGTTATCCGAGAATAAAAATCTGGATTAAGGTTTAGTGTCCTTACTTTATTTTAAATTTGAAATTTTGTGTAATTGACAATAATTAAGATTTGCGTTCTTTTAATTGTTGAATCCACCTATTTGACTGCTAGACCTTATTTGAACTTTCAGCCCAATTAATTATCGAGTTAACTCTTCAGACGTTGCAATTAAAGCCCAATTTGTTGAAAATTTTAACAGATTCAAGTTTGCCATTTTCCATCCCTAATTAATTTTGCATTTATGAAATTTATGCACCACAGTTCAAGAGATCATTGCTAGTAACTTGGATTAATTAGTTCAAGTGTTTGATCTTTGAATTTGAATAAAAAACTAAATTTAATTAATTTGTAATATTGATTATTACTAACAATAATTTTAACAATTTTCATAGTAATTTAATTCGAAACTAATAATTTAAAATATTCTCCACACATACATATCCATGATGTCCTTCTTTGTCACTGAAACCGGTTCTTAAAATGTAAACACAAGCTGTCACCCCCAAAGAAAAAAGTTGCAAGAAGAAACAGATAAAATGTACACCAAATTATTTGCATATATAAAGTATAAACCAATCAGTCTCCCTTCAATTTTGTCAGTATTCCAGATTTTTTTTTTGGTTTTGTTTTTGAGGGACTAGCTGCCATAGCAAAATATATCAATTGTCTCCTAAAATCTAGAATTTGTCTTCATACTGTATAATTTTCTGAAGTACTGAAAGTGAAAGCAAAATAGAGATAATATCATTCAAAAAATTCATGTAAAATGTGGAAAAAGTTAATGTCAGAGCAATTAAATAATAATAATAAAAAAAAAAGGCACCAAAGAAAACTTTTTAACACCATTTTCAGCATCCATGCATATGCTATATTAATGGAAATAATAATAATTATGAATTTCATTTACATGTTCAAGAATGATAAAAGTATCGACACTTTATATTATATAATGATAAGAGATAATCTTTACTTCGATTCGTAAATCTAAAATTTTCCTTATGAATCAGACACGTTATAAGAATTCTTTCAAGTTAAAAAACCCAAAATTCTGTAAACATAACATTGATTTTTAACGAGTATATATAATCAAGGAAATATTACTATATGCGTATGTTGGATATAAAGCTAACATGACTTGAGCAATGTAACACCCAATCTCACATCGAAAAATTTTGAAGATTCGTTATGATGTATATGTAGAGATTTCAAATAATACTTATGAGATATCTTTTGTAAAACAAAATCGTAAAATTTTCGAATCAAAACGAACAATACCTTACATATTGATCGTGGGTCTTCAAAAAATAATATTCTCGTATTACAGTTTCTTAGTATCAAAAACTTGGAGAATGACCTAAGACCCCATGGGAGCAACCCAATTGGCTACATCAGCAAGGGCATGGGACCCAAGTGATATGCGCTGAGGGACCCAAACCAAAAGGTCCAGCAGCCGAGACATGAAAAAAGGGCTGAAAACGAGCCTAAGAAGACCCTGTTTTAACCTGTTATTATTATTATTATTGCTTTGCCATGATCAACTCTTGCTTGCCTAGCTAGCTACTACACTACTGCCCCAACGCATGTCAATGTCCATCGCCTTCACAATATAAGGCCAAAACAAATACATGTGTTTTCTTTTTCTTTTCTTTTTTTGAGGGGTAAGGTAACCCGTAACCCCAAAACCCAAAGGGCCAATTTGGACATCGAAACCGCTCTGGTTTTGAGGGCTGCGCCGTTGTTTCTCCAAATCTTTGGCTTTCCAACTTCCATCATAAGGAAAAAACTAAAAAAAAAACTTACTTGCACCACAGCTACAGGTTCGAAAGAAAGAAAAAAGGGGTATCTTTGGATGCCATGTGTACGGCCATGAATCGTCTATCAAGGTGCCCTTTCCAAATGAATCATGACAAACTAGTTTTCTTTATGTCATTTCAATCCAACAGGTCGGAAGAGTTTTGTAATCAGGGCAAAGATTTTGTTTTTTCAAATTTTTTCTTTCCTTTGTTCCTATACGGAGAGTGAAGTAGACTACTCACCCTCTGAAAATTTGTGAATGACTGATACTAATTTTTGCATGCATGCAAATTCAAATGCAATGTATGCTTTGTTTAAATGTCTTCTGAAGTTCTGTTGGGTGATATTGTCTTATGTTTGGAATGTTATGGAGTTATATATATATATATAATGATTTTAATTTTTAAGATGAGAATTATGATTCGAACTTTGAAAATCATCAATGTTGAATCATCAATTTTTAAGATGAGAATATATATATATATATATATGATTTGAAAATTGATAATTTTCAAAGTTCGAATCATAATTCTAATTTTAAAAATTGGAATCACTTATATATATATATATATATAAGTGATTCCAACTTTTAAGATGAGAATTATGATTCGAACTTTGAAAATTATCAATGTTGAAAGGGTTTTATCATTACATTTTCGATTCGATAACAATTAACCTTTTATCAATCATAAAACGAGAATAAGAGAAACATTCTGGATTTATATATATATATATATATATATGTATATATATATCAAAGGGCTGCTAGAGTGAAACGTGGCAGCTTCAACACCACAAATTCAAGATGATATTAATTATTCCATAGTTTTTTTTTAACGGCTATGGATTCCATAGTTTGAGCTCTATACCTCCATAGCACACTGAAAATTATGTAATAGTAATCAAATAGTATATATTAATTATATATATAAAATATAATATGATAGGACAGCATATCCTTGCAATTCACTTTTCCATCTCACTTTCCAATTTTATGAATTTTTTTTTTTTTTTATAATTGGGTAAGGGGAGGGGTTGCTTGGGTTTGAACCCAAAACTTCATGCCCCCAAATCTCTTAGCCACTCAGCCAAGAGCTTGTTGGTCAATTTTATGAACTTAGTTTGTCGTAAATGATTGAAGATGCAAAAGTGATAAGAGGAAAAATATCATTTTCCTTGTTAGGTCTCATTTGATATTATTGTTACGGTTGAAAAAATGTGATGAGAAATTGCAATGGTAACATTATATATCCAAAATAATGATAACATTATATATTTGAAATAAAATATAAAAAAAAGACAATTTTTATATATGCACCAATGTCCAATAATTATTTTAAGGATAATTTTATCATATTTAAAAATATAAATGAGTATTTAGGTTTCGTTAGTATTGCTGTTGGCACAGTTTTTGAGACGAAAAACTGTATTTCATTTCAAACACAACGCTAAACGGATAAAAAAAATTTGGTTTTTACGGTTGAAATCATAGTTTGACAACCCAAATCAAAAAGTCAAAAAATAGAACTTTTGGACTTTAAAAGCAGATTTTTGAATTAAATGACTTTATTATTCTCACATCTCTATACTTTTATTATTTTAAATATATATATTTTTTATATTTCAATTTCTCACAACACTTTTTTATAGTAATGTCAAACACTTAAAAGTTCAAATCAAAAAGTCAAAAAATAGAACTTTTGGACTTTAAAAGCAGATTTTTGAATTAAATGACTTTATTATTATCACATCTCTATACTTTTATTATTTTAAATATATATATTTTTTATATTTCAATTTCTCACAACACTTTTTTATAGTAATGTCAAACACTTAAAAGTTTTTAAACTATATTTTTTCACCATACTTTCTAAACACATTTTTCTCAACTCAAATTTTTTCTAATAGTAATATTAAACTAGCCCTTAGTAATTTTAGTTTCAAACCGAAAAAAAAAAAAGTTGGCTCAATACGTGTATCAAAAAGTGCTTTTGCACTCAATCCATCGGGCGTTTGGCATTGAGGTGGCGGTCAATAGCTCCGTTTTGGAGCCAACTTCAAAGCCAAACTCCACCTAAGTCTTGCAGAGGAAAGTGAAGTTATTTGAGTTGTGAATTATGCTATGAGTAGGAAATTAGAAGTTTCAATCTTCTTTGTTAATAGTGAATGATGAGAATCTGTTTATTGCATTAAGGTTTTGTTTGGATCATAAAAAAATACAATAGAAAGGAAAAAGCTGAAGAAAATCTTAAGGAAAACAAAAAAATGGATAGGAAAAATAAATGTTTGGATGATATATGTTAAGAAAGTATAGGAGAGAAAATTTATATTAATTATTTATACTTTTTTACCTTTTTCAAAAAAAAAAAAAAAAATTTAAATCTGCATCATGAAATCAAATTCTGATTAATAGTAAAGAAAATTATGTAAATAAATTGTTAACTAAATAAAATAGAATTCTTGATTGAACCTCGCATGTTTCCTCATTTGCAATCTCGACTCATGATTTGAGCCCATCAGACGTTGGGATCTCTTATCTGACTTGGAGAGCAAGCCATCCAAGTGTATTATTAATGCTTTTTCCTTGACCAACTGTCTTGGTCGACCTTTCTCAAGAATGAGTTATGTATGCTAGCTAGCTCATATATATATATATATATATATATATATATGATGTGACCTTCATGTCTTTTTGTGATCAAATTTTTTATTTTTACATTTTTCACTTCTCCACTAACTTAGATTAATTTGATCATAAGAGTACTGAAAAGTGGTTCTGATCGCTTTAACCACATGAATCTTCACAGTTAATTACTTTAATTAGTTTTTTTAACATTAACACTAATAATTCAGAATCTCACATTAATCAAATCTTAAATTTAACAGTAATGATTTAGAATTTAGAATTCTCCTTTTTTTTTTTTTTTTTTAATTTGAGGATTGAGAGATTCGAACCATATTCTTTAAATAAGATGATCATGTATCAACCACTGAATTAAATATTTGAAGGTTGAATTCTCTTATTTAAATAGTTAGATCATGGAATAAAAGTATGATGGGCTTTTTAGACATAGGAATTGAGATACAAGAATCATAGGTTGTACCAAAACAAAGATTATCCAGGCAAATAGAGTAGCTAAAAAACTCAAACAAATATTTTCAAACTTCAAAAAAGATAGATGATTATGCTTGAATTGAAACCTGAGATTTTGCAATAATGCCTTGACATCTGTTTGAAAGAAATATAAGTTTAATAAATCATCCTAGTGTACCAACCAATTTTTTTTTTTTTTTTTTTTTTGTTGATAAATGATTATGCTTGGATTGAAACCTGAGATTTTGCAATAATGCCTTTGATATCTGTTTGAAAGAAATATAAATTTAATAAATCATCCTAGTGTACTACCAACCAACTGTTTTTTTTTTGTTTTTGTGGTGGCCTCATGTCTTCATAGTGCAATAACAAAAGACTAAAATAAACTTGAGACACATTGACAAAATATAGAGATTAATTATGATGGCATAGAAAAATGTGTTTTCTCCTCACTTGAGATGCCCATTGAGCCTTGAGAAGAATTTGATTGGAAGTGAATGAAACTTTTTGCTGTTAGATAATTCATAATAATGAATCTAAGGTATATTTATGTAGGGTAGGTAGGTAAGGATTTTGGGCATGCAGTGTATAGATTTGATTGGGCTTTTAGTCGACAATGATTTTTTGCCAGTTTGTTAGGATAAATCCGAAAAAAAAAAAAAGTTTCTGCCCTTTTGCAATTGATTTTCTTTGTTGAAAACATTTGGTTTTTCTCTAATTGTAATGGAGACATACGTGGGTTTGGTTCAATGTAACTATGTTACTTAATATATAGTTTTTTTTTCAAAGGGTTGGACTCAATTAATTTTATAGTGATCAAGATTCAATATCCGATAATTTTAAATATTAAAAAAAAAGAAATATATAATTTTTCAATTGTTGTTTGTATTTTTTTTACAAATAAGTTTAGGTAAATGAGGTTATCTCAATTCAAGATCAAATCATATCATAAACTTTAAAGAAAATTAATAATAATATTTACAAATCACCCACTAAATAACTAATCCACGGTTGGCTGTTATATTGTTGCTTTCTTGGTCTAAATAAGCTGCTCTAATAGAAAGTATTAGTAAGAGAATAAAATTACAGATCATTGAGACCCCACAAATTGAGTGGTGCTTTTTCACATGATGAAAGGATTAAAAGCAATGAGTCTTTATCACTCTCCATCTTCCAAATCCTTTTGTTTTTTTGACATGAAGTAAAGATAAAGCAATATGCCTTCTCCTTCCTCTCCTCTCAAGCTATCCCCACAAAACATAGACAGTTGTGGGAATGCATTGTGTAATCATAACTTTTGTTGAAAAATTATGTTTTGCATACTATTTAAGTGTAAAATGTTGTTCTTAGGCAGCACACCAAAGAGAAAAAAGGAAGAGAGACAAAGACAGAGAGGAACTTTGGGCAGCCAAGGCAATGAAATTTTTCCATCTGTGTGCTTTTGGAAATTAATTAGACAGCTTTTCATGTTTGAAAATTGTTTCAAAGTTTGCCATTGATGATTAATTTTTGATATCAATTCTTTTTGTTAGGTCTGCTCCCACTAGTTCTCAAGTTCTTGAAAAACCCATGCAATATGGGAAGAACAGTGTATTGGAAAAGCCATCATGTGATGGGCCGAGGAGACAAACAAATGTCAAAAGAATTATAAGATGATCAGACTATATTTTAATTAAACTTCATGCTTTTAAGGCTTTAATAATATTAATGGAAGCTATTAATTTCTTCTTGTACACTTTTAAATTTTTAGTATAGAAATATTGAAGCATGGCTTTAATCATTATCTTAATAATGGAAAAAAGGAGAATTAAAGAACATATAGTAGGATTTTTTTTTTTTTAAGGCATATGAAGTCATCTCAAGGGGGGCAGCCAGCTGCTTAATCAAAATTTTATTTGACATAAAGTGCAATGGTGTTGGTCACTGCTAATAATGCAAAAAGTGATCAAATCATATCATTAAAAAGTTTTTCCCCCTATCTATCATTTTAAAATAAAAAATCCAATTTTATTTGACATAAAGTGCAATGGTGTTGACAGATTTTTTAAGATTGCGAGTTCAAGAATTTAGACGCGTAATATCTTTTTTAGATGAGTTAATTAGATATAAGTTGAGAGTTAAGAGTAGACTAAAAACTCAATTTTTGGAACAGGCTTTTCTTCTACTCAAATTACTAATGAAATTCACCTAAAAAAAAGCTATATTAAGAACAATCACACTCATGCCAGTAAAAATAACGCGTTATATGCATAAATAATATTGAACAATTAATTTATCACGACTTATAATTAATTTTATTATAAAAAATCAACTAAAAAAAGCTATATTAAGAACTATCACATTCATGCGAGTAAAAATAACTCGTTATCAGTTTATCACAAATTTTATAAATTAATTTTTATTATAAAAAGAAGAAGAAGGAAGTTTTCTACACATGTGGCAAGCCTAAGAGAATTAAATAATGTATAGACTTTATAGAATTATAGTATACAGATTTTTGATAATTTTAGTTTTAATAATTGTTAGGTAAGATAGTGTTATACATAATTTACACTAATTAATGTTGGTTTAATTAAGGAGGATATGAGCTGTTATACAAAAGGGGCCCTCACAGTAATAAGTTAATTTGGAAATGGTGGGACAAAGCCTAAAAGGAGAGCTGATGAGGGGTTAGTTTTTCGCCCCGTCGGCAACAACAAAATCTAAATCCTTTGAAAAAATCTGTTTGTTTTCATCTATACCTTGACCGGATACTGACAAACTTGCCGGTATCCTTGTCACGATATATATATATATATATATATATTCATCGAACCAAATCCATGGCATATGGCATTTCTTCAAACCCTATATATGACCAAATGGCTCAGTCTTTCGTCATTTGAGGCGCCAAATGGCCCCATCGTTTTTAATGTCTCCTTACCGACTCCCTGAGGAACGCGGCATACATAATATTATGCATGCATTTGATGAGCTTTCTGTCTCAAACAAAACCCTAACTCACAGGGAAACTTAAACTCCATAAATGAAATACAAATTAAAACTTGAAAAGTCTGTCAACAGTTGGTGTGATTAATCAGAATTCAGTTCTTGACAATTTCAAAATATCCAAAAAAAAAAAAAAATGAAGAGTCTAATCAATTAATTCGGTTAGTTGTTATATAGCTTCTAGATGATGCAGATATATGATTTTGACTTGGGAGAAAAGATAATGATCAGTTGACATGGTCAAGGCCAGGATATTCCTTTACTGATGCATTTGCCTTTGCCATGGTAGCAACCGGCCTAAGGTCCTAAATCTTAATGTATGCAATCGGCCTATAGGCCTTAACTTTGGCCATTTTTCATTATCAGAGCAGGCAGGATTTCAACTAACTCAATAGTTGGGGTACTTAGCGCCGTCCTTGGATCCTCCACAGGTAGCAAAGTTGCCCGTGAAATTACTTGGTAATTTCAATATATATATATATGCTTAATTGGCTGGTTTTTTTTTTTTTTTTGTTTTTTTGGCTTTCTTCCTCTGCAGCAATACTAAAATCTATACTAATTATAAAATCTTTAATTTAATTGATATCACAATAGTTAAGTGACATATACTCGTTAAAAAATATAACATGAATTTCAAATTTTGGATTTGGATTTGGATTTCATTTGCTATATAAATTGTGAGAATGAGATGCATACATTATGTATAAATTAATTAAGATTCAATATGATTATATATTTGAAAGGTATAAAAACATGAATTTCAAATTCACAAATAACTATAGATATTTCAAATTCACCACTAAATAGGCATCCAACAAATCCATGGATTTGAAAAATAATCATCAATGTTACATTTATATGTGTTTTATTACACAATTTACACTATTTTTGAAATCCAAATCCATCTTTTGAAATTCAAGTTTCCAAACGTAACTTAAATGTATTTATGTCTTCTTAATTTTTTATTTTTTATAAAAACACATTAAGAAAAGAGAAATTATCTCATACACTACCAATATATCAAAGATGAACCTTTCAAAAAATTACTAACCTTTTAAAATAACCCATCAATTTTATTACTCTAGTAACTTTCTCTTTCCTTTAAAAAGCACTTTTTTTTTTCTCTTCAAAATACTCATATAATAAATGACAGACTTTTATTTTTTATTTATTTTTTTATATTTGAGATTATCAAAATTTGATCTCTGATCACCGAAATTAATACGCGTCATAGGCCTAAAAGTTTAAACCGTTAGGTTCAGTACTTTTTTAATATGATCAAATAAACATTAAGGTCTCTGTCTTTTAGGTTTTAGGCACCGATATATGGAATGAGTATTAAAAATAAACTTACCGATAGTCATCAGTCACCACTCACCACTATCAATTTTAAAATTTTGTCATCTTCTCGTCATGTATTTCTTAAATGTAGGATCTTAATTACCAATTGTTAAGTTTAATTTTATACCAAAAATTCATACTAGCTCTTAATTAATTGTTAAACAATGCATATATTAATTTGACATGTTTAGGCAGCACTAATAATTATATATTCTAGAGGTCATGAGTAATATAATTAACTAATGTTCCTTTCGTATTGTTTCAATCATTTTTATTTTTGGAAACTTGTCCCTGCATTGCCTGGTAATAAGGACAAAAAAATTATCTATAAATTAATAACAAAGACAACTAATTATTAAGCATTTTAAACAGAAACCCCAATCAACAAGTTGATTTCTTGATTTGATTTTAGTAACAGATATTAAGTTTCATCCGCTTGGTTGGTACTGTAATTGGAGATATTCGTGAATTGAAAAATATGGATTGGATTTTTACATTTATCATATCTTGAGGAAAAAAAATCGTAATTTATTATTATTATTATTATTTTTGTAACCAAAAAAGTATTAGCAGTATAATTTGATAAAATACAAAAAGTTGTTCTGATCAACAGTAAAAATAATTGTTTAGTACATTATTGTCCTTTTGCAATGATATGATTTTTTTTTTGGGGGGTTAGCTTGCAAAATACAATACACTTCGATTCTATCTTCAAGAAGAGGTGCACACTTAAAGTAATGTACTGATCATTCTGCAAATTTTCTACCCAAAAGAATAAATTTATTATAATGATTTACAGTTTATCTGTTTTCATAAAATGTTGTACAAATATAATCAATCATTTCATAGTTATAAATAAAGAAAGGCTGTTAAAATTTTTGGTTGGATTTTACAAACGTGTCTCCTTTTACTTGTTAACGTTGATTAAAATATTTTTTATTAAATATGATAAATAGATAATGTTATGAATTTTAATATATTAAAAAATAAATATTTAACATAATAATTTTAAGAGTGCCTTTTTGGTTTTAATATTTCTTCAATCCTGGTAAAAAAACCATTTACTATATATATTTCAAAATTTTAAATTGATAAGATAGAAAAAATAAAATTCGCAAATTGTAATCAAACTAGATTATGAAGTGTTCTTAAGATTGAAACCTTTGATAAACTTTTATATATATCAAATATTAAAATTGTATTATACATGCTTACAATATTTTTTTTTTTTGAAATTTCTAAAAATTGAATTTTGATCACGAAATTAAAAGTTTGATATTTTATTAATAGATGGCACGTTTGTCTGAATTATATTTTTTTTCTTGGATCATCGTTTATTTAGACATAAAAATTAATGAATAGCAAAGAAGAGGTGGGAATCTAGCTTGGTTTTATGCAAAGAGCCAAATACAAGTGAGAATGGTAGTAGGCAGTAACTAATGGAATCCATTAAATATATAATATAAATATATTTCAAATATTGTATTGACCATTGAAGTGGATACACGAAGGCATAATATGTCGTTAGTTACAGCAATTTTAATTTTTGCTAGTATCTAATCAGTAATTAATTGCTTTAATTATTTGTATTCACGAGAAACTGATTAAAATAAAAAAAGACTTAAGGTTAATCCAAATTAGTAAGCTGTAAATCTTCTTAAAGACTGAATTGTCAACGTATCTCTTAAACAACAATACTTTTAAACGTTCAAACTAGTGCCAGTTGGGTCTAATATTTTGTTTATTGGGTTTTCTTTTTTTGGTTTAAAAAATGAAATGATTTCCCCCTAAGATTATACAGAAATTAGGTATAACATGAAGAAGAAAACAATCAGTATTCTTTTGCATTTTGCGGATTAGATTAAATTTGGACGAGAACGATTAGAGCTGACAATATGAAGTAGGATTGGCGTTCTGAATATTTATAATCAAATACTTATTTTTTTAAGTGTTGCTTATATTAATACTTATTTATAATCAAGTAGAATAGACCGATTGAATGAAAAACTGAAACATTTATCAATTTTCGATTAAATTTTAAAATATTTGTCGATTTTTTTATCCAATTTTTGAAATATTCGATAAAATGAAGAAGAAAAAAAAAAGGAAAAAATTAAATGCACCTGCAATTCCAGAAGAAAGGGAAAAGAATGACAAGTTGGCAAGTTGCTACGCCTGTATTGTCATCAATAAAATGAAAAAGTTTGACCAGACGACCTGCCATTGCAATAGCAGCCATATTAACACAATGAAGGATAGCTTGCGTTTCAGATTTTTCAAATTTCAGATAGCCCATTAAAACATTGACTAACTAATTAAAAAATTGATTTTAATGTCAATATTTTTGGATTTATTTTCTCTTTTCCATTCATAAATCTTTTAGATTATTCTTTCATAGCTGGCTTAAACTCAAACCCATGCAAATTTTGGCCTGGGGTTGACTTTATTTTTTCAAATTTCAGATAGTCCATTAAAACATTGACTAACTAATTAAAAAATTGATTTTAATGACAATATTATTGGATTTATTTTCTCTTTTCCATTTATAAATCTTTTAGATTATTCTTTCATAGCTGGCTTAAACTCAAACCCATGCAAATTTTGGCTTGGGGTTGACTTTATTATTATTTTTTTCCTAAACCTCTTTTTTGGATTTTTGTTTTTTAAAATTTTAATGGTCGTTGATATATGGTCATCTTCACAATAGTATGGACCAAACCCTCCAAAGAGATTGCTATAAATCTTTAAAAAAAAAAAAAAAAAACAGCTTCATTGGTGCTTATTTGTTATTGAAACTATTACCACAACATCGAAAACAAGTGATTTCAACATAGAAGCATGGGAATATTATAAAAACCCTAAAGTATTATTAATTGTACTTAGACATGATAATTCATGCATGTCGTGTCATGTGTTAGTCGTGTAAATATAATTATAACAAAAATTATTAAATGTGTTAAATTTTTAAATAAAAATACATATGTATATTAAATATGTTATATCATATATTTATTATATTATTTTTGTGTTTATTAAACGAATGATACTTGTTGTCATCGGTGGCATCCAAAGTCATCTAACTTTCTAACTCTTTAACAAAATGTAAAAAAAGAAAAGAAAAGAAAAACTTTGGGAATTTTCTTTTAAGAACTCTATTCTAAGTCTGAGCCTTTGTTTCTTCTTTTTTCTAACCCTCTTTTTTCATAACAGAGCAAGAATCTCTGCAATGTCAGCCTTTTTTATTTATTTATTTTCTCTTGTATCAATGTGATTCGTACATCCGACCGTATTATTACCAAATGACGAGGAAATTGATCTCTTGATTGTTCCAAGCCTCTCTCTACTTGCGTGTACCCTATTGGAAAGTATAAGTCGAGTATATAATGCTCTGATCTGTATTCTTAAAAGAGGAAAAAAATAAAAGAGAAAAAAATAAAAGCATGAGTTAGCCATAAAACATTCCTAAAAATGAGGAAGAAAATAAGGTTAAACATTTTAATTTCTTTTGTTTGCTGAAAACAAAGGTCAACATAAAATAAGAAAAAACTTGGGTGTTTTTCATTCATTGCATTAAGCTATTGTATTTAGTTCAATGAGAAAAGAAAAATGACTATATTGTTTAAGGCCATTGTTTGAATTGAACAAACATTTTGACAAAATAGATAGTTTTTCCTTTAAATTTTTCTTAGCCAAATCAATGTAAGATGTAACCCAAGTTATAATCATGTAAAGTTTGTAAATGATAAAGCAAACTGTTACGGCTAAACAACTTTC
This sequence comes from Fremontodendron californicum, assembly GCA_030761205.1. NCBI lineage: Eukaryota > Viridiplantae > Streptophyta > Magnoliopsida > Malvales > Malvaceae > Fremontodendron > Fremontodendron californicum. Next base: position 1,481,213 of record JAULJL010000005.1, read on the forward strand.
AATTTTTTAATAATTGGATTATAAAGTCAAGAGTACATTTTTTTTTTTTCTAAATTTCACTCTTCAATTTTCGGAATGGCGAGATTCGATTCCAAATTTTTTATACAACCATCAAAAGATTTTTCTAACAACATTACTTAACATTTTGAATCCTTTATTCTTAATCTATACATGTATATTGAAAATTTATTTTTCTCTCAATATTGATTGTGAATAGGCCGATAAAAAGAGGTCTTATAGTTAATAGAAAATAGAATCTTGTGGAAAGAAAAAAAAATCTTAACCATAATTTCTAAAAGGGATTTAGACAACCTTTTATCCAAAATTAATTAAAGTTCCTAAATATCTTGCATCGTTTTCATTATTAATTTCAAAGCGTCTTTTCCAAATTCTTCAAAAGTTTTTTTTTTTTTTTTCAAAAATCATTTCATCACTCAAACCAATGAGTAGACAGGGTATGGCTCACAAGAGGAGAGTATGTTGCCTTAATACCCCCAGCACAGGGCCTCTCCCAATATGTTCAAAGAAAAATCATATTTTTGTACCTTTTTTTTTTATTTTTTGCTTTTTCTCTTTCAATAAAATTTCATATTTTTATGTTTTTTTTATGGGTTCATCAAATGCCTTTAAAAAGCTCATTTCTCCAACCCAAAGTTGAACCCCTCAAGGCTAACATCCCAATTCTTTTTGTTTTTGGCTTTTGTTTTAGCCTTTGGGTATCTTATTTAAACAATAATAAAGCTTTCTTTAGTTTTGAGAAAGAGAAAAGAGAAAGAGAGAGAAAAGAATGGCACTAGAAGCTGTAGTTTTTCAGCAAGACTTGTTTGGTTACAACAGCAAAGATCTCTACAGCTTGTTAGGAGGGAATTGGAGCTATGAGTTTGGCTTGGAAAAAGAAGAAGAGAAACATTTTCCTGATCAAAACCAAACATCTGATCAGGCTAATAATAATAATTTTGTTCATGGAGATTGGGCTTCTTCTTCACCAACTTCAATGGCTCCACCACCCGACCATTTAAGTGTTCATCAACTTCATCACCACCCAAATTCTTCGTCTGATGCTACTAATGCTAATAGATCATCCTCTTGCGACCCTTCAGCTTTGGATACTTCAACAATTACTTCAACTCGTCCCAAGAGACGTCGACCCAAGACTCGAAAAAACAAGGAGGAGATTGAGAATCAAAGAATGACTCACATTGCTGTTGAACGAAATAGAAGAAAGCAAATGAATGAATATCTTTCTGTTCTTCGATCTCTAATGCCTGAATCTTATGTTCAAAGGGTATTTTTCTCTTAACCTCCCTAGCTATAATATAAAAAATAAAAAAAAAAGAAGAAGAAGAAGAAAATGCTAATCAAAAGTTTTTTTTTTTTTTTTTGGTCAGGGTGATCAGGCGTCAATTATAGGAGGAGCTATCAATTTTGTAAAGGAACTTGAGCACTGTCTTCAATTGCTAAGTGCTCAGAAAGAGGTAAAGGAAAGATCAGATGGTAGTAGTAGCAGCTGCTCATCACCTTTTGCTGAATTCTTCACATTCCCACAGTACTCAACGAGCTCAACTCGGGGTGATAATAATTCAATCTCCATGAATGAATCAATGGTTGAGACTCAATCTGCAGCCATAGCTGACATAGAAGTTACCGTGGTGGAGAGCCATGCAAACCTCAAAATAAGATCGAAAAAGGGACCGGCGCAGCTCTTGAAAGTGGTTTCAGGGTTGAATAGTATGCGTCTAAGTATCCTCCATCTCAATGTCACAACAGTTGATCAAACTGTACTCTATTCTCTCAGTGTCAAGGTTAGTTAATTACAGTTTAACTTAATTTCCCTTAAAACCAGAAGATAAATTCCTCTTTAGATTTGCAGATTTAACTATAGTAATTGGTTCCAAATGCAGGTAGAAGAAGATTGTAAGCTGACTTCAGTTGATGACATTGCCACAGCAGTGAATCAGTTGCTAGGTAGGATTCAGGAAGATGCTATGTTGAATTGAAAATTTTCTATGATTTTCAGTTTTTTTTGTTTTTTTTTTTTCACCCCACTGTAATTTATTTCTCTTTAATTTTCACCTTCATATACCTTATATATATGAAGGCTTTTTAGTTTTTACCCTCAGGTTGTTCCTGAAATTGCCTATTGCGCCACTGATTTCCCTCTCCAATTTCATTTTAGTACTGTAGTTTGTTTTAGGCCACTTTACCCTTCATGGGGATGAACTGTTTTAGAAAAACTTCTGTTTCTTTCCCCAGAATCATAATTTTAAAATAAATTAAAATTCATTCTGTTTTTTTTTTTCCTTTTAAGGAATGTAGTGGCTAAGAAGCCACACATAAAAAAGACAGTTCAATTCTAACTACCTTTATTCTAATACTAATAATGTATGTCATAGAGATGTTGTTGGGCAATTTAACATGGTTCAAGTCTTTTATTTACCCCCCTTTTTTCTTCTTCCAATTTTATAGGTAGGAACCAAAGGGAAGTAGGGGGGCTTGAATCTTGAACCTAAAACTCTGATCAACCCCTTAAGTAGCAAGTAGTTGACTAATGGGCTAAATGCTTAAGATTTCCTTGTAGTCTTTCAATGTTGCTGATATTGTTTCTTGTTCTTCAATAAATTTTTTGTGATTATGATTCATAATCCAAAATTTGGCAGCAAATCCATCCTAAATGAAGCCAAAATCACAATTAGCAGCTGAAGACAATGGCCTATTAATACAACTTAATTATTAGGTTATAATTTAATTATTATGATTCATAAGCCTGGCTTCAAGAATTTTCTTCTCAACAGAAGCTCAAAGGATATATATGACAAACTTATGAAGATGAAGTACTTAACAAAGGTTGCCATATAAACAACTTAGAAAGGCTAAAAACTTTCTCTCTCTGTAAATTATTTTTTTACTCCAACATTGGTAAAAAAATGTATCCTTATGATTAAGCACCAGACCTAGTAAATTAGAATCCAACAACCAAGATATCATGAAAATTTGTTTTGAACAAATTTTTTTACCTAAATAGCCATAATGGGTTTTTTTTTCCCTATATATGATTTCAAATCAAAATCATTTGTGCATTGAGGATAACCTCATAACCATATATGGTCCCGTGAATGTTGTACGATGTTCATGGTCGAATCCCAATGAAAAAACAAAAGTTGATATGTTGGACTTGGTGGGGTTTTGATTGTCTTTTAGACAGCAGAAGAACAGAGAAACAGTATTAAAGTTTGATGATATGCATATGTTTATTTCGTGTAAATCATGTCACATAAATACAATTTTGAAAAAAAACATAATTTTTTAGATTTTATTCATTAGATTCTTGTAATTAATAATTGATTTTTTTTAATGTGAACATGTTATATAATTTGAATAAAAATATATATATATCGACGATAAAGTAATCGTTTTATATAATATTTTTTCTGGTGCTCGTGTAATTTCATTAAAGAGACAAATTAAAATTATGTGATATTTAGGTTAGATGCTTTTTTTTTTTGGCTGCAAGTTTAATTTGTTACCTCTTTGCAATGCTATATTTTGAGCTGATAATAATAATTTTTAATTCAAAACAGTTTGAGTTCAAGTGATACTTACTCACATCTTATAAAATAAAAATAAAAATATTAAGTGTTTATTTAGAAGAAAAAATGAAATTAAAAGTGTACGAAGAAGAAAAACAAACTTAATTCAAAGTCAGGTGTGAATGCAAAAATGGTGGTTTAAGCTTTGAGGTACAAATCAATGCTTTTGTAGCAACAATTAGATAATTGTGATAAATATAGACTAAGATCACTGTAATTGAAAGAATGGAAAATGAACTAAAGAGGATGTTTTGTCACTATTTAGCTTTACACATGGACCACTAAATTAATATATTTACAAAGTAACAAACATAAAGTGGTAAAAAAATACTAATATTTATGTCAATTATGCTTAGGGTGTTTTATGTCTGGAGTTGTTTTTCATTTTTATTTTCAATTTTTTATTTTTAAAATATTAATTTTTATCAATATGTGTCAATTTTATAGGTGAACTACAAAATAATGTTTTCTTTATATCATCTAGGATTTATTTTATTTTAGAAGATTCTAACCATATATTTTTCTCCCTAATTTTCTATTTCTTTCCCTTCTTTTTTTCTCCCTTCATTTGTTCTATTTTCTTGTTTTGTAGTGGACTTGAAATGATTCCAAGTTTCCCGACCCCAATTCTCTTTCTCTCTCTTCTCTCAAATATTAATTTTATCTTTTTTTGACAAACAAAGAGAGTGAGAAAGCTTTATATTTTAGTGTAAACAAACAAAGCATAAATGGGTGAGTGTGTGAATCCTAAAAAAAGAAAGAAAAATACAAAAAGAGATACAAGATTAAGCTTTTTACACCATATTTTATAGATTTTTTTTATCTTAATATAGCTAAAAAAAAATTAATTACCAAAATACTGTTGTTTCCAAATTATTTTTCAAAATTCGTTTTTTTTAACCAGTTAGAAAATACCCATGGCCCATGACGATTTTCCAACGGTAATTTTTTTTATTATTATAAAAAAACTAAGTTGAAAATCGTCATGAGCTATGACCATTTTTCAACTAAAACTTTAAAAAAAATTGATTTTTTACACTAGAAAATCGTTACTGTGGGTGGCGATTTCCCAAGGTGAATAATTCACCATCTTTTTTCTTTTTTTTTTTATTCTTTTAATTTTACTAAATAATAAAATTAAAATTAAAATTATATAATTTATAATTTTAAAAAATAAAGATTTAATAATTTTTATATATAATTTTTATCCCGTGGTGGTGAGTCCGGTCCGGTAAACCCGGATCGTATTTATATAATTTTTAAATTTGTTATTATTTAAATTTTAAATTTTTTTTAAAATTATATATTATATCATTTTTATTTTCGGATTTGAGCAAAGAAAATAAAAAAAATTTGAGCCTCAGCTTGGCCCGGTAAAATTTGAATTTTTATAAATGATGAAATTATTTCCTTCCTAAAATATGAATTTTTTTATAAATGATCAAGGGAAATCGTCATGGCTTATCGGGCCGGGATGAGGCCCGAAATTTTTTTATTTTTTTGCCCAAGCCCGAAAATAAAAATTATATAATTTATAATTTTAAAAAAAATTAAAAATTAATAAATTGTAAAATTTAAATAATAACAAATATATAAATTATATAAATACGATCCGGGTTTACGGGCCGGGCTTACCACCATGAGATAAAAATTATATATATATAAATTATTAATTTTTTAAAATTATATATTATATCATTTTTATTTAAAATTTATTTTTTTGCCCAAACCCGAAAATAAAAATTATATAATTTATAATTTTAAAAAATTTAAAAATTATAAAATTTAAGTAATAAAAAATTTAAAATTATATAAATACGATCCGGGTTTACCGGGCCGGACTTACCACCATGTAGACCTGTCCAAGGGTCGGACTACCCGCCCAAGTCCAAAGGCCCGCCCATATTTGGGAGGGCTTGGACAAAAATATTAAGCCCGAAAAATGGGCTTGGGCAAAAAATTTAGGCCTGTTTAAAATATGAGTCAGGCCTTGACTCCAACATTCAAGGCCCGAGCCCGGCCCGTTTTTTAATTAAATAATATATTATTTATATTTATATATATTATGTAATTTATGTCATATAAAAATTAAATATATATAATATGATACTGTAAACATTAAAAAATATGTTAAGTTGTCCATATTTAACAACTTAATAAAAGAAAAAATATAAAATTATTAAAGATTAAATAATAAATAATAAAAAAATATATATTTTAAAAAAAATAGAAAAAAATAATATGGACGGGTCTAAACGGGCTTGGGCTATCCATTTACAAATATGGGCGGGCTTGGACAAAATTTGAGACCCATATTTCAGGCAGAGCCGGGCTTGGGCAAGTAAATGTGGTGTTGATACCATACATGGGCCCGACCCGAACCCGACCTGGCCCATGGACACCTCTACCACCATGGGATAAACATTATATATTCAAATTATTAAATCTGTATTTTTTAAAATTATAAATTATATATTTTTTACTTAAATTTTATTATTTAATAAAATTAAAAGAATAAAAAAAAAAAGTGAAGAATTTCCCTTGGGAAATCGCCACCCACGGTGGCGATTTCCCAATGTAAAAAAAAAATTAAGTTTTAATTGAAAAATCGTTTTGGCCCATGACGATTTTCCAACTTAGTTTAAAAAAAAATTACCGTTAGAAAATCGCCATGGGTCATGACAATTTCCGAACTGATTAAAAAAAACGAATTTTGAGAAATAATTTGAAAACAATTGTATTTTGATAAATAAATAAAAAATAAGCTATATTAAGATAAAAATACCTATTTTATACAATGGAAGTAAAAAAGTTGTAAAGGTAATGGGAAAAAAATGAATAAAACTATATATATATATATATATATATAATGGGAAAAAATGAATAAAACTACACTTCCTTCTATCAAATTACCAAGAAACAGGAAATGAAATTAAAGGAAACTTTAAATAACAATGATCTTTGAATAAGGATGAATGGCCGAAAGATATATAAAGAAGAAGATTTTAAGCAGCATTGATTAGTCCTACATTGTATATCGATTTTAGGAGAGGGGGACCAAAACATTGTTCAATGAGAAAAAAATTTCACAGGGAAAAAGTTGATGAGCATTTCTTTGCGCTGATGTTTCTTGGTAGACATCAGCTATTTGGTCAGCAAAAGAATTGAAAAAACCCATTCTCTCTATTTGAGAAATCTACATTCGAAACTATGGAATTCTTGGGAGATTGAGAATCTACATATTTTGTCAAATCGGGTTCACATGAACTGAAAGCAAATTAAAATGAAAGTTCTCACCTCTTTTATAAGCAAAAAATGTGTGTACATCAGTACATGGAGAGAATTATGAAAGCAAAGCATTTGAAAACCAATAAAACTTATGAATTCTTATAATAATACATGATCTAATTTCCATCAAGTGGCAAAAAGAAATAAAACAGGAAATTCACTTGGTAATGAAATTATCATATTAGATTGGGTAAGTTGTTTCACAAATTGCCAGCAATATATGTAAACAGTAACCAAAAAAAAAAAAAGTCTAATTGCAAATTCCAGTACTCAGAACTAGTATCAAATGAATGCCTTGAAAGATGTGGTGTGTCAATAGAACAAATTTTTTATTTTTTATTTTTCCTGTCAAAATATATACATAAGGAAATCAAACAGGAATCTTTCAGATAACTTGCCTGATAATGAAGCTAGAAGTCAAAAGAGCTAAATCATTACAGAAAAAACTTTCTAGCTAGAAAGGTTCAATCCAAATTACAGTAGTGTCAAGAATGGTAATATCAGTTATCTACAAGAAAATGATTTGAAATCTCCTTCAGAATTTTCACTGTCATATTCAGAGTGGATGTTTCTTGATCTAACCATTCTCATTGTCATAGAAGCAGGGAAAACAAGAAAATTTTGTAAGCAGCAGGGATTATTACATGTATCTCTTCAACAAGTTCAATTAATATCATGCCTTCCAGGATGGTAAAAGCCATGAGGGTTCCTATCTTTATATTTTGGTAACTTGCCTACTAATGAAACAAGAAATAAAAGCAGGTAAATTATTACAGAAATATGCCTGCAAGATAAATAAAGTGCAAAATCTCTATCCAAATTTTAGTGCAGCCGAACTTGGTGCTACTGTAAGGAGAAATATATATGAAAGCCATTCCAATTGATAATGTGGAATAGCCAAAGAATCCTGCAACTTCATGGTAGATTCTGCCTGCTAAGCGGTTAGTTTCCTCAGTTGTTGAAATTGAATACGAGAAAGGATCAAGGAATAATGCACGATTGCCCAAGCTTAATTTCTAGCCTAACCCATACCATGTTCAAAAGATCATGCCTAAAAACATCCTTGAACAATAAATGCCACATTCGTTCGTATAATAAAGGAATATCATTAAGATCGAGCTTCCCTTTGGCATCTAGTATTTTGATTTCAACTTCATTTCCATGTGCTTCAATGGATGCTCGATCAATGTCATCCGATCTGTTGATCTCAAGCATATTCCACTTTCGAGCCAAGAACCTGCTCCCAAAAACACAGTAGAAAAATCCATTGCAGTAAACCACATCTTCAATAGATTATTCACGCTAGGGTTCAAAGCATCCCTCTATTCCTCTTGGTGTTGGGTCGTAAATGGTTTGATTATTAGTGTTTCTAGCTGTTGGTTTCGATTAGGTGAGGCAAATATGTCCACCACATGTGCTAGGTTGCATGCACAAGCCCTTACATTGGCTGCATTAATTAGCTGGTGCTGCAGTAGTTGAATACTATGATCATAGGAACAGCCCCAAAGCCGATCCATATGCAAAATACCTTCCATACTCGCACAAGGAGTAAGATGACTCTTAATTAATTTTGCCCCCTTCTCATCACATTCTTTTCAAACTGTTTCCCTTTTTTACATATGACATACATGTGGGGCTTGTAAGTGGATTGAGATAAAGTTTTTTACCTTGAGAATTTACAGAAAAAGAAGAGTGTTCTTTTCATCATCCATCATTTTTTTTTGTTTGCCCTTAGTTGATGAATGGTTGAACTTTTAGCCAAAAAAAAAATATGTCAAAAATACTATAACCTTCACAGGGTAAATGTTTTTCAGGCTGCATCTCCATAACTATATGTCATCAGGTTGATTCTATGGTCAGTAGAAAACTCAACGTCATCTATCATGAAGAACATACAATCCGGAGAAGTCGATCGGATTAGCTCATAAAGCCCCCTTACTGCAGTGATAAGATACATTAAAACCAGGCAAGTTGACCTTCTTTCAGGTAAAAGGGTTGTACAAGAAAAGTGTATATTGATCAGGTTTACCAAAATTACAAACAACTGTAGCCAAGAGAAATATCCAAACATGTTTGGCAGCATAGAACTTAAAATCACAACCCCCTATCCCATCCGAAAACATCTATTTTATGCCAAAACGGATATTCTTTGCGTTCGGACTGATTGTAGAGACTGTGCATCTCCAAACTACCATTACGAGTAGCGAATGTTACTAGCCAGGGGAAATTACGGCTTGGCTGCACATGATCAGCAATGGAATTCCATTTCTTGCAGACGGCACTGGAACGTATTAGGTCGACATAATATAGTGAAGTATTCGCATGATTGAGTACAAGATGTGAGGGAGAAGATCAGACCGTTAGGGCTGTAAACGAACAGAGCGTTCGACGAACTGTTCGTGAACAGTTCGATTTTTGTTCGTTTATGTTCGTTTATTAAGCTAAATAAACGATTATGAAACAATTTTAATTTTCGTTTATTAAACGAACCGAGTTCGAATAGATGTGTGTTCGGTTCGTTTATGTTCACGAACAAGCTCGTTTATTGTTCATTTAAAACTCGTTTATTAGTTTGTTTAAAACTCGTTTATGTTTGTTTTTATTTTATTTTATTTACTTATAATATAATTAATAATATTTAATAACTTAAATTTAATAATTTAATAATAAATTTAATTTAATTACGTTTGTATTTTATTATTTTATATTTAATAATAATAATTTAAAATTGATATATATTTTTATTTGTTTGTTAAAATTGTTAAAATTTGTTTGTTTTTTGTTCATGAACATAATTTTAATTGTTCGCGAACATGTTTGATTATATGTTCATGAACATGTTCATTTAATGTTCACGAACAAGTTCATTTAATTTAAATGAACTTGTTCATGAACATTAAATAAACGAACACGAACACACTTAATTTTAAACGAACAAAGTTTGAACACAATTTTAAAATCCTTAACGAACATAAACCGAGCACGAACAAACTCAAAAATAAATAAATGAACACGAACATAAACCTATTCATTCAAACCCAATTCATTTACAAGCTATAGACCATTCCCGCTTTTGATCAGTCTCTTTAAGTGATCTGCGATTTTTTGTTAGTCTCTGACATTTGTGAAGGCAAATGGTATATTTCTCTAGTGCTGTAGGGGAGCCTGTCGTTTCTTGTTCGTCATCTTTTTCGAGCCTGCTAAAGTAGATAAGATAAGCTACTGATCTAGCTAAATAGATTAGATCAGATAAGAAAATAAAATAAAATAAAATAAAAGAAAAGAAAAGTTTTTAACTTTGACAAATAACAAAAAAAAAAAAAACCATACCTCCAGCGCCGGTGCTTTGAAATTACCGAATAGCATAACACAAAACCTTGAATGCTAATGCTAGCACTTTTTCAAAAATCAGATTTGATAATACGTGTATTCATATCATATTTATATATTTTTATGTATTATAATTATGTTTGAAATATTATATGTCTATATAAATTTTGATACATTAATTTTTCGTGTTATATAAATTTTAACATTTTTTTGTATTCATATTATTTTTTTTCATTGTCTTGTATTTTATATTATATTTTAATTATTTTTTTTGTTTCGTATATTCATATTGTATAACAGTATGGTGGCCAAAGTTACCAAATGTCTTAGATTATCTGGAAATCCTGACTAACTTTTTTTTTTTATTTTTGTTATATTTATTTATAATTAATTTAGTTCCTCATGTTAAACACATACTTAAAAATAAAAATAATGAATTTGGCTTATAAAAAAAAAAATTGTGTACGTTTGGAGAAAAATGAATAACAATCAAAAACATTGTTTCCATTCATTTGCATAATATTAATAATATTGCTTATGATTTTGTAAACTCAGAACAAATTGGAACCTGAATTCTGTCATTTTTTAGTGATTATTATTGTATAATCTATATATTTGTATATTTATGGCAGCTTGCTTCTTGGGTAATAGCAAACAACTACTTATCAAAAAAAATGATAATAATAATGAATTTGTACTTTTTAAATTTTGAAATAAAAATATATATAAAAAAGTGAGTCAGAGAGTCAGAGGAGTAGTCTACTTCCTTTTTTAGCCTTGACTATATATTTGACCGAGTCTCTAAAATGAGCCTTTTTGGAAAAATCCTCAGGAGCGAGTAGCATACTGTACAACATATTTGACCATTTTTTCATAGACTACTTTTGACTTTTTATTATTATCTCTATATATAATTAGCTTCTTTAGAGCAAATCAGTTCAAATTCATCTATTCATTGCTTTCTTACTATATATTTTTCAAACCCTTGTTTTTATACTGTTCTAATTCCCCAGCTTTCGCGCCATTGCTTCCAACTAATAATTTGTCGAAGATATGTCATCAGCTCCCATTTGTTACTTAACTTCATGCCAAGCTTGGGACATCGATTTGCAATACCCAGAAGACAACTTCTGGCCATCTAAGATACTTGAGATTAACGTTAAGGCAACTTTCATTGCCTGCCAAAAAACAGCAGCAGAAGAAGAAGAAGAAAAAGAAGGAAAAAAGTCAACCAGGGGGAGAAATATCGTTCAAGAGGAATCCCACAAGCTACCACTTGAGCAGTTACTAAACGATGTCGTAGCTAAAGACTGGAACGACACCAACATCTGGGACGTATTGGACTCCATGCAAATCCCCATTTATCGTTCCACGCTAGACAAAATCGTCGGGTGTGCCCTTGGCATGGCGGCGAAGGAAAGTTACAAGAACCGGAAGGTTTTGAGAATGCGGGTGGAGATTGAGGCATTGGTTGACGAACAACCAAATTTGGCGGAAGGGGATGCTTATTGTATCGATGTGGAGGCTGATGATTTTTGGGAGACGGCGGAGGCGTTTAGGAAGCTGAGGAAAGTGGTGGTTGAAGAGCCTTTACAGAATTTGTGTTCGATTTGTTTGGTTGAGTTCTTGGAAGGTTCGGAAATTAGTTCTACACCTTGCTCTCATGTTTTTCATGATCGTTGCATTAGAGCTTGGCTTAAGAAATGCAGTAAAAAATTATGTCCTAATTGTGTTACCATTTTGGCGTAACTATAAAGTATTAGAATTATAAGTTTCCATATGCAAAATTAACGTAATTATAGGGTTAAAATTAATTTTATGCGTATATGCATGTAAAATTTACGTGTATATACTAATCATTTACTACTTAATGATTATTAATTTGTATATGCAATTTCTTTAATGAGTATTTAATCACTTAAATAAATGTTCAGCCAGTATTTAGATTTTTTTTTTTTTGATAATATGATCAGGGTTATTTTTATATTTTATGTAAATTTAATTTTTTTGGAGTAATTTTAAAAGACTTATTTTTTTTCTTTCATATTAATACTGTGCATTCAAAATTTTATTTAAAAAATATTCTAGAACTTTTTATTTCCCGCTTTCACTTACTATAAAACCAAAAAAAAATTTGGCTCTCTCAGCTCAGCTAAAAAAACAGATCGGTTCGTTTCTTCTCCATGCTGCTTGTTTGGATGGCTAGAAAATTTAGGAAGATAACATAATTCAAATATTTGAATATTTTTCAGAAAGTTTGTTATCTACTTAATTTGTTACTATTAGCAAAGAGAATGCTTTAAATTTTCAGAAAATTTGTTGTTCTATATGCTTCAATTTTTTTTAAAAAATAAAAACCAGATACTTTCTTTTCTTTTGTTTAGATGCTGGAGAAACCATTACAACGACAGAAAATGTGGTTGAAACCTTATTCAATTGAAATGTTGATTTCTTAGTTAAATTATTTTAGCTTTTGAACTTTGACTAATTACTCCCTCTCTATATCCAAACAGAAATTTCAAAGTTTTCATCCAACTATTAGCCGTTATACTTCATTTTGTAAGATTATTTTTAAAAGTTTTCACGAAAATTCGAAATACTGTTTGGATTCCCAGAAACTTGGAAAAGAAACTCTCATTCAAAATAGTTTTATACCTCTTTTAAATAGAAAATTATAATTTCTCGAAACCAAACAGACAAAATCTACTTTTTTTTTTTTTTTTTTTTGATAATTGGGTAGGGGAGGGGTTGCTTGGGTTTGAACCCAAGACTTCATGCCCCCAAGACTCTTGGCCACTCAGCCAAGAGCTTGTTGGCAACAAAATCTACTTCATTATGCTTTCACTGGTTTTTTTAAACCTTTCATTGATTGATTTTGTCGCAGATTTTGAATCAGTTTTCAAGTAGAAATGTCGAACGTAGCTGTCTGCGTACGCTTCAGGCCTTTGAGCTCAAAGGAGAAAAGAGATCTCAGCGACAACATCTGCATTCAAAGCATAGACTCCGAAACCTTCATCATCAAGGTTTGAATTTCGCTTAATTTTATTTTTAACTCCAATTTCTTGTTGCTTTTATTTACTATTTACTTTTTGTTTTTTCAAAAATTCGATAAAAACTTTAAAAGCTCGGTTTAGTAATTTAAGTTTGTATATGATAGGATGAGAAGGAAGAAGGCTTTACTTTTAGCTTTGATAAGGTTTTTTATGAGGAATCTAAGCAAGCTGATGTGTATGAGTTTCTTGTTCTTCCAATTGTTCGAGGTATGACTCGAAAACTGTTTATTGATTGATTTTCTACATTTTCATGATTTTGTTTGTTCATTACATTTTCATGATTTCATCAACTGTTTTATATGTGTTTCTTTGTTCTGAAACAGATGCTGTCAATTCTATAAATGGAACAATCATCGCATATGGACAAGTAAGAAATCTTGCTTATTTGTGTTATTAGTAAATTCCAGACTTCCAGTACTTGAGTGATCTCTCAATTTACTAAATGCCGCGGTTAAGGATTTGTTTACTATTTGATTGCTTACTTTGTTTTGTTGAAGATAATAAAGAACTTAATGCGCTCCGCATCTCTTCAAAGCATTAGGCTAAAGGACCTTTAAACTTGATGGTTTAGGTTTCTAATTCTCATTCATTGTTAGTAAATAGTAGATACTATTAATATAACACATTGTCTTCACCTTTTTGATTGATTGTGAATTTAGTTTATGGATATATTTAGTTTTATTTCTTTGATTATTTTTCTTTTTCTTTTGATGACAGACTGGGGCAGGGAAGACATACAGTATGGAGGTGATATGATGAATGCATAAATGTAGTCCCATTAGTTAAAGTTATAAATTAAATTGATTTCATTGATGATGATTTATACCTTATTGGATCAGGGGCCAAACATCTTGGAATCTGATGAAAAGAAGAAAGGGATACTTCCAAGAGTAGTAGATGGATTGTTTGCATGTATCAGATCTTCTGATGAGTCAACAAAGTACACAATCAAGTTGTCCATGGTAGGGAAACATATCAAATTTATTTAGGGCATGACATTAGTTGCTGTTTGACTATTAATGTTGTGTAATTCATTAAAATTTCTGCTCTTGTCAATAGGTAGAGATCTATATGGAGAAGGTCAGGTATGTATCACCTTAAATTCTATAATTTGTTGTTGGATTGGGAGTTTTGGTTCTCTTGTAAATATTTCTGATTGGCCTTTCTGTAACACATGATATTCAAAAGCTTAGGATAATGAAATATTATAAGAGGTACTTTTTTCTAGCTGTTTTAGTATTTATGTTAAATGCACATGCATTTCTTATCTTCAGGGACCTTTTTGATTTATCAAAGGACAATATTCAGATTAAAGAGAGCAGAACACAAGGAATATTGTTATCTGGAGCAACAGAAGTAAGCTATTTCTTGCAGAAATTACTATTTCCTTTTTTTTTTTGAAAAGCTAAATTACTATTTCCTTTAGTCTTGACATATGTATTAGAGTAGCATTTTCTATGTTTTACTTTTATAAGGTGAAAATAAATTAAAATCTTCATACTTGACATCAGTCAGATTATTTTTTTGCTAGGCTTTGTTCTTTCTAGTTGAGATTAATTTGAACCTGTTCATGAATATGTTAGTTCAGCCTCACAAGTTTGTCGAGAAATGTGTTGTAGACTTCTATTGATTTTCTGTTTTCCATTGAGCAAACACTGCCTTTAGCTGCCAGCCTTTCCATGTATGCATACAAAGTCCGACATAGTGTATTGATTTCTTCAACTTCTCCATTTATTTATTTATTTATTTACAGTAAAGATGTTTTGGCCTAGTGGCATGAGTACTGCTATTTGGAACAAAATCAATCTCGTGTAGTACTTTATATGATTTAGGTGCTAAATTTCCCTTCAACTACTGCAAATTAAAGATGTGTCATATTATTCATATTGGAAGTTGGAACTATACTTTGCCTCACTTAGATGTTGTTATACGCCTCTTTCCTGACTAAAGCTTCTGTTTATACATTAATGTTGTTCCCAGATCTCTCTTTTGGACCCTGCCGAAGCATTGCAAAGCCTATCTGTAAGATGAAGACTAGTTAGAAAATTTTCTTACTTTTTTATTCATACTATATAGTTTCTAATATCGGCCTTGAAATTTTAGAGTGGGATAGCTAACAGAGCAATTGGAGAGACCCGTATCCTTTTTGTATATATTTTTTTTCTTTCCCTTAATTTCTTAATCATACAAAAGTAAAGCTTGAGTTACAGAATTTACAGTCATCGCCTTTCCTTTGGATAAGTTTTCTTTAGAATTTGTTTTGGAACTTAAACGTAGATAGAAATGAACATGGCAAGCAGCAGGAGTCATTGTGTTTACATGTTCACACTCAACCAAGAATCAACTACAGAAAAGAGGTATAGCTTAGCTTATCCCTTACTATGTTCAAGGCCTCAAATGAATTGATCTATAAATTTCACAATGTGGTCAGGGTGAAATCTGGAAAGTTAATTCTTGTGGACCTGGCGGGGTCAGAGAAAGTAGAGAAAACTGGGGCTGAAGGAAGAGTTCTTGAAGAAGCTAAAACCATCAATAAGTCCCTCTCAGCATTAGGTAATGTGGTCAATGCTCTGACATGTGGTTCACCAGCCAAAGCAAACCATATCCCTTATCGTGATTCCAAGCTCACTCGAATCTTGCAAGATGCTCTCGTTAGTTCTCTACCTCCTAATTTCATCTCTCTGTATTTTCATCAAATCAGTTTGATGATCTGTTAGTTTTCATATTAAATTTGCAGGGGGGGAGCTCTCGGACTGCATTGCTTTGTTGTTGCTCACCAAGTCCTTCAAATGCATCAGAAAGCCTGTCCACTCTTCGTTTTGGTGCAAGGTTCATGAACCTGAAATATGCTATTATATATTATGTTGTTCCGATTCTTTATTTTTCTTGAAGTATTCGTATCCGACGCATATCCAGACATAAGTATGGGGATATGATATTCCAAAAACCCTCAAAATTTATGAAAATCTTGAAAAAAAAATTGAACATACCCATGTCCAACACTTGCACCCGAATATGAGTAACATAGATTATACATATTTAACCTACGAAATAGGGAGAAAGTTTAAGACATTAAGGAAAGCCTAATATTCTCCTTTTCAATATTTCAAAGAGAAAAGGGCCTTGTGTGTCACTGAAAATGCTGACTTCAGTTCTCTTTCTAGAAAAGGACTTTTTATAAAACAAAAAAAAAAGGTTCAACCTCTGTTTAAAACACCAAAAGTTCAAGATGGATACCATTTGTTATATGGATAAAAGATGATCATCTAATAATTGATGTCCTTAAAATTTTGAATTTTGGCATCAACCAATCTTTTCATTCCACTTTTTGGGTGTAACTTTCATGGCAGGGCAAAGCATATAAAGGCCTCACCACTTGTAAAGGTTAATGAAGAGAAGTGTTCTAAGAAGAATGGAGCTTTTTCTGCTACTAGAGATGAGACATTTGAGAAAATTCTAGAAAAGGTTAGTTTTATGATCTGACATTCTATAGATAAAATATTCATGTCACTTTCTAATATGGTTTATACTTGTTTAGATGAGTGAGAGACTTACTGCTGAAGATGTGAAGTTACTTGAGGAATTATTCATTCAGGCAGGACTATTTGTCGAAATTGATTCAACAGAAGACTTGGAATCAACCTTTCAAGATGTTGTTCAACAAACCATTTCTTCATTGATGAAAGCTGTGGAAGAGCTCAAATCTACTGTTGAGATGGTAATAATTTTCGCGTGCCATTTATTGTCTTTTACTAGAGAAATAAGGGAAAAACAAAGAGGGGATAAAAGTAAAATATGGTCTATATCAATATTATATGCCTACTTTTAACTCTTGTGAAGATAGCATCTGGCTCAAAATGAAAAAAGAAAAAAAAAATCTAATCACATTTTTTTTATTGAAACTTTAGTTAGTTTTTCTCAGTTCTTGCCCAAAGCTATTTCTTTAGGGCAATCTGAATCCACACTGGATAATATGAGTAATTATAATAAAATACCAAAGTTATTTTCCAGACATATAGGAACTGCATTTCATGCAATTTTGAAGTTGGTTCTCATGTAATAGCTGAGCCTACCATCTTTGCAGCTTCAGAGAGGGAACAAGGCCCTCAAGGAAAGACTTGCTGCTGCTGAAAGATTTGATGCTTTGCCTGGAGAAAATGCAGGTTTTCTTCATAAGATTTTAGGCTTTCTCAGCTCCTTTGTTCCTGGAATGCAGAGATGAAGCTTTATGCCACTCCATGATGCTGGTTTACACATATTGACAAGATATATAATAGAATCCAAGTAAACACTCACCAAATTTTGCTCTACTTCAATTCCTGTCAAGACAAATCATATCTCCATAACCAGGAAAACGAGAAGGTTAGATGTGTGTATATATAAATCTATATGCTGATTCCTAGTATACAAGGTATGGGAGCACCTATAAGGTTTTACTATTTCTTTTGAAGAAATGAAATCAGTGTCCATTGAGCATGGTTTCCTAAGTGACATGCAAATTCAGAATACTTTGGATACATTTCCATGATGTGTAGTTGGTAATGAGTTCTATCATTTAGCAATTATAATTGTAGGTCTCATAGATTTCAAACAGAAGAATATCGAATGCAGAGTAAGAACTCCTTGGTTGCTGATCTCTTGGGTTGTAAATTTTTGGTATAAGAACATCACAATTCAGTGCCATATTAGATGCTAAAACTTCTTCCAAAATCCTAATACATGTGATGTGAGGTTTGCATTATAAGAGAATTTCTCTTCCTATATTAAGTACAATAATTGCATGTGTATGATGAATGATAAGCATTATTGCATACTAAAAGCGCTTGCTGTTGCTCCATTAATTTGTTGAAATTAAATTGACATGTTAATATGTTATATTGAATTATTGCATCTCTACCCGTGAACAATACTTTTCTGCATAGTTCTCTATGGTTTGGTTGCATTTCCTAGCAGGGGCTAAAATAAGTGGAGATCTATGTTATCCGGACTCTTCATTTTTTCTAAAATATCCGTGTTCGATACTAATGACTGACACATAGTCAGACATGGGTATAGGTGAATGATCATCCAAATATATAAAAAAAAAACTTTTAAAAAATATAAACATACTAGTGTCAGACATATACTCGTATCTAAAACTCAACTTGACTCTGGGTAAATTAGGTGGGGATAACAGTATGATTCCCCACTCTGATCTGAAACTTCTTGTATTTATCCTAAATTTTATATCGAGTTTCTGATTTTGATCTTAGCTAATCTCTGATTGTCCTCAGAACAAAGAAAGTATCCAAAAAGTTATTGAAATCCTATTCTTGGAATTCCTGTGATAAGATATGATTACAACCCGTGAAATGCATAACTGTTGAAATTTTGTTTGGAGCCAGCCAACCACACCTAGCTTTGAAATGTGTGAACCGTGAAGAAGGACCATGTTGGCTTTTGACAGTAAGGTACGGGTTGAAGTGTCAAAACTCATGATCTTGCATGCAACATGTTTTTTACTTGTTTTGTCCGACTTTGCAATGGATGATGTTGTTTAGGGTGGTAAGTCTCGGGCTAGATAGTCATGTAACATCTTCAGAGAGAAGATAATTGGCAAACCCAAGGAACAAATCTGGGGTCCTAGTCCTACCTTATGTATGAAGGGTATGAGGATTGAGGATGACCCCACCCTTCAATTGCCCCAAAGCAAAACAAGTTGTTTTGCTGATCAAGAATATATTGGAGCTAGAAATACAAGAAAACTAATGGAGTAAGAACGAGGATATATAAAACAAAAGAGTCATAAAGTAAATATGTTACATACCATCCGTGGAAGGGAAATTCATTACTTTGCTTGCAGACTGGTGCTCATTTCCCTGCCACATGCTTTCCCTGAAACAACCTCAGGATTCCCATAAATTTTCACTGAAAATTATAGTCTTAAAGAACAATAATCTAAGACTTTGTATGTTTCCAAGTGTTCACGGGGATCGTTTAAGAGAAAATACTTTTATTCCTTTTGACATAAGAAGACAAAAAGATTACAGAGAGGATGGAAAAACCAGGGCAGAAACTTTGCTTTTTTACTTTCCCCCTTGGCTTCTAAGCAAACTCATACCATTGCCCATAAAAAGCAATCGATTTTTTTTTTTTTTCATCATTGTAGCCTTTTTCTCAGTGTTTGTTAGTTTGGGCAAAAATTACTCTAAGAAATGGCTAACAAAACCTCTCTTATCCAAATTATAACCTTGTTTTACCTCTTTTTCTCTGTAGCAAACTCTGTTGATTTCAATTACCCGGCTGTTTTCAACTTTGGTGATTCTAATTCTGACACGGGTGAACTTGTTGCTGCGCTGGGCGACATCCTTGACCTTCCTAATGGTCAGACTTACTTCAAGACTCCTTCAGGGAGATTTTGTAATGGTCGCCTCATCATTGATTTCCTAAGTAATGCTCTCATCCCCACTTCAAACTTTATATAATTATGCTTTATTATGCGCCAGATATATGACCAATAATGCAAACGTAGGTGGAAGAGAAAAAAAAATATCTGAAAAAAAAATGAAATTAAAAATTATGTATAGTAGGTTTTTATTTTTATTTTTAAGAGAAGTGGAATTTTTTAAAGAAAAAGTGGATAATCTTTTTTTAAAAAATATTATATAAAAAATATGAATACCTTTATTGTATTGATATTTGATATTATGATTTTTTTTGATTTTTTTATAATTTTTTTAATTGAATTTATATTATTTAATTCACCTGACATTAGATTTAGTTTTATTATTAGTATAAATTTAAATTTTCATGTACTATTTACTTGAAGGCAGTCCTGCTTTTGACAAAAACTAGACAATGACAATTAGTTCAATGGTCATTTGCTCCTATTAAAAAAAAAAAAAAAAAAGGAGCATTTCCAACATCCAGGAACAAATGAGGGGTTAAATCTTTGGTTGATTTATTTTTCTTTCGATTTGAGAAAAGAGGAACTAGAATCAGGTTTTTTAAACTTAAATACATGTTATAAGAATGATATAACATATGGGTAACTTTATTTTCACTTTTCAATGTAATTTTTTTTTTTGACAAATCTTCAACACAAATAGTCAAATAATCACATGGTAACTGATAATTGTTGAAAAAGGTTGAAAAAAATTTGTAAATATAAAATTGTCCTAAAAATGGAGTCACAGCTTTTGAATAAAGATTTATGGAAGCAAAGCTGATTCTCTAATGCCTATATAAAATCTTCAAAAAGTTTGTTAGCTTTATAGGTAAAACTACAACTATCCATCAAATTCTTAACAATAATTACATTATTATTCCTAGTATGGTGATTATTTGATAAAAGTGAAGAAATATGGAAAATGTGAGAATAGGGGATCCCTACCCTCTATTTTACAAGAGAACAAAAATAAATGTTTTTTGTTTTGGTGCTCATCTTCGCAATTTTGGTTTACCACAATTGAAAGCAAACTTCTACTGGCTGGGACACATACGACCCACCAAACTACCTATTATTTATATTTGGCAACAAACATAAAAAAAAAAGGTGTAAGTTACAAGCCCTGGTGTGATCCTGCTGTAAACCATGGCTCCCAAGGCTTACATTCTCCAAATCTTTGCCTTGGTGTTCATCTTCTTGCCTCTAACCAATTCCATTGACTTCAAATTCCCTGCTATTTTCAACTTTGGTGATTCTAATTCTGATACGGGTGAGCTGGTTGCTGCCGGTATTGAAAGCCTTGAGCCACCTCATGGTCAAAGTTACTTCCAAACACCGACAGGGAGATACTGTGATGGCCGTTTGATCATTGATTTTCTCAGTTAACTTTCTGACTAATTTTCACAAAACTTGCATTGCATTTAGAATTTCTGTTGTATCTGCAGTTTTTGTTCATTATGTTAATATGACTCTTCTTCTTCACCCCCTGCATATTTGCATATTACCCAGCTTCTCTGTTTCCTCTGTTTTCTAGGAGAAACTAGAGAGTTTCTTGTTCTTTCCATATTTTATGGCTACTTTTTCAATCTTTTTCATATAGTTTTTTTGCTTATTGGGATATTTGTTACAGTGGATGCAATGGATCTGCCATTTCTAAATGCTTATCTGGATTCAATTGGCACACCAAGTTTCCGCACAGGCTGCAATTTTGCAGCTGCAGGATCAACTATACAACCACCTACTCCACAAGCTGTCAGTCCATTTCCTTTTGGAGTTCAAGTGGCTCAGTTTGTAAGGTTCAAAGCTCGGGTTCTTGAATTGCTAGCTAAAGGTGCAAGCATAGATCATCATCTAGAGAATACATTTATTTTAGCTGTTAGAAATCTTAATAGATAAACCAGCATTTTTCATTTCTTGCAGGTAAAAAACTTGTTAAGTACCTTCCAGCAGAAGATTATTTTCAGAAAGGGCTCTACATGTTCGATATAGGCCAGAATGATCTTGCTGGTGCCTTTTATTCCAAAACTTTTGATCAAATACTTGCCTTAATTCCTACAGTCTTGACAGAATTTGAAACTGGAATGAAGGTCAGCTTCAAGAACACTACACTAGTACTTATTACATTAAGAATTTGTTTAGTTATTTGTTTTTCCATCTTCAAGGTTTCCAAGTTTTCTCATGGCAGTTGCTCTATATTGTGAGACACATTTTATTATCTTGATGAACACTTGAGCAAGCATCTTAATACTTGAATTCTTTGGCTTTACTTGTAGACACTATATGATCAAGGGGCAAGGAATTTTTGGATACATAACACTGGGCCTCTTGGATGCTTACCTCAAAATGTTGCTAAATTTGGAACTGATCTATCTAGCCTTGATGAGCAAGGATGTGTCAGCAAGCACAACCAAGCTGCTAAAGTCTTGAATCTGCAGCTTCATGCCCTTAGTAAAAAATTGCAGGGCCAGTATACAGATTCGAATTTTACATTCGTTGACATCTACACGATAAAATCCAACCTTATAGCAAATTATTCTAAACTTGGTAAGTATGATTTAGTACTTTTTATGAGAGAGACTTTCCCCCCTCTTAATTTAGTTTTAGTTACAAGTTACAAGAAATTTCAGGATAAGCAAAGTTGTTATTCTTTAGTCCTACAGTGATGGAATAGAAATGATTTTGAGTGCTTACCATTTTTGCAGGATTTGAGCAGCCTATAATGGCTTGCTGTGGATATGGAGGTCCACCTTTGAACTATGACAGCCGAATTGCATGTGGGAAAACAAAAGTCATTAATGGAACCTCAGTGACAGCCAAAGCATGCAATGATAGTTCTGAATATGTTATTTGGGATGGAATTCATTATTCAGAGGCTGCAAATCAGTATGTTTCATCACAAATACTCACCGGAAAGTATTCTGATCCACCCTTTTCAGACAAAATGCCATTCCTTCTCAATCTCAAGTTCTGAAGGCCTGATTTACTCATTGATGTGACTCTCTTTTTATTGACTTCTAGCAGCCATTGCAAGTGTTATTGATCAAAAATTACTGTAAAGAATTATAATTTGTGACTGGAAGTCCATTTTCCAGATATTGCACTCTGCCATTTAATTACTTTATTGACCCAAAGGTAAACTATATATGTGCACAGTGCAGAGTGAATAGGCAGCAAAATTCCCATCTATGAAATTGTAGCTACACTCTCAAACAGGAATAATTACTATGGCTTGATTTTTCAGTATCCAGTATTCGATTCATATTAGATTTTTATGCTAAATGATTAGCAGTTAAAATCATTCATTCATGAAAAGCATGACAGGTCTCAAAGTATAGTTCTTGTGTCACCTGAAGGAAAAACAAATTGACTTCCTTTTTTCGATTTGTAGCCTTAAGCATTCTGATTATGCTGATTATAGAAGCCGGTCATGTGTTATAATACAGCTTTATCTGGTGCCAAGAAAGCATACAACATTAGGATCAAACATTATTCCGGGTCATGTGTTATAATACAGCTTTATCTGGTGCCAAGAAAGCATACAACATTAGATCAAACATTATTCCGGTTCGTGTTTTCTGAACACGAACCAAGAATCTGTATTACTGCTTGGATTGCAAGTTTCTCATCAACCATCTTTAACATGAACAATTGTATAACTACATGTTATACATGTTTCCTTATCCAAGGAAAGGGATTTGAAAGACAAATCCTATAATACAGATATACCCTTTACTTCTTGGAGACATAAGCATAGTATTGTGCCATGGGAACAACAAAAGCAATCACCAACAAACCTCCAACTACAAGACTGAATTGTCCCCGTTTCTCATCTGTCTCTTCCCTGGATTTATAATTGGACTCCCGCTTATTGTCCTTGAAATTGGGGCCACCAGCATCTGGAAGTCCATCAATGGCAGCAACTAGCCGTTTGGCACTGCTGTAAATTGCTTCATTGTACTTTTCTTCAGTAGCCAAAACTGCAATTGGGAGAACAGTACTATGAATCAGTAAAACTGCAATAAAAGAAAGATTATTTCTGTATATGAAACTTCAGCTCTAGTGTTGGTTTGATTTGATCTCTCACTGTAAGCTATACCATTGATTGAAAAAGAAAATAAAATGGTTTGAGAGCAATCAAATAAGTTCATTAAGTTAAAATGAAAACCAAATATCTGAGGCTATCTTCTTTGACTAGATGTTGGCCTGACCAAGTTGTGCTTCATGTTGGCATCTAGAACCTATGTTGATCCGACTCTTCATTTTTCTTGAAGTACCCGTGTCCGACACTCATGTCCAACACATATCCGGACATGGGTATGGGGATATGACCCTCCAAAAACCTTCCAAATACATGGAAAAACTTAAAAAATTGAACATACCCGTATCCGACACTCACACCCAATTCCGAGTAACATAGTCTAGAACAGAAGTCTACCGTGGTTGGATAAGAGAGCAAGGCCTAAAATGTACTTTGAAACATTGGAATTGAAGGAGAGAGCTTGCAGATAATCATCATCTTCGACATTTCCAAGTACAGGACTAAAGAATATAAGAAAGTTTTCCACAAAAATTTTAAAAAATAAAAATACTTACCAGGAAGGTTCTCTGTTACAGTAGCATCAAGAATATTTTCTCCAACAGCTTCAACAAACGCAGGTCCACCTGTGACCGCCCCTTCTTTTTGGCTTGTAACAAGCACAACAATACCTTTATTGCTACCTTCTTCAAGTGTGGGATACCAACGCTCCAGAACTTGGTCAGCATACTCAAAAGCATCAGCTTTGCTCTGCAATCAAATCTTATCAATCTTCAGTATCAAGAATCATAAAACCATGGTTGATTTACTTCTTCAATTTTCTTCTTCAATCATAGTTCTCAAACTTTGCATCTGTTTCACAAGCTAAAAGTAATCCTTTGTTCTCAATGTTTACTGAGAAACTCAAAGCAAAAGAAAAGGAATTAATGGTATTACAAACTGAGTTAGATTTAAGCTAAACATCCAATACTGCATACAACTTTCATTTGGTTCTTTTTCCTTTTACTTGGTTTTCTAAGTGACCAGGCAGACAGTTAATGACTAAAGTTTCTATTATTTCTTGTCATTGCGAATTCCTATAATTCACCAAAAGAACAATATTAAACCAACAAAAGGGTATCTCATAGAAGTCAGAAAGTCACAATTATACAAGTAAACAAGTCAATTCATCAAAACAAGATCTTACCGTGAGCTTTCTAACAGTAATAAAGTTAATGTGGAAGTTCTTCCTTGACTCCAAATCAGATAAAAGCCGCTTCAAATCAGATTTTGTCACTCTACTAAGCACATTAGCATCATCAACTAAATAGGAGTCTTTCGGTGGTCCCTCATTTATTACATCAAACTCTGATGCCAATGCATTACCAGTGTACAAGACTGGAGAAAAACTGAGTGACAAAGAGATAGCTAGAGCTGCTAGTCCCTGCTGTGCATGAACAAACCAATTTTTTGTTTCTGCCAAAGATGGTTTTACTGATTGGGAAGTGTGTTTCTTGAGGCTACAAGTAAAGGGTTTTGAGAGAAAGAGAGAGGAAGATCTTGGTTGAAGTGAAGCTGACAAAAAGTTCTTAGAAATGGATGCTTTTGGATTCAAGATTGGATGAAGGGAGTGAGAAGAGAGAATGGTTTCCATTTCAACTGTTCACCACCTGGTGGATAAGAGAGAAATGAAAATTTTTCAAAGAATTAAAAGAGAGAAAGGAAAGATTTTTTTCATTGCAGTTTCCATGTGTTTTTGGTTTCTGTTTAGTTTAGAATGTTTGAGTGGTCTGGATTTGTCCTGTTTTGGATTAGGTTGACCATATTTTTTTCTGGAGGATAACGTCTCTGAACCATTTAGATAAACAAGGGTATCTTGGTCTATTCATGATTTATCAGGACTATTCCAAAGAGTTTGTCTGAGACATAAATATACAATTATTTCCAATCACACAAAAATGACCACAATGCCCTCCTGTAAGTAATAAAATATGGGACATAACTACCACAAGAAGCAACTGTCCCACATTATCTAGCTAGTTGCTTATTAACAACCATGAACTCTATCTTCCCCCGTCATGGCCCTTCTTCTCTCCTTGTCTCTAAACCCTCCAAACCCTCCTCAAAACCCTAAACTTACCTCTCTTAAAACACCAGTTCCAACCACTATCATTAAAATTCTCAATACTAAAAGACAGTTTATCATTAATACTACTTCATTTTGCATCTTTGTTTTGGCCCAACAAAACCCAGTTCTACAATCTTTAGCTGAACCTTCTACACCTTCCAAACCGGCTTTGAACATTGCAAACACCAAATCTTGGTTCCAGTTCTATGGTGATGGTTTTGCCATCAGGGTTCCTCCTGAGTTTGAGGACATCATGGAGCCTGAGGTACATATTTTCATCTGGTTCTGAATCAACACTTGTATTTAACAGGCATTGTAATTAATTGGATTCTGTTATGTTCTGCTTCTTTTTCTGTTTATCAATATACAAAATTATTTTTATGTTTATATTTTCTTCTCTTTCAATAATTGAGATTACAAGTTCTGGGCCTTCTGGCCAATGTGGCCATTCTCAGGTAATTTCAGCTGCTTGTAAATTGTAACTTTAATACAGATTTTTTAATGCCCTTGATTATCCTCCTAAAAAAATTTAGAATCAAATTCTAATTGCTTGTTCTTTGCAATTTGATCTCAATGGCAACTCTCAACTAGGGCAGTCTCAATGGGAACTAAGAAATGATGGTATTGTTTAACTTGTCTGGTTTTGGTTTTTCCCTCAGTTTCAAAATATAATGGTAGAATCTAATGTATGCATTTATCTTATATTATTTTGGTTGCTAATAGGCTTCTTTACTAGTTTTTCCTCAGAATAATAGTCCAATTTATGCCATTAGTTTTGATGCATAGTATTTTCCTATTTAATTCTTCATTCTGGCTAAATCTATTGATTCTTATATTTGGCTGTTTAGGTGTGATTAAACTGCAAAAAGAGATTGTTCAACACTCATTCACCAAAAATATTTGTTGTTTCTGGAAAATAAGTTACTAAATTATGATCAATATATCTAAAGATGATAGAGTTTTGTTGATAAACTTAATGAATTGCTCAATGTTTGTAGGATTTTAATGCTGGAGCATCTCTGTACGGGGACAAAGTAAAGCCCAGGACTTTTGCAGCAAGATTTGCATCTACTGATGGGTATGCAGTTTTACACCAAGTTCACTTCCCTTATCTTTGATTTTTATGTTCATTTATGTTTTCTATATGATCAGATATGCAGAGACTTATGCTCTCTAAGATCAACTTATGTATGAAGTATGCTCAGAAAAGTTTAGTTCTGTAAACCTTATCATAGTCTCAGCTTGTATTTGATTTTCTGTCATATTTCCATATGCGCAGATCTGAGGTTTTAAGTGTTGTTGTTCGCCCAACCAATCAACTCAAAATCACCTTCCTAGAGGTTTGTGTCTATGAGGTTTATTATTAGAGTTATTAGATTAGCTCCAAGAGCATATATGAGTTGTTGTAAATCTTAGGATTTCTGACATGGTTGCCTATGACTAATGCATGCCATATATATAAAGAGTTCGAAACTTCGAAACGATATTCAATCATATCTGGTAGAAATATAGATTATTTAACTCTCCTAAATTTTCACCACTTATGTATCAGTATAATTTCACTAGTCATTTGGGCTTTCCTCAAATATCTCCAGTGTCTAAATTTGCAAGGTAAAAAAAGTCTCTTGGTTAAAGAGATCCATTTCAACTTATTAGATTACAGTATGTAATGTTTTCCATGTTATCCTATCTCTTGTATTGATCTGTTTCATCTATTTGGAATATTTTGCTATCAACTCTCTAGAGAACTTATATGATCTTTTCTTATGAACAGGCCCAAGATATTACTGATTTAGGTTCCATAAAGCAGGCAGCTAAAATCTTTGTCCCAGGTTGATTTAGGTTCCTTAAAATGTGATAATACTAGCTTTCTTCTTGATTTCTGTCATCTTTACTATTGGTCTTCAATTCTAGTAATTATGCAATGGCAGGTGGATCAACTCTTTACAATGCCCGAACCATAAAGATAAAGGAAGATGAAGGTTTAAAGTAAGCTATTTCAAGCATTCTGGGGACTATTATAAACTATCGATTATTAATTCAATTAGTTAAAAAGATACTAAACAGTTCCCTTTTTCGGTAAGTAAAAGCAATAGAGGGAATAACAGTAGATTAACTTAAGCAAAATCAATTATCCAAAGAAAAAAAAAAAAAAAAAAAACTTAAGCAAAATCTAATCCTCTTCTTTCCTGCATACATTTTTTGCATCATCTACTGTTCAACCAGATGTAAAATGAAAAGAAAAGAGCTTCGCCTTCTGGAAGATGCACCTTAGATGACAGATAAACATCATGTATGTTGCACTACAAAGTTGCAGAGGATAAGGAATATAATATAGAAGAAAAGTTATTTAAAGCATGTGCATTTGATGTCAAATGACTATCTTTGCCTCTGAGTCTAATATTTGCTACTGAAATGCTTGATTCTGATTCATGTCAGGACTTACTATTTCTATGAATTTGGAAGAGATGAGCAACACGTTGCACTAATGGCTACTGTTAGCAGTGGAAAGGTGTGTTAATTAATACTCTTGATTGATAGTGTGACTGTTATTCATTTCCATAATTATGATACAATAGTTCTTCTCTTGCCAAAAGATAAGCCAATACATAGCATGGTATATTGCCTCAAGATGATGCATGCAGGATTAAGCTTAAGGCTGATTGCTTTTGGCCCAGCATCGGCATGTCTCGTATTGATACTCAGACTTGTCAACTTAAGTTTCAGGACTACAATCTTTACTAGAGATCTTGGTACAAAAAATCTTATATATTTATCATTCTCACTTGTATATCTAAACAACTAATATTTGATGCAGGCTATTATTGCTGGAGCAACTGCTCCAAGTTCGAAGTGGGATGATGATGGAGTGAAGCTGCGTTCTGCAGCAGTCTCATTGACAATTCTGTAGTCCTTTGCACAACAGCTTATTTGGCAGGTTTGTTGAGTCACATGTTCAGTTTGTACAAGAAACAGATTGGTTTAGGGATTGCTCTCTGGTCATTATCTTGACATAGACTTCAAATCAGATGTTCATCAGCCCTTTTTGGCCTTTTCTGTTCAATTGACAATTCTTGATTCATTATTGCACATTGGGTTGATGAGACATATTTGGAAACATCTACTGAAGAATTTCAATTGGACTGCTAATTCTTAGCAGCTTACCTTCTTACAACAGCTTGAAAACAGCAGAAAGCTTAGAGTTTGAATTCAAGTCTTGAATTTAAGGG
The DNA here is from genome assembly GCA_030761205.1 of Fremontodendron californicum. Lineage (NCBI taxonomy): Eukaryota > Viridiplantae > Streptophyta > Magnoliopsida > Malvales > Malvaceae > Fremontodendron > Fremontodendron californicum. The sequence continues at coordinate 1,510,271 of JAULJL010000005.1, forward strand.
CCTTTTGTTCTATTCAGTACAATTGAATGATTTTGAAATTTTGGGTGGAATATAATTCCTTCAATTTGTTGTACATTTGATCACCTTTAACTTAAGCACAGTTTGCTGATTATTTTTGGCTTAGAATTGTTCAACAAGACCTTCTCATTTCATTTCTTACAGCATTTATGATGACTCAAAAGTAACATTAACCCTGATTCTATTTTCTGCTATAGAATATAAAAGTATACTGATAAGAATTCTCAAGAACTTATTGGCCTTGCATTTCTCTAGATTCAAGTTTGTTTTTACTTATAAAAATAAAAAATCATTTATCCCAAAAAAATTTTACAGATCATGTAGTAACCCCATAATTTGACAGTGAGATTATTTATTGACCCTTGGGAGATTGCTTAATCGGGCATTGGCACAAGTGTGGACCATGAACATGGCTGGTCCATGATTCTTGTTCATTTGAGCTGAAAGCTGGAAGCTCAGTGGCTTACATAAAACCAAAAATCGTTGAGGGGACAAAGCCCACTCTACCTTAAATGGTTCAAAACAATGCATGGTTCTGGACCTCTGGTTCATGATTTTTTTTGTCTAGGCTTCCCAAAATGTTTAGGAATGAATTGTAATCATAGATCTTTCTTCAAGTGCTTTTTTTTTTTTTTTTTTTGGGTGTAAATCAGGTATCCTCCTACTCCCATTTTATTCTTTTCATTGAAAGTATAGACCCTTTCCCTCCCATATTTTGGTTGTGGTGAAACTCCAAGTCTCGATCACAACTTATGACAAGAAAGATAATTAATTAGAGAAGCTATCCAAATTGAAATAGTTGTCTATATGAAGAGGTTAAATGACTGTTTCATACAAATTAATCTTGCATGAAGTTGCAAGAAAATTCCCACAAAAAGTTGCTCTCTTTCCTTTCCCCATTAATTTGAAGAATCAATGCCTTAAAAAATTAACTCATGTTCTCCACTCTACCCTAATAATCTTTCACACAAAAAACCAACATATATAGGAAAGAAATAGCTGCACTGCATGACATTGTTTGTGCAGGCAAAGTACATAATATATAAATAGTTTTGAGTGTACCACAATATCTTTCTTCTAGCTATAATAAGTAATATCCGCCAAAATCATCAACATGCATGCAACCTCTTTTGCAATATTGAGTCATATATGGATATCCCTTAAAGGGTCATTTTCTATATATATATATATATATAAGATGTTGCCCTAAAACCTTTAGATGAAGTAACGCTTCATTAGTCATTTTCATAAATTTAAGATGTTCATACTTCCCATAATATTATGAAACTATTGTGATAATTATATTTTCATCATGAGTTTTCCATAAAATTTAGGATATTCCCATGTACTTTTACTAATTACTTCTACAATGTTACCCATTCTACTGGATATATCTGCAGCTCTAAATGGTTCAAAAGAGTGGTTCATAGGGTTTATTTTCTAATTAACCAAATTCCCAAAATGTTAATGAATTAGTTCGATATATAAAAGGAAGCATTGTTCTTTCTTCTTCTGCTTTTCATGGAAAGTTATATATATATCCTTTTCCTCACAAATTTAATTTGTAGTGGAAAATATTGAATCCTATGTGAAAATAACAAGTTGTTATGAAAGGAAATTACGGCTATGGTTCGAATTATTCCATTATTCAAGTTAGCAATATTATCTCTAGATAAGACATAAGACAAGAGAAAATCAACTTTATATGGAATTTTAACTTAGCTTGTTGCATTAGCTGTTGTGCCATAATCCAAGGGGAAAAAAATCTATACTTGTCATTATTCATTACCATATATATATATATATATATATATATATATAATCTCAATCATCACCTAGCTAACTTTTTGGCATTATTGTTATTTCGTGTTCACTTACACTTTCCCTCTTACATGCTAAGATATATGAATGAATGAATTTATCATAAAAAAGTTAATTAAGTTTGTTAATATGTTGGAAACAAACTTTTACCATTCACAATTAACTGCACATATATGCTTGGCTTAGCTCTGCTCTTTAATTTCAGAAAATATTTAAGAGGGAGTTGGAATTGGACCCCTATACTATATATATATATATATATATATATATATATATAGGTCACATGTTTCTTAATTTTCTTTGTGTTTTTCACATAAAAAAATAACAAATGCACATAATTGTTGTTAAATGTTGAGCCAAGTTTTTTAAGTTTTTTTTCTTTTCTTTCTCAGGACCACATTAATTAAGGAAGTTAAGGCAATGGGCCAAACCCTTTATTTTTTATATAACATTTTCAAAGCAAAAAATAGACAGATGAAGTTGTCGAGCCATGTTTCTCCATTGCCCAAAATAAACAAAAACCAAAGTTTACCGTTATACATTTAACATTGAAATTATTAGCTTCTTTATTTATTTTTTTGAAATTATGAGCTTATTTTTTAACATATATTGGAGATCTCTCTACATTATTGGATTCGATTGAAGGGTAACTATGATTTAAAAGGAGCCTTGACTTTTATTTTAGCTTTTAGGCTTTAATTTTTTGCCAATGATTAATCCACTTTGCTGCCTAACGTGCATGCATGTAAATGCCTATGTTTGACTGCCTTCACTGAATCATTGGTTTTTTTTTTTTTTTCTCTTTTAATCCCAAGCATTATAGAGTTTTTGGAATTCAAAAAATCTTCCAACTAACGGCCCTATATCAACCAAACACACCCTTTGGGAGTATTGATCTGCTGTGGGTGGACTCACCTTATTCACCTATTTCCCACCACTGAATTCTTGACATGCCCCCACCTTTAAGACCAATTTCAAAAACAATTGTTTCTTTATTTTATTTCTTTTGCTCAAGCTATTAATTATCTCAAGCTGTTTTTTTTTTTTTTTTTTTAATTCTTGATAGAACAAAAAAAAAAGGGTATAAATGTGATTATTTTAACTTCTAGCATGAATTTATTGACACCATCAAATAATAATAAATAAAATACAATCTTTATATTTACAAATAAGTTTTACATTATGTTAATAATGTAATTTTAATTAAGGACATGTATATCATTAAGTAAATATTATTTTAGTTGTTGTATGGTTCAATCAAATCCTACCTTTGCTAAAATTGCAGAGTAATTATAAGAAGAGTGAAAGACATAATGTTAATTACTTTCATAATTTTATAGTATTTTCGCTTCTACGTGGCAGAATTTTATTGGCCATGTGACAGATAGTAGGGTTATAGAAAAACATGCTGACAGCGCAGGATATAATCCCCCATAGTACCTACCAGTCTTCCCTCCAACTGTAGCTTTAAACTGTAAGGACTAAGACTATCTGTATAAACTCAAATGAATCCTTAACGTTGTTGTTTGCAGAGACTGAACCTGAACTTTTGTAGTTTACTTGAAACATTAGTTTCATCAAAAACCCTTTATTCCAATCTCTCCAACAAAAAAAAAAAAAAAAAAAACCAATCTTTTTGTGAATGCAAATTTCATCTATAGACACTCAAATATGTTCACCTTTGAAACTATGTCACATCTTTCAACAGTCCGAAGTTCATCAGATTTTCTTAGTACTAGCACCATTATTGCACTTACCATCTTCTTTTCACTTCTTTGTGCTTGTATCATCATAGGACACTTACTCGAAGAGAACCGGTGGGCTAATGAGTCTATTACAGCACTTATTTTGGTATGTAAAAACTTGTTTTCTGCCTTGAATTTTGGTCTTAATTTGTTTTGGTTTAAGAATTGTGATTGATTTATGTCTGGCCTGGATTTGCAGGGCTTGTGTACTGGAGCTGTGGTGTTGTTAGTGAGTAAAGGCAATAGTTCAAAGATTCTAGTGTTTAGTGAGGACTTGTTCTTTCTTTATTTGCTTCCTCCAATCATTTTCAATGCCGGGTACGGTTTTCTCTGATAATTTCTATGTGAATTTGATTGAATCTGATCATATCTTTGCTTCAAAACAAGTGTTTTCATTTGGGGTTTCTGTTAATTGAACATGGGATCCATATTTTTTTGTGCTTAGTATATATGTTGTTTCAATAAGTTTTCATGAAAGTAAAGTTCCATAAACGAAGACCGGAATCAATTTTTGTCTCTTAATTTTGAAAATCTGACTGCAGATTCCAGGTCAAGAAAAAGCAGTTCTTCAAGAATTTCACAATAATATTGATGTTTGGAATAATTGGTACAGTGATTTCATTCTGCCTCATATCACTAGGTAAGATATACTATTCTCTTTACTACTTACCTGGAAATTTTGATTGTTAATCCTGGAATTCAGCATAGTTGATACATATTCAGATAAAATAGCTTATCTAAAAGCTTCAGTGACTAATTCTGTTATCTGATATGCTCTAGAAACAAAAGTCCCAACTTGGTTAACATTTGCTGGAAAACCATTGCAGGTGCCTTTTTGCTGTTCAAGAGAATTGGTGTGACATCCCTGAATACTCAAGATTACTTAGGTGATATAACAAAATCCGCGATTCGTCCTTTTATATGCTGCCTGCATTTTGATTCTCCAGCACTCACATTTTCAGTTTTCCTAATGCAGCTGTTGGTGCCATATTATCAGCAACTGATTCTGTGTGTACATTGCAGGTATATTTGATAAAATTCTACTGTTTATCTAAATATAAATTTGTTATTTATGACACTAATGTATGAATTGTTTCTTGTTTTAAAAGGTTCTCAATCAAGATGAAACACCCTTCCTTTACAGTGTTGTATTTGGGGAGGGAGTAGTAAATGATGCTACTTCTATTGTGCTTTTCAATTCGGTTCAATCAATCGATTTCAGCAATATCGATGCCACGATATGCTTGAAACTGTTGGGGACCTTTCTTTACCTCTTCTTCTCCAGTACCATTCTTGGTCTAGTAGTAAGTTATCACATTTGGTTGCTTCAATTACTGAAAGATTTTTCAATGAAAATGCTTTCACTTGGGGTTCTTTGCATGCTCTAACAGTCAAGCTCTAGGATACGAGTCCATCCCTTGAATTTTCTTATTTCTTACAGTCAGGAACAAGTTTTCTTTCTTTACTGCTATTCTGGCAGATGACTTTTACAAGTGCTCTGATGTGTATTTATGCAAAAAAAATTGCCTCATTCCCAAGTCCAAAATTTCCCTGCTTAGGGCTTTAAGCATTAGCTAGACTCAGATAGCCAAATCAGCCTCACAATTTTATCTTATTTTCATGCTAAATTTGAAGTTAGTACTTTGAGGACTTCATAAGGCTTCAATAAATACTAAATTTGCTCAATGCTGATTTTTACAGGCGGGTCTTTTAAGTGCTTTTATCATAAAAACGCTATACTTTGGAAGGTATGGATGCCCTCTTTCAACCATTTGTTGAATCATTTGTTACTAATATTTCTTCTAAACAATTCATGAGCAAAGATATAATTTCCTTTCTGTTCTTAAAATTTAGGCATTCAACAGACCGGGAAGTTGCACTCATGATGATCATGGCTTATTTTTCATATATGTTAGCTGAGGTACAAATAAGAGAATCTCAAAATTATTTCTTTTTTTTTCCATTTCATTTTCTTCTTCCTTCTTAGAAAGAAAAGACCCCAATAAAATTGCCACCAGAATAAGTCTGGAATTTGGATTTAAAACTAACATAAGAGATGGTTTATCTTCGAAAATCATGACTTCTCAGTGGATTTCTTAAAGATTAATAAACTTATATTTTCTTTTTGCAGCTACTGAATCTCAGTGGTATTTTGACAGTTTTCTTCTGTGGCATTGTCATGTCACACTACACATGGCATAATGTTACTGAAAGCTCAAGGATAACAACAAAGTAAGAACATTCTCCTTTTCTTTTCTTTCCTGATATTTGGAGATGCATCTTAATGTTGTTCCGATTCTTCATTTTTTTAAAAATACTCGTGTCCAACACCCGTGTCCAACGCATATCCGGATATGGTATGAGGATATGATCCTCCAAAGACCCTCCAAATACATGGAGATCTTGGAAAAAATTGAACATACTCGTGTCCGACACTTACACCCGAGTTCAAATAACATAGACTGTCACCGAATCTGGTACTAGTCCCAAAATTTCTATTCAGGAAAGAAATGTTTGACTGCAATTGTTAGGAAAATAGAAGGAATCAAAAGGCTATACTTAACAGGTTTAAGAACATGTTTGATTGCAATTTAAGATGATCTGTCACCTTAAAACTGATTTTTGGCAAGTGATTAGTTGCTGCAACTTAATATTACCCTCTAGGCAGTGGTTTCTAGTATGTTCTTGCCAAAGATATCACCATTAAAATGCTATAAATAGATGTTGATGCCATGCTTAACTATGAATGAGTTTTGGTGGATTTCCTATGACATGTTTTAATCCTCATTCTTCATACTGGTTGATGATTTACAGGCATGCATTTGCAACAATTTCATTCATTGCAGAAACATTTATATTCCTATATGTTGGCATGGATGCCTTGGACATTGACAAATGGAAAGCCAGCAGTGCAAGGTGATTTTTTCTCTTTCTGATGTACCGTTCGAGCAAATTTGTCGGTTATTGCCTCTTAACTATATAACTCCAATATGCAAATTGGTTGATTGAGCAGCTAGAAGAATATCTTATGATTCTAACTTGGATCATATTCTGGATTCAGTGCAGGAACTTCTGTTGCTGTCAGTTCAACACTGTTAGGATTAGTTTTGGTTGGAAGGGCAGCATTTGTGTACCCTCTAGCAAATTTCGTCAATTGTATTCGAAAACGAGACAGTTCAAAGATTGAGTTTCGACAACAGGTGATAATAACAACCATCCAAGCTATATTACTCGGACTCCGGTTTGAGTGTCGAACACGGATATGTGTCCGACATGGGTATGTTCAATTTTTCCCAAGATTTCCATATATTTTGAGGGTTCTTTGAGGATCATATCCTCATACTCATGTCCAGATATGCGTCGGACACGGGTATCGGACACGGTTACTTCAAGAAAAATGAAGAGTCGGAGCAACATAGCATCCAAGCTTTTAGCTATCGTCAAACAGTTCTAATCCAAACTTTTCTAACTCTTTGAATTCTCAGTTTATAATGTGGTGGGCAGGCCTTATGAGAGGTGCTGTTACTATTGCACTGTCTTATAACCAGGTAAATTTTCATCTTCCTAATTTTGGTTTAAAAACATAATTTTCTTGTTTCTTTGTTGATATTAAGATCAAAAACACTCAAATGCAGTTTTCAAACTCCGAAGATACAGATACCAAAGATTCAGCACTAATGATCACATCTACCATAATTGTAGTCCTGTTTAGTACAGTGGTAAGCAAATTAGTTCAATAACTCCATATCTAATTTCCGCAATATATGTTGAACTTGTCATGTCAGGAACATTGATATAAACATTGTTGTTCTCGAACAGGTCTTTGGTTCCATAACCAAACCATTGATAGAAGCACTGCTATTAAGAAATGCAAAATCAAATGTTTCAGATGCAACTGATATTCCCAGCCTAGAAGACTTGAGAATTCTGTTTCTTGAAAATGGTGAAGAACCAAGTGACTTGGGAGAGAATCAACCAGCTGCAGCCCCTAAGAGAAGTAGTTTAAGGCTGCTAATGACTCACCCAACTTGGACAGTTCATCACTTCTGGAGGAAATTTGATGACAGATTTATGAGACCAGTTTTTGGTGGAAGGGGATTTGTTCCATTTGTGCCTGGTTCACCCACTGGTGCAGCTGATGAAAATTCAGGAACCTGAAGAACACTCTACAAGCATTAAAAATTTTATATTTTATATTTTTTGGTTTTTTGATGATGTTATAGTAATTGTTTTTTCCTATCCCACAATCAAATATTATGAGTTTTGTTTTGTTTTTTTTTTTTTTTGTGGTAAAGTAGTGCTAATGTAGTTAGAAAAACTTGATAGCACAAGATTTGTTCAATTTTAAGAAAATAATTGTCTTCACAAACTTTAAAGCTTTCAATGTATTATAGAAGATAAGTTTTGATTGAGAAACCAAAGCTTCTGCCTTTAAATTATTTTTACATGCTTTTTTTTTTAAAGAAAAATTTAAAATATTGATAATGAAGGGAAATTCAATCGGTTTACATTTTCAATACTATCAAGTAATCTCAAAAAATTGAATCATCATACAAAAAAATCCAAATTACTTAACCTTTTTATTGGAAATTTGTTCCATTTTTTATTAAAATGAAAAATAAATAAATAAAGGGAACAAAATCTAAACCCCAAATATATTGGGCTATTATTGGCCTATATTAGTATCCTAGGCCCAATATGAGGCCCATAAAACCCATAAATTTATGCTGCAGAGATCTTTGATACATCCGCGTAGTACCATATTCTTTCTCCTTAAACCCTTGAATTGCAATTTACAAACAAAACCATCTCTTTCTAATCACCAAAATCAAATCAAAAACCATTTTACGGAGATTCAACACAATTCGTTCTCTTTATCAAACCCTTGAGCTTCAACAATCTTCTTCATTTCTGTAAGTTATTTCCTTCTTGGAATTTAGCATTTTGGGTCCTTAAAAAATGAAAGGAAAATCGTCAATTTTCGAAAATGTTTTGATTTTATTTAAAAAAAAAATTGAAATAAGGAAAATTGTTTTTCAGATATTTGGGCTTGTCTTACATTTTTAAGAACTTATTATACAATGCAATGTTTGGTTATTGGGAAAATGAAGGAAATAGAGGAAAATTGGATAGAATTAAAGGGTTTCTTTTTCTTTTGATATTAAAGCTTAGATTTTTTTTTCCATTTCAGGCTCAGGATATCAAGAAGTTATTCCACAGGGTTTTCAAATGGTAAGATTTTTTTTTGTTACTATCTATGGAATCCCATAAGCTTAGTTGATATCATGAGTTATTTTTGTTTGTCACCAAAGTGCTTCTTTTGATCATAAATTCAAATGGTTTCCATTGTCCTCAGTTCCTCAATTCTACGGCCAAGGCATAACTTCTTGCTCATATAAGAAAGATAATAATGCTTTTCCTTGAACTTGTAGCAACAGAATGACACTTCGTTCTACTATGGTAACATTCTTAAGTATGAAATGCAAAGTCAGTTATTTATTATTTTCTTTTGTGTTGGAGTTCTTGATGTTAGATTGCTAAGACAGTGAATGTGGTATCTTTTTCTGATTTGATTTTAGGCTGCTGAATTGTTGATCTTTTTGAATGACAAAAAGTTCGTAACCACACAAGCGAATGCCCCTGCAATGCACGGAAAATAGTATGTGATGCCTTCTGAACTGGCCGTACACTATTTTACCTTTCTATTTCGATTAGGAATGGTGGTCATATCTTTTTTGGTGCATCACTACCATACATTTTGTATACATATATGTTTTTTGATTTGCTCTTAGTTAGACCATATATGAACTTATAATGGTGTTTTGTTAATCTATGTTCATGCTGTACAAAGTAAGTAATTTAAGTCTATGCCCATGTCCTTTTTAATGCAGGGAGCTCAAGTGTCCATTACTAGCCCTGGATTTGTCTATGAACCTTATGTACCTGGTGAACCGATCCCATTTTGGAAGAGGTTATTCTGATTTCTGTTCAGTGGTTATTTAAGCCTACAAGTTTTGCAATGTGGTTTTTTTTTACTAAATCAAAAGCATTAGACTAAGTTTGAAATGAAATTTTCAAAAAATGCCTATAGCACTATTTCCAAAGTCAACTGTCTATTTTGTTGAAACCAATAATCAAGTTTCTTTTGTCAAGCGGGACCAATAATGTGAAGATGCAGATTAAAAAAATGCATAAAATTGCATTTGGAGGCTGTCATTTCAATATATAGCTATTTTGATAACCAGGTTGATAACTTTTAAGAATTAGGCCCAACTAAAATTCTAAAATGTTTTAGTTCCAATGTCTCCTTTTCTTTTTAATACCTTAAGTACAGAATAATGGTAATGTGAATCATGTGCAAATTGCAATGTAAAAATGCAGATATAGACTTGGAGAGATCCACTGCAGCATTATCTAGTAAGTTACGTTCCAGTTTCTTGTTTTGCAGCTTAAGAGTGCCTATGCCATTGCTAGGTTAAGGAGATCTGGATACTCAAAAAACCAGTTCTATAAGGAGGCCATAGAACTATTCAAGGAGGCCATAGAACTATTCAAGGAGCTGCTCAAATCCAGTATCCTGAATTTGCTATTACTATTATATTGCTTACTCTTTAAATTTGTGCACTAGGTTCATGGCCTAGGTTTGTAGCTATCATTGCACTGGGACCCAAGGTGTTCCAAAAGCAAATTTGCTTTATTTTATATTTTCTTGTGGTATTGCTTGTAAAATTCCATTGATGTTCTTTCTCTCCATGCTGGAAATACTTTTCATTTCTCACAGATAAGCACTCTAATAGCGAATGGTACAAAACATCATTACGGAAAGCAGTAATGGAGAATATGTTCTCTGTATGTTTCTTTTCCTTCTACATGCTGTCATTCTATTGCTTCTCTAAGATTTTTATGTGTTAGCTAGGCTACTAACAGCATCTTGCTTTCTAATTTATACTTAATCTACATGATATATTGTTTGATTTCTGATGATAGGCACTCAAGAATGAAATTAAGCAAAGGGAATCTTTCCGGAGTAATGTTTACTGGGACATGGTTGAACCTGTTGTTAAAATACGAACTTTGCGAGCCCGACTGGTTAGTGTCCAACTTATTATTTCTGTAAGTTGTTGGTCGTCCCATATTGTATTTGAAGTCCTACTTTTCTGTGAACTAAATAGAAATATGCAGATCAGGATGACCAGAAAAAAGCTTCCTGACCCATGCTTGCAATGTGTGTTTGGTAGAAAGAAATGTTATATATAGTTTCTCAATTTGATTATTTTCAATTGCCATGAACTCCCAAAGTTGCTGCAGTTGACTTAGGCGTATCCATCTTTTTTTAATCTATGGATGCATTGTGGTCGGAAAGGCTCTGTTTGTTGTTGGATGTATTGTATATCATTGATGAATTTAGGTATAACCAGTGAATGGGACCCTTTAGATAAGGTTGTAATATGGTGGTTTTCCCTTTAAAAATTCTAGAAGGCTTTTAAAAGTCAAAGTGGTTAAGAATCTCTTGAGGGTTAATTTAGATTGGTCAGTTAGGTACTTGGAGATTCTGCAATTAACCAAGTTGAAAGGTTATATTATGTCAACAAAATGCACATAACAGAAACGACTTTGTGGAATGAGAAGGCGTTCATTTTGAGTCAGGGCCCAATACTACTCAGTGTTCACATGCATTGGTATATTGATATATCACTATTGATACCATGGTTATGTTTTTTTTTAAGTGTGGTCTCCTCTGCTTCAGTTTTGCATGTAGTTCTTGCGTCGTGTTTCGCAGGTTCTTGTCCGTGCTATTTGGGTATTTGAGAAGTCTCTCTTTCATCCTGGAGCTTACTGGCGTCTCTGTGGACGAATTAAGTTGTAAGCCAGCTATAATTGATTGCAGACATTTGCGATGCTGATGACAGATAATTTACTCTTAATTTTAATTGCTCTTATTTTGTAATTTCTGCAATCACTATAATACATGAATTCATCCATTTTGATAGACTCAATTTTTGGCTTGACTTCCTTAAAGACTAAATAAAATGACTAGCAGTTTACAGTTTGATGTCCTATCTTTCTAATTTCTCCTCTAGCAATCCTTGTTCTTATGGAGTTCATCTCGAACAAATCAAATGCCCGTCTTCCCACAAATAATCTTTCTCCTTAGCTGAAGAGTAAGTTTCCAGGATATATAACTTGCATCAATCATGGCTTTGTGCTTATTTGTAATCTTAACTCAATTAAACAACTACCTTCTGAAAGTCCTGCTAGCCTCTGATGCTTTGTGTAGAAGCAATAGCCAATATAGGTGATAGACAAAGACTTGGGGTTCAGAACTTGGGAAATCCATTAAGAAAAGAAAAGTATTTCTTCCAAGTAATGTTTCCTTGCTTCCAAGTAAAGCATCCATGAAAGGAATTAACCTTCCTTTCATTCCCATTTGCAGATCAAATTATAAACAATCATGTATCCTTTTAGAAGCATATCCCACAAAATGGATCTAAGCTTTCTTGGTCTTTGCCACAGGCTCTACAACTTCATCATGAAATTTCTAGCAACATATGCCATGAAAAGTGTAACTTTAGGCCATGGTTCTCATCAGGCTTCAGCTCAGTTACCGTCTCCCGATGCCGCATCGGCTCTATCCAGCTCCATGACTGACCAAGCAACGCACCCCATGGCTCAAGAAACACCACTCGAAGATGCAAGTTTGCAGGCCGAAGTCGAGCCAGATCCAATATATAATCATAGTGATAGTGGCATTTCTTCTGCACCATCTAATGAAGAGAAAAATGAGGAGGAAGCAGCAATGTCTGCAATTGGAGCTGAAGCTCAACCTCCAAAGAAAATGGTTAGCATAAATGATACAGTAGAGGAGATGACTGCAACTGCAAGCAGGAAGAAAAGTAAGAAGAAAAAAAGAACAGAAAAAATGGGTTCATTTGACCAAGAAATAGAAGAGCCAAAACCTTTGAAATCGATTCTGAAAGTGGGGTCTAAGATAGATGAGAATTTATACATGAACCGCAGCAGCAGTTTGGGGTCTAGCTGAATTTACCTTGCTGGTTTGTTGTTTGTTCTTTGTATATTGTTGGCTAGGGCCTAGGGAGATGGCTCATTTGCTGCTATAGTTGTTGCAACCATAATTTGTGAATTCAAATGAATTGTTGCAGTCTTGTTTCTCAATGCCAAAAACAAATTGGCAGAACTCAATTTGGTTCAACCCTGAAAATATATGAATTTATATCATATCATATCCATGCATTATCCCATATATTCAAACAAAAATAGTATTATAAACATTACTAAATAGTTGAATTTCTGTCCTTTTAATTAATAGATTTTGTCAAACTTAAATATGTCAGTAGAGTTATCCATTTAGTCCGAATTGGATCGGGTCAGGATAAAGTTATTTTGTAATTCGGATCAGTCCGAATTACTTTCATATAATAAAAATATTTTTATCTATATTTAATTATAAAAAATATTAATATTAATTTTAATTTTTTTAAAATAATAAAATGAGCTCGAATCTTGCTCGATCTGTTCGACTTGAGTAAGCAAAAATATTTCAATACTGACCAAAATTTTAAAGGGATTCCTAAAAAATCTTAAATAACAAATCAAGATAACCTATTAATCTTAACAAATACTAACTACAACTAATTTTTAAAAAATAATAATATAAAATAATGAAAGTGCGATGAGAATGGGACTGTTGTACAAAATCTCGGGAGTACAATGTAACTATGTGACCAAAAAAAAAAGTGTAGTCAACCTAGAACCAAATAATAAAGGTATTTACTTACAAAATCTTAGACAAAATTGATTTTGAAATTAAATCAATAAATTATTACCAATTCAGGTGAAATAAAAATGGTGAAAGATATGGTTGATGAAAACTTAATAGATGATCAAAAGGTAAATAGAGAATCAAAAGAGTTTCGATGTTCCGATGTTATTCAAAGTTTAAAAAAATACATATATTTACTTAGTCTTATTTCATAGTTTACTTATACTAGAATTTTTCTCCCGCTTTGTTAGGAAATTTTTTAATATTTATAAATTTTTAATTAAATTAATAAATTTAAATAAATTTAAATAGAATCATATTAAATAATTATTATTTATTTAAATAATTTTTATGTTTTAAAATCTTAAGTAAATGAATTTAAAATTAAAATCGAAACACTATAACAAATTATCTAAAATATGAGATGAATTGAGACGACACAAACACAATTTGAGAACATAATTATAATATTACACAAAAAATAACATGAACATGATACGAATACACGAACGTGTCAAAATTTATATATAAAACGAATTATTAACATGTAAAATTTATATAAATTTATAATATTTTGAATACACCAAAAATGACACGAACACGTCACGAACACACAAATTTTTCTCTAAATTGAATCATAATGACAAATTTTGCAAAATATGAAATAAGACACGACACGAACACAACATAGAAAAAATAACTAAAACACAACACGAAAAATAACATGAACACTATACTATTACATGAATATGTCAAAATTTACAGAAAACAAATTATTAACGTGCAAAAATTTATAATACTTTAAACACACAAAAAAACGAACACGAACACGAACATACAAATTTTTCTTATTTTTTTTCTTTTTCCTTTCTTTCTTTCCTTTTTTTTTTTTTTCTTTTCTTCCTCAAAAAAAAATGACACGTGTCAAAACCAAAGCAATGAAATTGAAACATGTCAGCACCAGAGCATTTTTCTCATTTTTCTCATTTTTTTTTCTTTTGCTTTCTTTCCTTTCTCTTTCTGTTTTCTAAAAAAAAAAGACACGTGTCGACACCAAAACAATAGACACGTGTCCACATCAGAAAAATTTGTGTAGTTCATTTTATCTATATCTTAGATAGACGATATAAATTAGTTGTATTATTATTTATAAAAAAAAAAAAACTTTAAATTTATATTAGCTTCGCTGATTATGAATCATTTATTAATTTTATTTTTCAAACTTATAATAAGTAATTTTCAAGTTGCAACTACGTCATCTTAAAAAGTTATGCTAAATAGAATAATCACACTATTGATATATAGTAATCAGCATAAAAACACAAAACATATAAAATATCCCACAAAGTTTAGAGACAATAAAACTTTCACAAGTTTAGACATAATGTCAAACAACTGTACAATAATATGCTAAGAACTCATCTAACAAAAATGAATCATAAGATCCAAATTAGCACCCAAATGAAAATTTTATTCCACCTATTTCATCTTTGATTCTGTCGATATGAAAATTGATATTGATTTTTTACATATGTTTCGTATGACAAAAATACTCAATCCATAATCAAATTTCATATAACTAACTAAAAAATTCAAAACATTATAGAACTCTCTAAAAGTGGCGTCAAATGCCTCCAACAAATCTTTCAAAATCTATAAAATAAACAAAATTAATTATTAGAATATATTAAACAAATATCAAAAAAGAAAGTTAAGAGTGAAATATATCTTATCATTCGAGAAGGGAAGTTCTGAGAGAGGTCGACAGAAGACATGGAATTTGAGGTATATTAAGTCAAGTTCTTTTAGCCTATTTATCTGTTATTCACCAGAGCTGAAAGAAGGGATTTGGAATTCGAAATTAATATTAAATTGCGAGTATAATAAAACTCATGATAATGTGACAATCATAATTATATATATATTATATATATATATATATATATATTCAAAGGTAAATAGGAATTCCCTATTTAATAATCTAAAAACTGGCCAATGATTTTTTTATCATTTTAAATTGATGCTTTGGAACTTCTTAATTTTAGTCTACCTTGCATTTTATTATTAAATAACTTTAGGTAAATGGTTGGATTATAATGTGATTGTCTTTTTAATATTCCAAGAGACCAATTAGGTTTCGGCAATTTGATTAACTTTTGTGTGCTATGCTTGTTGCCTTTATCTATTCATATATTTAGGCATTTTATCAGAGTTTTTAAAATTTTCATTGTACTTTTTTATTTGAAAATATCTCTTAAATCTCTTACATGCCATTCTTTGAGTCTTTTCTGTAGGATTCAAACTTGCCTTGAATATCGAATTGAAGGACTTTTGATGTTTTGATGTTAGTCAAAACTGAAGAAAATACATATATTTACCTGCTTTTGTTTCATAGTTGCGATGAGTTTTGATGTTTAATATATCCCTTAAGGTATACTTTTATAGATGATAAATTCGTTTTATGTCTTTTGCATTTGCTAATAATTTATTTCTCAAATTTCTGATTAGTGATTTTGAATTTTAAATTTATGTGTTGCAACTACATTATCTTAGAAAGTTGAAGCAGTATAAGCAAAGGAGATGTCCAACCCGACGCCAGCCCTATTAAAAAGGCTAATCACACCTTTGATATATTATAATTGGCATGAAAACACAAAAGACATCAGAGATCCTACAAAGTTTAGAGATTTTCACGACAAATCCTTCAGAAGTTTTGCCAATTTCATTCTGAGTATTTATGATGTGGTATTTTCTCTTTTTTAATATGCTTTTTCTTATCTAGTTTGCTTTTGTATGATTGTTGTATTGTTTTAATTTATTTCTAACAAGTAACAATTACTGGCAATGCTCAAACTGCGAAGGAAGAATGTTTTGTTGCTATGATGATTAAAATTGATGTTTTATGCTAGTAATATACCAGATTTGGAAGCATTTGTTCTTCTAGTAGCAATGTTTAGATTCATTTCTTTGTTATAGTCCAAGATCAAATGTTTCTTTTAACCTTCAACAATTTCTTGATTAAATGGTAGATTTTGAATAGAATGATAACGGTTTCTTTAAATTTTCTAATGAAGCAATGTGATCTTGAGTGATTTAAACCTTTTTGTTTTGCTATTCTACTACCTGTCTCTAGTTTTTTATCTGCTCCTCTTTGTTGTTGAGTCTATTGTTAGCATTGTCTTGAAAGCATCTCTTTTCCTATTTTCCATTGTTCTTTTAGCATGATTTATGTTTTTAATGCATTTTTGGTAGTAGAAGTAAGATACAGTAGTACTTGATATTTGTTTGCAAAGCTAGTTGATAATTAATTGTTTTTTTCAATTGCTGTATTTTGGTGCTCTTACTTTTATCTTTTGTCTAATTGTAGGAAGATTTTGAACGGTTTTCTTGCGAGAAAGAGATTTTTGAACAGTGCAAAAATCTTTATGGTGAATTATGGAAGCAAGAGGTTTGTGTTTATTCTTTGATCCTTAGCTGTTAGAATTTGATTTGAATAAATTTGATCATATATTTCACGGTGTGGTGACTGCTTTTATTAGACCTGGTAATTCGTGTATCCGTTTCATGTTCGTATATTTTGTTGTGTGCATAATCGTGTTTAAGGTATTTTATATTTATATAAACTTTGATAAGATAGTAATTCGTATTATATAGATTTTGAAACATTCGTATATTTGTGTCGTGTTCGTATTATTTATTTATTTGTGTCGTGTTTTTAGTTATTTTTTTCATGTCGTGTAATCGTGTCGTGTCCAGTATTGCCAGGTCTAGCTTTTATGCTAAAACTAGGATGATTAACCGTCTCTACTGTTTATAGGCTGATGGTTATGATCCTATTAAACTCATTGCTAAAAGAGAGATAGATTTAAAAAAATTCCCTTTGCTAAGGGAGGTGGATATTGCTGGCATTTTAGAGGTTTGACTGTTTGCTATTATTTTTCTGATGATTATGAATTTGTAAAAAATATATAATTACAACCATTTTTATTGGTGACCTTTGAGCATTTGCATACATGCAGAAGCTATTGACTGCAAATCCATTACATAAAGCGCCAGAAAATTTTAAGCGGGTATGTTTCAAACTAATATAGAACGAACTTTTTTCTGGATGTTTCGAAATGTATAAGGCTTTACGTTAAAGTTATGAATCATTTTAATATTAACCATTGACTGATCTCTGATCACAGCCTAAAGATTTGGATGAATCTTAGTTTTAAAATTTGAGGATTCACGTTGATCTTATTCAATTTTGAAATAAAGAGGCTTCCTAGAAAACCATTGTAACTTGTAAGTAATAACTAATAGGATAACGTATTTATGTTGCTTCGACTTTTCATTTTTCTTGAAGTATCCGTGTCTGACACTCATATCCGATGTATTATCCGAACATGGGTATGAGGATATGACTCTCCAAGAATCCTCCAAATATATGAAAAATTTGAAAAAAATTGAACATACCCGTGTCGGACACATACCCGTATCCGACACTCACATCTGAATCCAAGTAACATAATAATGTATTTATCATGATTATCTTCAGACTGATGGCATGGTGACATACATTCACTGCCCATGTTTTTTTATTCATGTTGCTTGCCAAATTGCTTAATTATTTATTCTAAAATGGTATTTGGAGCTTCATTACTTCTCTTGTTGAGGTGTCAAAGCATTGTTGATGTGTTCTAGAATTGCGTATTGGACTTTGGGTTGTATGATTCGGTAAAATTCGAGGTAATGATTTTGAATCCCACTAAATACTTTTTTTTTTTTTCATTTCTGTTTTCCTGAATTGCAATGTTCTGCATTGCTGAGATGATGATATTTCTTTTTGGTGTCATTTAATATATATATATATATATATATATATATATATATATATATATATATATAGGATTGGCATCTTGAATCCATTTTTACAGAAACAGCAAGGATGCTGGTGGAGAAATACATCCCTTTGAAGGTATAGGATGGTTTTTTTATGTTCTTTGTTTAGCATCAACAGCCTTTTGGTCCTTAAATTTTTATAACTGTCATGGAGATGTTTTGCAGTTTTTTCCCTCTTTCTTCTTACTCTTTTGTTTATTAACTTCGAACTTTATATAACTCTTGAGTTTTATATATACATGCATTTGTTTTGAGTTTCACTATAATTTTTATTTGCCCTACTCTTAGATTTGTATTTACATGCCTGTGTTTGTGGTTCTAATGGCTAATACATCTATTAATTCCTATGTTACTCGGATTCGGGTGTGAGTGTCGGATACGGGTATGTTTGATTTATTCTAAGTTTTTCCATATATTTGGAAGGTCCTTGGAGGATCATATCCTTATATCCATGTCCGAATATGCGTCAGACACGGGTGTCGAATACGGATATTTCAAAAAAAATAAAAAGTCGGAGCAACGTAGACTAATTCTTTCCATTTATTTGTGCTTTCTAAAATTCAGGAAGACTTGAAGCAGCATGTAATCTTGAAGTATGTGATGGGCACATGTGCTTGCATATCAGATACATTGCATGCTGAAGCTTTGCATGAGAGTAATATTTTGTCATTGGAGGAAAAGATACCTGATTGTCAGGAACAAGAACTACTTGCCGCTGTAGCCTGGGACATGCATGTAGATTTGAAGGTCCTGTCAAAGAGCAAACTTCATGCAGTTAGTCTCATATGTTTTTCATTTAATTTTGCTTTTAATGAGGGCAATCACTATCCAATCACTATCTTTCTTGGTTGCTTTTTTTGTAATTATTTTTAGGTTGATTATTTGTTCATCTTTTCTATGCATTTTCACATGCTTTCAGAGCTCAAGTCATTCGCTTCTTTGATCACTTATCCGCTTGTCTCTGGAGCATTTGGACCATTTGCTGATGAAGTTGTTGAGCTTGTAAAAATTGCTGAAGCCCGACGAAGATTTGAAGGCCACCGTTTTATCAGCAAATGGCATATTCTTTGGGCTATTATTGGTTTCACGGAAATTGAGGGCTGTGTTTTGGAGCTTATAAGTAAGTCAGGATTGAAGTCTTCACGTGAAGAACCTGCAGAAGAATATCCCCAATATAGCATCTACATGTCAGCTAGGGATGTGGCAGATGCTCTTGGTAATATTTGTTCTATCCTCTTATGTTATTCGGACTCGGGTGTGAGTGTTGGACTCGGGTATGTGTCCGACATGGGTATGTTCAACTTTTTAAAAGATTTTCATGTATTTCGAGGATTTTTGGAGGATTATATCCCCATACTCATGTCCGGATATGCGTCAGACACAGGTACCGAATACGAGTACTTCAAGAACAATGAAGAGTCGGAGCAACATAGCTATCTTCTTTGCATTCCTGTTTGGTTCTGTTTTTGGTCTCTCACTTCTCTTTGTTATTGGTCATATTTTCAGGTGATAAGGTTGTTGCAGTTGAGCATTTAGTACTCGCAATTGTTTTTCAAAGGAGTGAGGCAAGTCATAGCATAAAGGTACAAAATTTTTGAACCTATATATATGTTTCTAGAGTCATGGTGGTTTGTTTTATTGCCTTTATATAGAATTGAAATTTTCTTTCATTTTCGCTCCCCAGACTCCCAACGAAAAGAACAAAAAATTAAAGACAGAGCATGGAGCTGGACGTTTGGTTGCAGACACAATCACATGGAATATGATCATCAGCGAGGAATGTGTGAAGTTATTTTTGAAGAGTGAGTTGCCCGTTCAATGAATTTTTTTATACAGGCGTTTTAAATTGTCATTTCATCAGTTTTGATTCAGAATAATCAGTTTTAATTTGAAATTTAAGAAATCAATCTCTTATATTTGTTTAGTGGTAAGCACAAGAGGTTGTATTGTTCATGCAGATCAACCAAAAAATTTCTATAGTTTTTATCCAAGGATCTGAGTTAACAATTTTCCTCAAGTCGCTTCCGTCTAGATTAAACAAAAACTCTAAGAGGTATATCCCACATCGACTCTTTGTATTTAATGCCCTTTCATTTTGCAGGTGTGGCCAAACACAAGCTGAAATTTGATGGGAAAATCGTGAAGTTGATAACAAGTAAAATGACGCCACCCAAAATACATGATGATTATCCTGCTATCTTGGAAACTTTAGTTTATTTTGAAAATGAAGTGAAAACTGGTAGGTTCAAGTCATCTGCTCTCAGGGATGGTGTTATATAGGTTGTGGTTCTTGACATGGGTAGTTCCTGCTTGCTCAAACTAATTTTTTTTTAATAAATTTTAAAATACGGATAATTTAATATATTTTTAATGTTTATACACAATATTATTTATATTTATCTTTTATATGATGTACATGACATAATTATTATATAATTAAAAAATAAGTCAGACAGGATTGGACTCGTGTTTTAAATGTTGGAGTTAAAGTCCGATCTATTTTTAAATAAATATCATTTTTTTAAAATTGTTTTTTGAACTTTAACATTTTTATTCAAATCTCCAAATATCAAACGGGTCTTAAGGATTAGACGAGTAATTCGATCAGTGAATCAGTCTAACTAAAATACCATACTTGATCATAATATATAACAACGAAAAGACAAACTTCAATCGTTTTAAAATTTATATGTGATACGTTACAGGTTATTAATAATTATAACTTATTACGATCCCATTTGTATATATTTTGTTGCCAAAAAGAATTTTTATAATATTAACAAAATTATAATTTAATCTTTGATTATAAAAATATATGAAGTAATAGCTGGCAAGAAGAATTACAAGCTTGTAAGTTGTATCAATGGTTACCAACAATATCTGATCTGAGTATTATTTTACTAATCTGGGCCCAACAATATCCCCTGCCCACTTCTAAGACAATGATCAAAATCAAAACTCATGAAATGGGTCATGTGATTTGCTTCCTTTTATAACATGTTTCCATCACAAACTACAAAAGACATGTAATGTTATTGACTTTTCATAATATCTGCTAAGTATAATATAAATTTATTCATTAATCCACTTGATTTATGCTTAGTTGTGGTCAATCAATGATGATCTTGCTAACATATAGTTGCTTGTTAAATACTGTGTTTTATTATTATAAATAAAAACAACAAAATAAACTATTGAATTTAGTAACTTACAGATAAATGGCATTTATTAAATCCATCTATATAAATGAACTTTCCAATGGGTATTATATAACACAACTTTTGAATTCTAAGAATCAGTAAATCTACACCAATTATTTTTGGAATCATTATCTGAATGAATATCAACTTTCTTTGACATCATCGTCTGAGTCTAATTCATGGTCAAAAAATGAACTAAGATACCAGCAACAATGATCATTGCAATCAGCCTTGTTGGCATTGATTCGCCATTTCTGGTCTTCTATCATTTCCGGAGAGAGTCCCCATTCCAGCAACTCTTCATCTGTATGATTGATTGCTAAGCTATATTCTCCACCATGTCCCAACTCCATAACTCGAACCTCACAATTGCCAAGATTATTTAAGTGCTCGAATTGCTCAACCGTCCATTTGAACCACTTCATTAGAAACACTCGTGAGGCTAGACCGTGTGAGATTATTATGAGATTCAAGTCTTGAGAAGGATTGTTGTGAAGCCTATTCAAGTCTATGTCTCTCCAGAGAGATTCAAAGAAACCTGCAAAATTCAAGATTTGTTTTCAATTTAGCTTCCACTGATCCAAACTACACATTCTCTAAGATAAAAGAACAAAAAAGATTATATATAAACCATAATAACTCAAAGCCACAGATTTGTTTCCAATAGATACAAGTACTTCACCATCATAATCCACTTGAAAGGTGAGAGTCACATCTGGTTCAATCCTACTTTCCTAACCAGTGAACATTGACAATTATTGTTAACTTAGTCAAATCCTACATGGATAAAATGATAATCAAGTACTCCAATCAACCATTTTAGCAAATGATTTCCGAAAAGTTACTCTCAATAGTCATGCACAACCATAATAAGAATAATTAAAATCACTCATCAACTAAAATTATCTAATTTTTTAGCATGTCTTGCCACCAGAATATTATCAAAATAGAAACTTTTGGTTTCAATTAGCATTTTAAAGACATCATTTTCTTGCAGAGATTTGTTAAGATTAGAAAATATACATATATCAAAGAAATCTATTCTCATACACAATAAAGGAAGCAATAAAAGAGATGTTTGTGTATGCAGTTTAACAGTCCCTTAATCTTTCTTCTCTACCATATTCACATCAGAACCCAATTTTCATTTAGAAGTTCATTGCTTTCAAAGTTGCAAAGCAAGCCATTACCTAATAGTATCATTTCCAAAAGCATTTCTTTCCAACAATAACAAAAAAAATACAAATTGATTTTAACAATCTCTTATTTTTAGTTTTTCTTCTTGCTTTCACAATTAATGAAAAAACTTTCAATGTCATTACCAACTTACTAAACTACTTCATATTACCACTAGTACTTCACATTTTTTCAGCAATAATTTCCTAAATGTCCATGAACCAATTCAAATCAACTGACTAACTAAAGAAACAAAAAAATCCTACTTCTCTGCAGTCTGTAATCTGTACCTACATTGCTTCTATTAACTCAGAAATTCCACCAAAAAAAGAAACAGAAAACATTTTCAAAAGTGACTTTTACAACAATCAAAAACCATTCAATTTCCCATTCCCAAATGACCATTTTTTCAATAGAAACTTAATGTCCTAAGCACCCTTTAACCAAAATGCAAAGTTCACATTAAAAAAAAGTAAAATTTACATAAAAAATAATGCAAATTTTATATATATATAAAAAAAAAAAAAAAAAAAACTAAGAAAAGAAAACTCCAGACGAAGGATAACTTACTTGAAACACGATCAAAAACATCAGCAGCAGATTCACCTTCAGGGAACCTATAAAAAAACCTGCCAAACTTTTCCCTCGTCTCCTTTATAACTTTCATCCTTTCCTCCACCTGAAAATTCCCAAAGTCCTGTTCTCTAATCCTACACTCTTCCCTTACCCCAATTACCCTCTTCTTGGAAAACGATTTCCCGATCTCCCGTAGTGTGGATCGGGTGCGCTCGTAAGGAGAGACGTAGAAGTAGACCCGCCAATCAGGGGAGCACTCGTGGCTGGAGATGAGGTCCCGAAGGTGAGAACCCGCCAGGCGGGCTTGGGCACGGCCTTGTTCGGTTAAGGAGATCTTGTGGTCGGGGGTTGTCGAGTAGGCCGAGGTATCTAAGTTGCCTTCCGACTCACCATGTCGGACTAGGATTATCCGTTTCGGTAACAGCTTGTTCTTGTGGAGGTGGTGGTTATGGTTATTCTCTTGCATTCTTTTTTTTCGTGGAATTTTTTCTCTTTTTTTGGAAATAAATGGGTTTGGTAAGTAAATTTAATTTATTGAAGTTGGAAAATGTGAGATTTTGGGATTGTTTAGAAATATGCTGAATATGTGAAGTTTAAAGGCTTTCCCTTTTCTCCTATTTATAAAGGGTTTGCTTGCTTGTTGAGATTTTGTAACTTTTGTTTTTTATTTTTCGTCAAGAATTGTTTTAAATGTGTATGGGATAAGATTCCATTTGTTTTTCTTGGTTTTCATTCCAAGTTTTCAACGGTCCTAATTTCTTCATTTACTATAGACTATTGTATATTATAGTATTTGATTTTGGGATTTTATTTTCTTATTCAGCAGTTTGAGGAAATGTATGATTTTTTCATGGATTTTTGGGACTTTTTAGGAAATGATTAACGGTTCATTTGATTGATATTATTAAAAAGTAATTAAAAAGAAAAGATAAATTACAGAAAGTGTAAAAACATGAATCAAATAGAAACTTGATTAATGTTCTAATATTTCTTCAAAAACGTGTTCATTAGTGGAAATCTAAAAGTATTAATCGACTTAGTTTGAACAGCCGATGACAAGTCCAGTCATGCACAATTTTGAAGTTCAAATGTATATCCTCTTAAGTTGGGAAAAGAAAATACTTAATAATATTACCATTTTCTAGAACTTTATTATTTTCTTGATTCAACTTTTTAATCTCTTTTTTTTTGGCCTAATTCTTCAATAAATTAAAATTTTCTACTGTATTTGGTTCTTAGGAAGTTGGAATCATTAAAGTTCAAAACAAAAAGTTAACAAACAATTCAAGATTTCACAATTAAAACGAAAAATGATAGTGCTCCGTTTTTTTTATTATTTATTTAGGATCAAATAGAACTTGGGTTGGCTGGCGACAATTGTTTAAGGAATTCCTTGACTCTCACAAATTTGACAGATTGGATTAGGATGTAAATACATATCCATTGCTTTGCTGTGCTATAAATTTAACATGTCAAAGCTGTTTGCATGTTTGTTTCTCTTTGTCTTAAATAAATCTGGCTGGCAATCCGTGTTTTGTATTGCATTCTTCGTATTTTTTTGATGTTATAATTGCATTTAAGATGTTATATATGTATATAAATTTTTATATGTTAATAATTTGTACTATATAAATTTTGATACATTTATATTATCTTCATGCCGTATTTATATTATTTTTTTGTATCATATTTTTTGTTATATTTTAATTATTTTTTCGTGTCGTGCAATCCTATAATATCTAAAATTATCAGATAAACTTAAGTACATGTGTGTATAAATTATAGCAGCCCTCAGTTCATAAGGACAGGAAGAAAGAAGAAATAACAGCAAAGGAGAAGCAAGAAAGCTTACCTTTGACTTGGGATTTATGCCTGTCGGTCTTGAATCCCAATGAGAAAAATTCCTTTGAAAATAGACGGTGGATGCACCAATTTTCACACTATATATTATTGCTTTATCAATGGTTCAACATTTTTCATTTTCAATTATTATTTAAAGAAAAAAAAAATTCTAAATTGGGTCATGTAACTTAGTGGAGTTAGACATTGGCCTGGCAACCTGAAAATGGGTTGGATTGATGGGCTTCTTTCTTGGGCCAAAATAAAACGGTTCAAACCAGCCACCCTCTTCTGCCGATTCTTGAGGTCTATCCTCTTGCTTGCTTTCCGTTCAATTTTCTCGTGCTTGTTTGGTTCCTGAGAATATATTGGATTTTCCCGGTGGATTCAAGAACCAAACTGAAAGCTTTGTCGGTTCTTCAAATCCCAAAACCCTAACAGCTTGGTACGTTTTATTTCTCTCTCTTCTCTTTTTTTTTCATTGATTTCTAGTAATCAATAACACTTTCAACTTCTGTAAGTTTATTTGAATTTTATTCTGGTCGCACAGTGATTTCTTTCGATTTTAAATTGGTTTAATTTGGTAATTTTTTTCTTTACTGTATGTTTTCTCAAAGTTTTTATCTTTGTTTGATTTTTTGCCTTAATGAAGAATGCTCGAAACTGTAGCGTTGTTTCTAGTTAGTAAAATTAAGTTTATTTTTTTTAAAAGTTTTTATAGAAAAAACCCTACTAGTGGTAAGAATTGTACTGAATTTGGGCAGGGAAGCAAATGGCAACTTCTAGTTAACTGAAGGAATATCTAAAACGATACGAGACAAAGAACGAAGAAGATGAACAGAAGAAGAAAAGGAAGAAGAAGAAGAAAACCAAGCCAGAGTCCTCAGGCGTTTTAGTTGTTGATGAAGACCCAGTGTGGCAAAAACCTGTTAACCTCGAAGAAGACAATGATGACAATGATTCGCCTGGTTAGTTTAAAAGTTTGTTCTTTTTGTTTTTCTCACTCTTTTATTTTATTATTATTTTTTATCTTCGGATTGATGAATTTATAATGGTTAGTTATTGATTATAATGGTTAGTTTTTAATTATGTAATTTATTGTTTTCCTAGATGAAAAGCCGCTAGTGGATGAAGATATAGAAGTAAAAAGAATGAAAAGGCTGGAACAGATTAGGTTGAGGAGGGGCTACAATGCTATTGCTGAAGATGGTAGTGGTTGGGTTTCGCTTTCTGCTGAAGGGGCTAATAGTGTGGATCCTAATTCTGATATTTCCCCTCCTCATTGGCAGAGGACTCGAAACGACACGCCTTCTCCAGAACCTGGGTTGCGACATTCGAACTCTGAAAGAGAAGTTGAGGATTTGTCACCTCCGAGAAAAACACGTTCCACTGGTTTAAATTCTGATTTATCACCACCAAGGAGAAATAGGGCTCAGAATGACACAGCATCAACAAGAGAAGATGCTGATTTATCACCTTCTCGTAGGAGGGCAGCTCGGATTGACTTACCCGAACCTCGAGTTAAGGCTTCGAGAGAAGGTTCTGATTTATCTCCTCCACAGAAACGGAGGGTTCGGAATGACACACCTTCATCAGAACCTGTAGTGAACAGAGCAGACACTGATTTGTCACCACCTCGGAAACGGAGGGCAAGAAACGATACACCTTCACCAGAACGGAGGGTGAAGCCTTTGAGAGAAGATACTGATATGTTACCTCCACGGAAAAGGTCGAGACGCCAACATACTCAATCACCTGAGACTGATATGCCCCTACTAGGCGATCTCGTCCTCAAACATCCGAGTTTGTTCATGATTCAGATCTCTCCCCTCCAAGGAAAAGTAGGGGCGAATCAACTGGTCCTGCTTCTTTGAAGCAGCAACCAAAAACTGGTTTAATTTCTGGCAGTGAAATCCAGAAAGAAATTTCTAAAACCAAGAAGGATGATTGGTTAAGGTACCTATTCTGTTTAAGTATCTAGATATAATTCATTTTTCAGAAATTCTCTCTCTTGGAATCTACACTTTCCATCCTTGAAATGGTAATATACATGGGTAAGTTATAGGTTCTCACCAGTAGATGACCAGCCTTGAATTTCACAATTGTAGACCTTAGCCAATTTTGTTTTTAGACAAACTGCAGAATCTGCTTCTTTTTTGTTTGCTGTAATTATTACATGTGGAATTAAGAATATCAACCGACATCATTGAATTTGAGGTATAGCTGTCCTCATGTAGTAACCTGTTGTAGGGACTTATGGGTTATTCCATGATGACATTGGTGAAGTACCTTTGTTGATGAACTGAGAGAGAGGTGTAACATAGAATTGCATGCAAACTAAGGAGCAAAGTAGTCTTCCCGGTTTTTTACTTTGGATGACAACATGATATAGGCAATACTTTTGGGTTGCTTGCATATATCTGTACATAAATACACAAACATTCAAAATTGACTCTATCTTGTGTGCTTGCATAGTTAGAGTTGCAAATCTTGTGTGTGCCTGTGGGAGGGAGGGGGGAGGAGAGTTGTTTACTAGCTGAGGAAAGTCCTCATGACTTATATTTATTATAATATTTTAATTGGTTTGATTTCTGCACTGCATATAATTTCTTTGGTCTCTGGTCTTTGTTTTGTCAGGTTTAAGGAGATGGATCCATCTATAAGCGGACGAGGTGCTGAACCTGTATATCGTGATAAGACAAAAGGTGAAGGACAAGTCATTTTTAAGTTATATCTAGTTGAAACATATGTATACTTGCAGCTGGCTCACACTTCTCTCATGAATCCATGCAGGGGAACGCGTATCAAAAGAAGAGTACCTGAAGTCAAAACGAAAAGGAGAAGATAAGCCAAAGGTACAACATGGAAAAGTTAGCTGTAGAGTTCATAATTGCCTTCCTTTTTTTTTTTTTTTTTTGATCGTTGTAGCCAATTCTAATGCTGCATTTCTAGTAAACGTGAACTTTATTGTTTACTTTGTTCTTAGCGAGCAAGAATAATAGTCAGCTATAATGTCCTTTATTAGGAGAAAGAGTTGGAATGGGGCAAAGGCTTAGCCCAAAAGCGGGAAGCTGAAGCTGGGTTGCAAGAATTAGAACTCGAGAAGAATAAACCATTTGCTCGAACCAGGTAAGATAACAGATTCTAAACAATGTTTTGAGTTGTAATTCTTATACGTGTTACTTCATCTTATCTTCTGCTTGATTTAGATTATTTTTTCTCACTAATTTTGCTGCATGTAGCAATCTTATATTTACAACTTCTACTTGCAGGGATGACCCAGAGCTCGACAATATGTTGAAGGATAGACTAAGATGGGGTGATCCTATGGCACATTTGGTCAAGGTAATTAACTAATTGTTTGATGCTAATGAGAATTCAGGTAGTTTGACATTAAGTTGACATATTTTTTATGATATATTGCAGAAAAAGCATTCTGAGCCAGTTCTTAGAGACCTAGGGGATGCTGAGAAGATGAAGGAATCGGGGTTTATAGTTCCTCAAGATATTCCTGCACATAGTTGGATAGTAAGAAAGTTAGATGCTGCACCAAATCGATATGGTATAAGACCGGGAAGACATTGGGATGGAGTTGGTCGTAGTAATGGTATATTCATTTCTATTATTTCAAAAATTCTTGGTCCTCAAGTTCATTCTCATTGCAAATTAAATCTTACTTTGTCAAAAAAATGATGGAAAATTGCATCTTGTAGGTTTTGAGAAGAAAATGTTCACCAAATTAAATGAGAAACGGGCCACAGAAAGGGAAGCATATCTCTGGTCCGTATCCGACATGTAATTCAAAACATCCTTTGCATTTTGTGAGTAGCCAACGATCTTATAGGAGAGCAAGAGATCCACTGTATTCTTTGAGTTCCCTACTATCTTATATAGTAGAGCAGGAAAATTTCTTTCATATGCTGAAATTCAGAAATTATATGCTTATTGTTTATTTCTGCCATTGTAGATCTATCTAACCAGTGTTTTTCCTCCATGCTTGACTCTTGACTGGTATATTTCATTCAAATCAATTTTCGTGTACTCTAGAATGTCAATTTTATAGGTTTCGTGCTTCTGTAAGCCGATTTTAGCTTTCAAATTCCTTGGTTCTGTTTTAATGTCAATTCACAAAGAGTCGCTATCTGTTACTTTTTTTCATAAGTTGACTGATTAATCTGATCAATTTATTAAGTTATTTTTAGAGTTTATGTCAAAGCTTAAGGAAATTAAGCACGTCTCAATTAACTCGGCCTACAATTCTCAAGTCTTCTCAGACCAATCAAACCCAACCAATGTCTCCCAAAAGAAAAAAGAAGGAAATTTTTGATACATATGTAACACATCTTTTGCAATTTTTATTCCCAAACTTTGAACTATACAACACCAAATAAGCTTATATTAATATATTTACGCATAAAATTGTACTCCATGAATACACTCTCACAACTGATATTCTACTATCAATTTAAGGAAAAAAAAAGAAGAGAAAAGTTGGGTATTTTTTATATTCGACCATTTCTATTGAAAAAATAAAGATAAATTAGTTCCAGAAGTTTTTTTTTTTTTTTTTTTTTTAAATGAAGGGAAAATAGGGTCAAAATCTGTAGTAACCGAAAAATAAAACTTCAAATCATTTTCTCATTTTTTTTTTTTTCTTTTCAGTGCTGACGCCTGGAGATTACGCATCTTTCACCTCCAAATTTCCTTGAGACACATCATCCTTATCTTTCTGTCTCTGCCAAAAACAAATTATGAAACATCGATCTTCCCAGAAAAAAACACAACATTATTCACCTTATTGTCACACATGGCTGCCTCCACACATGCAAGCTCTGATGGTCATTGATATGATGATGCTGATGATAATCATTATGAAGATGGCTCATAACCACCTCATGACATCTACTAGAACCTTCTCCACTCACTCTACACTTCCATAATTCTTCCACTTTCTTATCTTCTTTTTCTTGCAAATTATGTAATTCTTGTTCTTCTTGCTTTGTCTCTTTATTTTCTTCTTCTTCTTCATTGATTTTAACAAGATGCAATCTCAAGCGACCATTTTCCCTAACAGCACGTAAAATCTCAGGTCTTTGTATCTTAACCTCAGTTAACTCCAACCTCCCATTTTCCCTTACAGGCTTTAGATAAAAACAAGGCTGACCATTTTGGTTCAATGAAGAAAGTGGTGGTGGAAACTTCTTATTTCTTTCTGATCTTCTCTCTTCACTCCTTTTCTTTCTCCATCTATCCCTTTCCTCTTCACAAAACTCCATATTTTAATGATCATTAGTCTCATAATTATCATTATCATCATCATCATCATCATCAAGCCTTCTTTCATCACAACTCTCAAACCCTAAACTCTCCGTACATGACATAAGTCCATCAACCCCACCACCCATATCATCTATAAATCCTATCCCACCAGGATCTTTCTTTTTCCATGGCGAAGGTGGTGGTGATGTTGGTGTCATAGGGAATTCACTATTGAGCAGTGAAGAGGACTCAATAACATTTGGATTAAAAACCCTAGGTGTTTCATTGGAAATCAACCCTAACCCACATTTGGAAAGAGGATGAGAATCCATAGTATTTGATAAACCTAAAAAAGAGTGAACACTTTTTTTACAAAAGTAATACTTCTTCAACATGAACTGTGAATAGTAATAAGGCATGATAATTTTTAATGCAAAAAGAAAGAGAGAGAAATAGATGAAGAAGAAGGAAAGAAGATGAGAGAAAAAAAGGATCATATGAAAAAAGAAAAAGAAAAGAAAAGATTATTATATATGATAATGAAGAAGAAAAGTGAAGAAGAGAAGGAGATGTGGGTATTAATAACATCCTCACACCAAAGATAGGGAAAGAGAAAAACAAAAGAAAAGAAAGGGGTGTGGGTATGGTGAAGAGTGTGCCAACGTGAATTGTGAGCGGTAGTGTGACAGAGCAAACGGTGCCGGGTCTCACGAATCATGGCCTTACCCTTCACTAACCTCTCACCATTTATATATATATATATATATATATAAATTCGTATTTGATACACTAATGATAAGATTTAACTTTACAAATGATGTTAAAAATTTGTCACATGTCTTTTTTTTTTTTTTAATATATCTAAGAAGTATGGGATTATTTTTTGTTTTTAATTAAAGATGAAATATATTGAGATTTTTTAGTTATAAGAAAAAGTAGTTTATGCAATTTATACTATTTTAAGAAAAGGTTTGAGATCAAGTAATTAGTTATATCCTCAAAGTTTAAGAAGTACCCTCTTGATTTAGGGGTGAGGTTTTAAAGTCTAATCCTTTTTTTTATCTTGACTTAATTAATTATACCAAGGAAGAACTAATTGTCAAAAGTTTGCTTATTTTATATAACATCCTATTGACTTGTTTTCATATAGAGAAAATTTCAGTTTTTATGAAAGTAATCTTAAAAACAGAAAAGAGAAGGAATAAAAAGAAGGATTATTATCTAGTACATCGGCATGAACTTTTTTAATTTTACAAGCGGTATTTACACGTTTTCGTAACTTTTTATACGATTTATATTTTTACAATCCGACCGTTGTATTTCGTGTTCTATTCGCGTAGATCATGCATGTCGAGTTTCGAGTAAATAAAAAACGTTTAACTATTTATTCCGATGTAAAAAACTTTCAACCGTTAAATATAAATCGAAAAAAACAATATTCTCGATCGATATGATAGGGATATCTGATCGATTCGAAACTTTACGTGCATGACGAGTACAATTATATTATTAAATCCGATGGTCGGTTTGTAAAAATATAAATCGTATGAAAAATTACGGAAACGTGTAAACACCGCTTGTGGAGTTAAAAATGTCCACTGACGATGTACCAGATAATAATCCTAAAAAAAAATCCTAACTAAAAGAAGTTATTAGGATAGTTTCGAGGCATAGTCCAAATTGAACTTCCTATATTTTCTTTGTGCTTTTAGTTAATTTTAACCATTTTGATTAGTGTAGTCACACCATAGTCATTTATCAAGTGAATTTAATTATTTGCTATATATTTTTAAATGTATGGATAATATTTTTCTTTAGCTATATATATATATATATAATTAAAGGATATATTACAATTAAATCTGTCCAAGGATCTAGTAGCCCGTCCCATCTGGATCTGGATAAGGTTTTTTGTAATTCGACCCAAATTATTATTATTAATTAAATAAAAAATATTTTTATTTAAATTTAATTATAAAATATATATAAATAAAAATATTTTTTTAATATTTTAATAATTTATGAACAGTAAATAAATTTACGAACTGATTCGGGCTCAGCCCGAAACGAACTTGAACAAAAAAAAAATTTTGGGCCGTGACCTGGCCCATGATCTAATTACAATATTCCATCATATATATAGTGATTATTTGCTAATTCAATTTTTTTTAATAAGCAAAAGCAGCAAATTGGTACATTGAAGAAATTGAACAAAGACAATGCTTTCATCTAATGTTATTAATAAAACCCACATGTTTGCAAGATTCTTAATTTCTTATCCTAACATCTTTTGTGCTGTTGTGCACATAAAAATCTTCTAAACTTTGTATCATTTTCTATGTGCCACCAAAGATATTAATTTCATCTTTATATATTTACATATATTTTCTTTTCTTTTAAACCAATTAATCTCAAACTCTGTGGACCACCCTTTTTATTTATATGTAATTCATACCCAAAAAGCAAGAAAAAACTTTCAATTGACAATGATATTTTCGAGTATAAGAATCTTTAATCTTTTTTTATATATAAAAAGGGCAGTTCATTTAGCATATTTAATGGTAATAATTAGACCAATCATTTTTCTTAGCTTCATGATATTTTTGGCACTAGTGAAGAACAATTTGGGGAAATTGAACCAATTGAAAAAAGTGAAAGATTTTGAGTTGCAAAATTGCACCCCCAAAACTTGATGAGCTATAGCTTCTGCTGTCTATTTTTGTTGACTATTTTTGCTTGTTTTCCTTTGGCAAGAAGATTTAATGTAAATTAACATTTTTGAACAAATAATATTAGTTAATACCTAAGTTTATGTACTAGTTTATTTTACACGTGCAAAAGCACGTGAATGATATAATAAGTTTATATCAAATTAGATATTTTTTAAATAAATTTATATATTAAATGTTTTTTTTTTATTTTGGTATAAAATTATATAAAATGATATCAAAATTGTTATAAATATTATCAAAATTGTATTAAATGTTATCAAAACTATTACAAATGTTATTAAAATTATTATTAAATTATATCAAAGGTTACCAAAATTATATTAAGAGTTACCAAAATTATATCTATAGTTATCAAAATTATACCAAAGTTACCAAAATCATATCAAAAGTTACTAAAATTATAAAAAATGCTACCAAAAATATTATAAAAAATTACAAAATTATATCAAATGTTACTAAAATTATATCAAAGGTTATCAAAACTATATCAAGGTTATCAAAACTATATCAAGGTTACCAAAATCATATCAAAGGTTGTCAAAATTACATCAAAAGGTTATCAAAACCATACCAAAAGTTATCAAAATTATATCAAAGGTTACCAAATATATTATAAAAGTTATCAAAATTATTACAAAGGTTATCAAAAAATTTGCACAGGTTTTCAAAATTATATCAAAGGTTACCAAAATTATATCAAAGGTTTCCATAATTATTTCAAGGCTTACCCAAAAATTATGTCAAACGTTACCAAAATTATATGAAAGTTATCGAAATTATATCAAAAGTTATCAAAATTATATCAAAAGTTACCAAAACTATTAGAAAAGATATTATATCAAAAGTTATCAAAATTATATCTAAAGTTACCAAAACTATTAGAAAATATATTATATCAAAAGTTACCAAAATTTTATCTAAAGTTACCAAAACTATTACAAAAGATATCAAAATTATATAAAAAATTACCAAAATTATATCTAAGGTTACCAAAATTATTACTAATGTTAGCAAAATTATTACAACGATTACTAAAAGGATACCAAAATTATATCAAAGATTACCAAAATCATATCAAAGATTGCAAATTATATCACAGGTTGCCAAAATTATGTCAAAAGTTAACAAAATTGTATAAATGTTATCAAAATTATATTAAAGATTATCAAAATGAAAAAATCATATTAAATGTTATCAAAATCATATCAAAGGTTACCAAAATTATATCGAAAGTTAGCAAAATTATTTCAAAGGTTACGAAAACTATATCCAAGATTACCAAAATAATAACAAAAGTTATTAGAATTATATTAAAGGTTATAAAATATCAAAGATTACAAAAATTATTAAAAAGGTTAACAAAACTATATCAAAAGCTATCAAAATTATATCCAAGGTTGTCAAAATTATATCAAAATTATATCAAAAGTTACAAAAATTATATTATAGGCTTTCAAAATTATATCAAAAGTTACCAAAATTATATTATAGGTTTTAAAATTTTATCAAACATTATGAAAATTATATCAAGGATTATCAAAATTACATCACAGACAATCAAAATTATATCAAAGTTTACTAAAATTATATCAAAGTTTACCAAAAGTTTATCCAAGGTTACCAAAATTTTATAAAGATTATCAAAATTATATAAAAAATTATCAAAATGACAAAATCATATTACAGAATAAAGACTATCAAAATCATAAAAGATTATCAAAATCATATTGAAGGTTACTAAAACTATATCAAAGATTACCAAAACAATTATAAAGGTTATTAAAATTATATCAAAAATTATCAAAACTATATCAAAGGTTATCAAAACTATTAAAACATTATCAAAATTATATGAAAGGGTATCAAAATTATATCAAAAGCTATAAAATTATATCAAAAGTTATTAAATTCATATTAAAAATTATCAAAAGATTATCAAAATTATATCAAAGGTTATCGAATTTATATCAAAGGTCACCAAAATTATATCAATGATCATATAAAAGGTTATCAAAATTGTATTAAAGGTAATCAAAATCATATCAAATGCTATAAAAATAATATCAAAGGTTATCAAAATCATATCGAAGGTTATCAAACTTATTTCACAGGTTACCAAACGTATATCCAAGATTACTAAAATTATATGAAAGGTTATGAAAATCATATCAAAGATTTTAAAATAATATAAAAGGTTATCAAAATCATTTCAAAAGTTAACAAAATTATATCCAAGGTTGTCAAAATTATATCAAAAGTTATCAAAATTATATCAAAAGTTACCAAAACCAAAAATTTTATCAGAGGTAGGGATGGCAAAACCCGATCCGACCGATGGATTTCGCATCGATCCGCTCTGAATGGAGAGGTTTTTTTTTTGGAGCGGGATGGAGCGGAGCGATTTTGGTAAATGCTTGCTCCACTCCGCCCCGCCCCGACTTTTGAAATTACTATTTTATCCTTTAAAATATTTTATATTTTTTCTTATATTTTTAATATATATTAGATATATATACTAAAATCATATATATACTAATATTTTATATCTATACTTTTAGTATATATGTATTATATATATTATATTAAAGATTTTTATATACTAAAATTATGTTCTTGAATAAATTATAATATAATTTTTACAATATTAAGTTAAAAATAATTAATATTAATTGGGGTGTAGCGGAGTGGAGCACCGTGCAGCGGTTATGGATGTAACCGACATCCATAGATGTGGATGTTTTCAACATCCATGCAAGAGTGGGGTGGAGGTGGATAAGGCAGTATCTGCCCCCGCCCCGCTCCATTGCCATCCCTAATCAGAGGTTGACAAAATCATATCAAATGTTATAAAAAATTATATGAAATCTTATCAAACTTATAGAAAAGATTATCAAAATTATATCAAAAGTTATCAAAATTTATCAAAGGTTACCAATATTATATAAAAGGTTATCAAAATTGTATCAAATGTACCAAAATTATATCAAAAGTTGTCAAGTTTATATTAAAAGTTATCAAAATTATATCAAAGGTTATTAAAATTATATCAAAGGCTATCAAATCATATCAACGACTATTAATATCATATCAAAGGGTATCCAAATCATATCAAATTTTATATTATATATTTACATTATATAAAAGGTTATGTATTTATTGTTACTTATTATATATTTATGTCAAAATCATTCATATATAATCTCATATGGTAATATATATTATTGTAATTTAACATAATTTTATAATCTATGTGTCCTATCATACTACTAATTTAATCTTAATTATCATATTTGATTATATCTTCATGTTTCGATTCTTGTCAGTAAATAATGTTTTAATATTTTTCGTCGCCTAATAACTAGATAAATAAGATTTTGATTTTTAGCTAATAAATATTTTTTTTAATATTATTTCAAAACCTTATTATTTTTTTTATTAACAATAAATTTGAAAGTGTTGTTCTTATAAAAATTTTAATAAAAAATGAAAATAGATAAACCAAAATTAATCAATTTTTAATTTAAATAAAAAAAGTTTAATAAGTACTTTAATGTTTAAAATAAAAAGTTAATATTTTATTAATTTAATAAGAAAATCAATAATTAAGAATAAAATAGTTAATTTAATAAATTGTTAAAGACATATATATAGTTCACTATTTGCAAAAATAAATTTACTTGTTTGGATGAAGCATTTAATAAGAATTTCATTTTAATTAAGATTTTCATAAATTAAAAAATAAAGTACTTATTTTGATAAAAACAAGAGAGTTGTCTTAATCCAATGCTTTTCTTAGAAGGCTGCTAGTTGACCAAAACACACACACACATATATATATATATATATATATATATATATATATATATATATATATACATATATACCCACCAAGTTTCCATGAAAGTTTGCTTGAAGATGATATATATAGGCAAGCTTTTTGGTCGAGCAATAACAAAGAGCATTAAGACTGCTAAAGGATAAGAATTGGATCCAATAATCAGGTGAAAACAAATTGTCAGTAGTGTATGTCAGCATAAAAAAAAAAACATGTAGATGGAGTTATGCCAGGCTTAAAAAGCTTCCAACTTTCTGAAATGTACTTTTCCTTAATTTTCCCTGTTGTTCTGCAACCTGAATTATGTCTTAGAAGAAAACGATCAATCATAGTATCATATCTAATTAATGACAATCTTTTAATGTATGTAGTATTATTTTACTAAATTTGAATAATACCAATAGTAATAGCTACAAGCAAATGGCATAAAAATTAATATCTTCACTGAGATAATTCATTTTGCAAGTGAAGTAACTATGAATTCATGAATTCAAACATGGCATTAAAGTTAGGACTTTTGAATTGTAATGAATTGCTCAGTGACAAATTAATTAATTGTTGATGTACCAAAACATGGAATTAACTCATTAAGGACATAAAGGAGAAGCCATATTTATCTTTCTAAGGAAACTGGATTCATTGATGCTTGTATTTCTTCTAGCGTGCGTCCCCTGGTCTCTGGTACCAGCTTTGCTACAAATAGAACAGTTAAGCCACATATGCTAGCAAATATGAAGAATGTTCCTGAAAGGAGGAAGGAAGACAGTGTGATATAGGAAACAAGGTTAAAATGTGGCAGGTTTGTAGCTAAAATCTATGTTACTCGGACTCGAGTGTGAGTGTCGGACACGAGTATGTGTCCGACACGGGTATGTTCAATTTTTTTCAAGATTTTCATGTATTTGGAGGGTCCTTAGAGGATCATATCCCCATACCCATGTCCGGATATGCATCGGACACGGGTTTCGGACATGGGTACTTCAAGAAAAATGAAGAGTCAGAGCAACATAGGCTAAAATGATATGATGGACAAAATCAGATGCAACAGTTTACCTGTTGAGCTCCATTTCATGAGGAAGTTAAATGCAAAGGAAATAATCCAAGAACCTAACCAGCTAACCAATGTAACAAGGCTTCCAGCTGAACCTTTCATGTTTATGGGAAATATCTGAAATAGGAACCCTTTTTTTTTTTAGTTAAGCTTAAAGTTCTTTTCTTTCTTTCATATAATACTGAAGGCTGCAGAATTCAGACAATCAGAGTAAACCTACCTCAGACATTATAACCCAAGGTATTCCTCCCATTCCTAACGAAAACGATCCTGTGTACACCTACATATTTGTAGAGTCAAACATATCAACATGGAGATGATTTCATTCATGAAAACTATGTTACTCGTACTCGGGTGTGAGTGTCGGATACAGGTATGTATCTGACACGGGTATGTTAAATTTTTTCCATGTATTTGGAGGGTCATATCCTCATACCCATGTTCGAATATGTGTCGGACACGGGTACTTCAATAAAAATGAAAAGTCGGAGCAACATAGATGAAAACTACTCTAGAAAAGATCAGCTTAAAAAGGAGCGTGACAGTTGGAAACTGATGGGCTGAATTTCGAGGTAATTCCATATATGTCAAAATGAAATGAACAACTGCCTAATAAACCTATGTTACTCGGACTCGGGTGTGAGTGTCGGACAAGGGTATGTTCAATTTTTTCTAAGAAATCCATGTATTTGGAGGGTCCTTGGAGGATCATATCCCCATATCCATGTGCGAATATGCGTCGGACACGGGTATCGGATACGGATACTTCAAGAACCATGAAGAGTCGGAGCAACATAGTAATAAACTGATTCATTGGCTTTACCAGTACACCAAAAAGTGATAAAATAGGAGTGACTTTCTTCCACTGTTGAAGGTCCTGCATGTGATTGAGCTTAATATTTTCAGGAAAGAATATAGAACACGAAAATCAATTTAGAAATTTGAGATCAATAAATCTCTTTGAACCTGCAAGAAAAATGATAACCCTACGAGCAAGCAACCCAAACATGTTCCAGCTGCAGATACCTGTAGATATTAGTAGATTTCAGCAGGAAGATTTCCACATCATAATATACAGATGAAATACTTGGAAGATAAATTTCTAGGCTTTTGTACCAATAAAAGTGGTCTTCTCCCGGATTTATCCAGCAAGAGTACTCCCAATGCTGTCATTGGAACCTGTAAAAGATTATTTCAATCATCAAGAAAAGCATTAATCAAAATGATTCAAACTCTGATTATATCATGAGCTGACCTGAACAACAACCATTGCTATCATTCCAACACTACCGGAAAATCCTGTCATAAAGAATTAAAGATAAAGAATTTATATCATGTATGAACTTAACATAAAAATATTCTCAACGTACCAGCTGATATAAAAATAGCACTAGCATAAAATGCAATTCCGTTGACTCCTCCAAATTGTTGCAGAACCATCAAGCCAACTCCAACCTTTACCAGTTTAGTTATACATTAGAAGAACAACTCATAGCAATTAGCAAAGAACAATGACACACCCAGGATTGACTTTAATTCTTACAATGAGGGACCAAGCATATTCCCTCTTGAACAAGTCAAAAATGCTAGCTTCGGAAAGCTTTTGAAGTTGTTCTGTGTAATCCTGCAAAAGAAAAAACTAAAAAAGTATAAACTGTTTCTTTCTTGTTTCGAGTAGTCAAAACATTCAGTTATGGGGCAGATGTGCTACAAATTCAAAGGACTGAAACAGAAACTTGCAAACACTAAAAGTTAAATAACTTACTCTAATCTCACTTGCTTCATCAGAAATATCAGCATTCTCTCCCCTTAGGTGCTGCAGGGCAGCTTCACACTCTTTCCATTTACCTATCTTGGCCTGCAGAGAGTTGTATTCACTATTCACTATTTCAATGTCTTACTAGATGCTTGGATTTACTTTGAGGCATCATTTCAGAATAAATGTAATCATTAAATAGCATGAACCTATGTTGCTCCGACTTTTCATTTTTCTTGAAGTACCCGTATCCGACACCCGTGTCCGACGCATATTCGGACATGGATAGGGGATATGACCCTCCAAGAACCCTCCAAATACATGGAAAAACATAAAAAAAAAAAAAAATTAACATACCCGTGTCGGACACATACACGTACCCGACACTCACACCCGAGTCCGAGTAACATAGGCATGCACCACATATATGAGTTTTTGTATCATTTTCCTAAAGTAACTTATAGAATCTAGACTACTGTCTTAAAATTACCAGCCATCTAGGTGACTCTGGGATGAAGAATAGGCCCAGAAGCTGAATAAGACATGGAATAGTTCCTGAAATCATATCATATGGGGGAGAAACTGTTAGAGAATCCTTTAAATTGCAATGTAGCACCATAAAATCAGACAGTTACCAATTAGAGCCAAAGTCCGCCAGGTGGCAAAAGCGCCTATGAGATATGATATTGACACACCACAACAGATCATCAGCTGCAGGATTGATTGTCAGTATTAACATAAACTCAAGAACATATTGAATTCAACTTAAGGTGATTAGAATTTACCTGATGGACTGATGTAAATCCTCCTCGAATATCCTTGGGTGTAACTTCAGCAATATATACAGGAACCTATAGTGAATAAGAGTAGATATTTTTTACTTCAAACATATGAATGGCTAGTCAAGTACAATTGCAATATGTTCATAGCTTACCACATAGGAAATAAGGCCCATCCCATATCCTACCAGCAGCCGTCCGAAGTCAAGCCACCAAGCAGCCTTTTGACAAGCACTTAATGTTTAGCACTATGAATTGAGGCAATATAAGGTACTAAAGTGCTGTTTTATCTTAGAAGAACGGAAGCAACAAATAAAAGGAAAATATTTTATGCTCCTAGAATGATATTGATTCCAACATCCTATATTAATAGTTTTTGCTTCTATCTAAAGATGTTTGCAAAACAACATTTCTTCTACAGAAAAGGCGAAGTAGAACCAAATTAAGCATCGTAAAACCTTGGAGAATAGTATCGCAAGCCATCCTACTATGCAGAATATCTCTGAGAAACCCATTGTCTGCATCAAACATTAACCAACATTGAAGAAAGTCAAAGACATGAAAAGCTGTTTGGAATTAGAATTATAAATATAAATATGGCTAAATTATAGGTCCTTGAAAATCTTACACATTTTCGACCAATGTAATCTGCTATTCTCCCACTCATTACTGCACCTATCATTGCTCCAATAGTCAATATTGAACCAAAAAAAGAATACTGCAATGATCAAAGCAGGATAAAGAGTAAAATTAAGACAGAAATGTCTGAGACAAACAAAAAAGAGAAGCAATAATAGGAAATCCATATGATGGATTATGTTTTTGCTTTTTCACAAAGTTGAAACTTATATTATTCAGTTTCCTTTTAAAGAATATGAATATCATGCTAGATTACAGAACAACTAAGCCAGCTGATGAGCTTTTCATGGCATGGGTACATTTTACCTAATATGATCCTGCTGCTCAGTAACAAAAGTTGGCACAAGGCATTAGAAACAAAATTTTAAGGTCATAAATACTGAAAAAAATGATACTGTTTTTGTATGCCAAACAAAATTAAGTAGTTAAATATGGTGGAATGTGTTAGCAATTGCCACAAAGGAAACAGTTCTATTTTTGCTTTACCTCTGCCACAGAGAGACCCAAGTCATCTATGATTCCAGTCTGAGAAGGTGATGAATATCCAACCTGGAAACCAATCCTAGTGTATTAGTTCATTTTTGTTAGACAAATGACAGCAGTAGTCATAGCTCATAGGTCAATCAGAATATTATTTTGTCTCAAGTCTTATTACTTTTCAACAAATGAACAAGGACAGCCCAGGCACTGTATAGAATTAAGTTCCAACTTTGCCATTCAATAATCATTGTGGCACCACCAAAAAAAAAAAAATTATAGGATCAGAGTTGAACAGACTTGGCTCTTCCATAGTGAAATTCTAGGTCAAAATTCATGGTCAAGCAGGAAAAAGGAAACCCTTTACTTTGCATGTTAAGATAAAAAGAAAAACTAATCATTTCATTGGTGAAAAAAAATATACTTACAGCAGTCCCAAAAACATAAGATCCACAAACAGCAACAAAGGTGCTGAGAACAACCGTAGTTGTTGCAGAAGAACATGAAAGTTCAACTCCATCCTGAGGCTTCTCTTTAACTATCAAAGAACGTGAAAGTTCTCCTCCTTCTAATATTTTTCTACTCATCTCTTAAGAGAATTCAAGCAAGAGAACTGTATTGAAGATTAAGCAACAGAGTAAAGCAGTGAGATTGGAACTTGGAAGTGGAGTAAAGAACAAAAGGACAAGAAATGATTTCATGTTTGAAGATATGGTAGATTAGGCAATTGGGTCTGAGGGGTCCCACGTGAAATATAATATTTGTTGGATTGTTTGAATCTTTCCTGCATGTAGACATATGCAGCTGTTGTCTTTATCTTATAAACAAAATCCTCCTAGATTCCTATCCATTTCCTTTTCTACCCTTTAGCATTTATTTATTTTTATCAAGCTGGATCATACTCTCTTTCCTTAATCTCCTCAACACCAATAAAAGAGGGATTTATTCAAACTCTAAGAAATTTGTAAGTATGTTTTCTCAGGTTTTGGTGGCAGATGATGTTCATTAATTCAATTGAATTTGTGGCTAATCTGTAATACCCGGTCCAAAAAGTCCAAAAGCTATAATATTTTGATATTTGGTTAATAGCCTTTAAGCTTATATTTGGAATAAAAAAAAAAAAAACATGGCTAGTTTGGCTAGTTATTTATTTTTGACAGACAAATAGACAAATCTTTCTCTCACCGTACATCCAAATAAAGTAAAATTACACAAATGAACTGCCTGCAAAAGAAAATGCCAGAAACAGTTGGCATTGCAAATGTGGGTTTTAACAAAGCCCAAATGAACTAAAATTCCAAGCATTATTCCTCTTTGGAAATGATTACTTCTAAATAAGAACTTATTGTTTTTAGATATGGTGCAATCATGCCATGCCAAGATTAAATCTTATAAATTACAGCAAAGGAGTGAGTGATGCTTGTATTTCCTCCAATGTTCTCCCCTTTGTCTCTGGAACCAACTTGGCCACGAATAGAACAGTTAAGCCTCCAATTCCAGAGAAAAAGAAAAATGTTCCTGCAATGATGTTTGCTCATACATTTTAGTTCAGAAATGTTAATTTACTCTGTTAGAGAGGGAGAGAAATGAAGATGACCTGCTGAGCTCCATTCCATCATAAAATTGAAACTGTAAGTAGTAATCCAAGAAGTAGACCAATAGACTAAAGTCACCAGACTCCCAGCTTGAGCTTTAACATTTATAGGAAATATCTGATAAAGAATATGGACCATGTTTTAGTCAAATGGATCTCTTGTCTCCAT
Source organism: Fremontodendron californicum (assembly GCA_030761205.1). Taxonomy (NCBI): domain Eukaryota; kingdom Viridiplantae; phylum Streptophyta; class Magnoliopsida; order Malvales; family Malvaceae; genus Fremontodendron; species Fremontodendron californicum. Next base: position 1,553,602 of record JAULJL010000005.1, read on the forward strand.
CTATTGGAGCAAACTTGAAATGTTAAATTCATCTATGTAAAATTGTTAGCAAGGATGAAAGCATTCGATCTCGAAATCGGCACATACCTCAGACATTATAATCCATGGTATTCCTCCCAAGCCTATTGTGTAAGCTATAACAGAGACCTGAGTTTGCAGTATTGATCAGTTTATACATATAGTTTGGCTCAAAGTTAGAAGAATATATATATATATATATATATATATATATATATAGTTGTGCATATATTGTGTACTTGATGAGTAGCCTGATCCTAGTCATGATTATGGCAATTGCAAAAAATAAGTGCAAAGCAGACTCTAAGAGAAACTGACGTACCAAAATGCCGGTAAGTGCTAGAAAGGGGGTAAGCGCCTTCAGATGGGGAAATTCCTGATTGTAAAATGACATCAAAGTTTTCAGAAAGATAATTGGATAACATTTTCAAAAAAAAAAAAAAAATTCTAAACTTTGTTATACCTTAAAGCAGAATGATAGTCCTACGAGGAAGCAGGAGAAGCACATTCCACTTGCAGAGACCTGCATATATAAATTGGATTGAAATACTACTTTTTTTGACTTGTTTGTTCAACAATTTTACTATCTTTAAAATGAATTCTTTACAAAACTAACCAATAGAAGTGGTCGTCTACCAGATCTATCCATTAAAAATAAACCTACAATAGCTACTGGAATCTGCAACAAAAAAAAATATTATTGCCATGGCTCAGAAATGCTTGAAACAAAATTTGACATTTATTATAAGTTAGAAAAGAAGCCAAGAAGGTACCTGCACAATAGCTGAAACTTGAAGGCCAAAGGTACTTGATATACCTGTTGCAAACAAGAATTTATATTTTCATTTTTATTCACAACAAAAATAATTGCTACTGTGAAATAGTTATATAGAAAACCAACACAGAAGACCTAAAATTTACCGGCTTCTTCGAATATGCTACTAGTATAATATGCCATAGGACTATTTCCTCCGAGTTGTTGCAATAGCATTAGGCCAACTCCAACCTGCAAATTCCAAGAAGCCCATATATACAATGATTAAGCAAGTCATAAAACGTGATTATGGTTTATTAATTAATCTAATGTTATTCTCAGCTCACAATGAGTGAATTAGCATATCTCCTTTGGAACAATTCAAGGAAACTAGCTTCTGTCTGTTGCTCAAGAGTTTCCATATAATCCTACAAGAGAATATCGTGAGAAAACTAAGTGTTTACAATTTTTCCTGGGAAAAAATGAAAAGAAAAAAAAAACAAGATATGAAGCTAAAAGGCTACTCTGATATCAGCTGCTTCTTCAGAAATATCTGCGTTCTCTCCCCTAAGACGCTTCAAGGCAGCTTCAAACTCTTTTTCTCGACCAGATTTTGCCTGCAGAAGACGGTCATCTTTTGGCATTTACTTTGCCTCAACTCAAAAGTAAAGAATGAAGTGCATAATTTCTTTTAAATCTGGCTCTAACATGTTATGGACTTAAAAAAGCATCCAAGGAATGGCCAGAGACTACTGAGTTAGATTTACCAGCCATCTAGGGGACTCTGGAATGAAAAACAAGCCTATTATCTGTACTACACAGGGAATAACACCTGAAGAAAACAGAACTTAATTAAACACCACCTTTGGCTTAAGTTAATAGAAAGAAAAAAAAAATAGAAGAGCAGAAGGATATTATATACCAATCATAGCCAGGGCGCGCCAAGAAATTAAGGTTCCAATGAAAAATACAAGTACAAACCCAGAAGTAGTCATCAACTGCACGATTGGGAAAACACATATGTAATTAGTGATATGTTGACAAATCACATTGTCAAGTATTGAACCCGAGGCTTAGCCCAGTTGGTTCATGCGTCAATTCTTAAAAGATGGCATCAAGTAAGTCTACGATTGGAATCCCAACATCTGCAATCCCTTCCATATTCCTAGGCTGCAGCCTCCTCTATATCAGAGAAATAAATATGGTACCTGATTTGTTGATGCAAATGAACCCCGGTGACTTTTGGGTGCTATTTCTGCTATGTAAACAGGTACCTGTTTGTTGTGGAAAATTCAGATATCCATATTATACATCTCAATATTAAGTTACTTAAAAACTGTGTTTAATACATTACCACATAACAAATCATCGCAACTCCAACTCCGATTAACAGCCTTCCAATGTCCAGCCACAAAGCATTCTTCCAACAAGAATTTGAACATTTAGTGGTCTATATGGAGTTATAATAACTAGTAAACATTTAACTACACAAATTAGAAGTTTCATTAGCAAGACCCTAGTGCTTCAGTATGGTTATCTAGCAGGAGATATTAACAAGAACAGAATTTAGAGCATTATCCAACTCAAAACTTAAAACAAAGATGGAAATAATTCAAAGTGGAAGTTAACCTTTGCAAATGCTATTGCTAGCCACCCAGCAGTGCAGAAGACTTCAGAGAACCACATTGTCTGTCTCACAGTACATCAACACATGAATTGAGAGGAATAAACCTTTATGCATATGAACTTCAAGTTGAAATCCTATAGTATTATTACATCTTTGAAAGATGTAAAGGCTTAACCCAAAAAAAAAAAAAAAAACTTACACGTCTCCTACCGATAAGATCTGCTATTTTCCCACTTAAAATTGCTCCTACCATTCCTCCAACTGTCATTATTGAACCGAAAACGGAGTACTGCACATTGTGAAAGAAATTAGTTCTACTTAAATCCCGTTTCTTGTATTTTGCAGACATATTTGACAGTTTAATGACTGTTTTTTTTGCCAATCAGGAAATTTTTTGCAGCACATCCATTGGTGACAAATATTACAAACTTATGTTACTCCGACTTTTCATTTTTTTTAAGTACCAGTGTGCCGTGTTTAATACATATTTAGACATGGGTATGGAGTATGATCCTCCAAATTCAAGCACACATTTTCATATCTGACACTCACTTAAATTCAAGTAAGATAGTTACAAACTCACCTTGAGCTTTCTTGTGCTTTAAGTAAGTGGAAGCTTATTGAATAAATGAGTTTTCTGTTTCTAAAGAAATAAAAATTGAGTGAAAAAGAGTAGAAAAGATTGGCGTGTACTAACTGCTGCCACAGAGAGGCCCAAGTCTTCCCTGATCCCAGTCTCCGCAGGTGATGAATAACCAATCTGGGTTCATGCAAGTTACATCATTTTTATCAATTCAATCAAAGTTAGCAAATATATTGATCTATGATATTTTTCATTTTTTCTTCCAAGCACAAAAACACATATCATATACTTCAAAGTGAACATAATTTTAAGTTCTTTACCCTTCAAATATATAAAAAAAATATATATTTTTATGTCGGACATATATTTATGTTGAACATTCACTAATTAATGATTATATAGTTTACTATCCGATAACCATTTTTTATAAATTTAGTTGCTTTTGACTTTAAGATAAAACTAGAAAAAACTTGTTGAAAAAGAAAAGAAATTACTATAGAAAAAATTGAACATGTATCAAGCACATATGTATGTTGAACATTCACTAATAACTATATTGTTGACTAACCGGTCATTCTTCTATAAATTTAGTTAGTTGCTTTTGACTTTAAGGTAAAACTAGGAAAGACTTGACGAAAATGACAAGAAACTATTCTTGGGATTTGTGTTGCATTCATCGCTAGTACTGAAACTGAACCCATTTTTCTTAGTCTAATATAAAGTTTCATGCATCTTAATTTTCGTATAACTTGCATTTCCAATTAATTCAACCCAAACCATAAGTACCAATAAATTCTAAATCAAAACCAATAGCCGGTTGGACTTTTAATTTCTGATAAATTTAAATATTAAAAAAAAAAAATTTCACAATCAAAATGGTTACATTTAAGTGGGCCGGGTAAGGTCGCGATCCGAATTTTTTTAACTTTTTTACTCAGACCCGATCCGAATTTACTGTTCACTAATTAATAAAAAATATTTTTATATTAATTTTAATATATTTGTATAATTAAATTTAAATAAAAAAATATTTTTTATCTTTTAAATAGTAATTTAGGCCGAACCGAACAGACCCGAATTCAAAAAACACCTATCCAGGCCTGGCCTAGTACGAGTTGGATCGGACAGGCTGCCCGACCATGAGCAGGTCTAGTCTAAAGGATCAATGAAAATGTCAAATAGGAGACCCTAATGCAAATCTACAATTTTTGGAATATATGAATTCGAATTGGCTTAATTTATCCTATATCCGAATTCGTTTATTATTCGCTTACTATCCGAATCCGCATCCAATTTAAATAACAATATCCAAATTTATTAAATCAATTTTTTTTATAAAAAATATAAAATTAAACAATAATTAAATATATAAACGGATGTCGAATTCGGATATCCGAATCCGTATAAATAAAGTAGATTCGGATAACGGATTCAGATATCTGATACTATTAACATCAAAAGTAAAGTGGATTCGGATAATGGATATCCAAAAATTCAGATCTGAATCCGTTGCGGATAATAAATCAAAATATTTAATTATATATTTTATATAACTACATAAAGCAGGAGTATTAAGCAAGCAATTTTGCTAGCTATCAACTACTACTTAAAATGTGAATTAATTTCTTTGCTGAACAATATGTATTTTAAGTAATTTCATTGGACAACTATTAACAACTATACATCATTAGTATTATAATAATTCGTTTGGTTTAGACCTTAGAGGTTATTAGTTACAAACTATAGCCGCTATATACACTAAAGTAAATTATGTTTTTATAATTTTTATTCGATTTTTGTATTTTATACTCTATTTCATATAAATCATATATGTCAAATTTTAAATTAATTAAAACTATTTTATTATTTATTTAAAATAAAAAATTAAATTATTAAATATATATTTAAAAATAATATTTTTGACCAATATGATAAATATATCGAATTAATTATATATGAATGTATTGTTAAATTTATCGATCAATTTGTTGAAATATTAATCCTCGTGAAATTAACTTGATCTCGTCTTAAAAGAAACTCTTCAAACTAACTTTCCTCTACTTTCAAACCAATATAATAATAATAATAGATCACTGAAAAAACAAAAAGAAAAGAGTGTTCTTAGCTTAGAGAAGAAAGTGAAAAACTTACAGAACAGCCATAACAGAAAGAGCCACAAACAGCAACAAACGTAGTAAAGACAAGAGCAGGTGTTAACGAGGAAGCTGCCGGTGATGGCATGTTAAGGTTGTCAGTAATAGTACTGTCACCACCTCCACCGGTGGCGGCGCCATTGCTAGTTGGTTTTGTTTCATTTGGTAGATACCTGCTTGTCAACAGCCCTTCTTCCATGCTTTCCCTCTCCATTTTCCTACGTTTGTTTAAAGTAACAAATTACCAAATTAAAAGAAGAATCTATCTGCCTTTCGTTTTCCATGTAAAACTTAACTAATTTTATATATAAACGACCCACGTTTTTTTTTTTTTTTTTTAACAATTTTTTATTTATCATTTAACTACTATGTTTTGCAAAGTGACATTAATTAGCCTTTATTTTAATACGAGACTAAATTCAAATTATTTATTTATTTTTTTAAGATTTGAAGATTTTATTTAAGTTGTAGTTCAATTCTCAACACTTATAATTTTTTTTTTTTCAGTTTCTTTTAGATTTCAATCTCCTTTAAACAAAAAATAATATATTTTTTAAAAATAATATTAAATATTTATGTTTTATTTATTTCGGATTAATTTATTTAACCTATATATATATTTAAAATACAAGTTAAAATTAGATGGTGGTTTTAGTTTACTATTTCGAGAAAAGATTCAAAAAAAAAAAAAATTAAAGGCAAAAAAACCCATTGAGTAACATTGGTCACAATTAAAAGTTGCTACAATCTTGTGGAATGATATATGTGGAGATTCGTATCCAATCTGCAAGGTATTATCCGTTTCGACTCGAAAGTTTCACGGTTTTGTTTCACAATTTATAACACCCTATCCTAAATCGGGAAACTCTGAGGATCTGCTATGATATATATGTACAGATTTAAATCCATACTTGTGAGGCGCCTTTTGTGGATTGCTCTAATATCATTTGTAGAGACCCGCATCCAACCTGCAAAATATTGTCCGTTTTGATCAGAATATCTCACGGTTTTGTCCCACAAAAGGTGTCTTTTGTGGGACAAAACCGTAAGACCTTCGGATCAAAGCGGACAATACATCGCAGGTTGGGTGCGGGTCTCCACAATATCATTATTAACATAAAAGAGATTTTATATTTGTTTATTTATGGACCTTATTATAATTATATTTTATTTTGCTCAATATATAAATTATTTTATGTTGCATTGACCATAGATCTTCTCAAAGGCCGCGTAGGCTGCCAGGCCCGATAAGTTCGGTTTGGTCGAGCCAGGTTTGGGTAAAAGTATTTGTAATTCGACCCGGCTCAAATTACTATTCAACAATTAAAAAAATATATTTTTATTCAAATTTAATTATAAAATATATATAAATATTAATATAAAAATAAAAATAATTTTTTAATAATTTATTAATTGCGAAATAAGCTTATAAGCTGGCCCGAACTCAACTCGAAACAAGCTTAGACAAAAAAAAAATATTTTTTCAGGTCTAGACCCGATCCTGCCATGGGCACCTCTAATTGACCATGGAGATGAGTTGTGGTGCCCACAAGAAATATAGTACTTATAGTTATTGCCACTAGATTATTTTTTGAATAATTTATGGGAAATTTGATATTAAATTTTAGAAAATACATACTTAACTTTTATTTATTTATTTATTTATTTATTTATTTATATTCCTATATAATTAGACTAGCTAGATGGATTAAAAAATTTGCATTACTTTTTTTTAGATTTCACAGTTTCATTGCAAACGAGAACAATTTTATTGATTTTTTATTTTTATTATTTTTATTTTTATTTCTTTTATTTAATGATTTTTATTTTATTAATTTTATCCATTTTTATTTTTTTGAGGTAAAAGTTAAATGGCTCTTAGTTAAGTTTGTTCATAACAAGTTTGAATTGAAAAAAAATCTTAAAACTCGGGTCCTGAATTGATACAAATATAACATGAAGTCCTAAAATTTGAATTTATGTAACTTCAGGTCCAAAAGTTGATTCTAGCTTATTTTTAAGTTCTAATAAAAAGGAAAGGAATAAGGTGATTTTGAAAATGGTATAAACTTAGAAATATGAGTTTTCTCTCACAAACTCCTTAATGAAAATAAATAATAATCTTCAATTATATAATAGATTGATTCTTTATAAATTTTAAATTAAGGCAACTATTGCTAAATCAACAATAATTTTAAGGAAAATACTATCTTATAATTTTTGTCCCAAATTTTTATACTCATCAAGATGACATATAATTATTGATTTGGTTGTAATATCTTATTTAAGAATTAGTCGACTTATCCATGAATTGGTAGATTTCATATTTGGAATTTATTCAATAATTAAAAATCATGTCAGAAATTACAAAAATTTAGGATAAAATTGATGGAACAAGTAATTTAACTCTAATTTTAATTACTTAAGTTAAATGTCTATTTTTTGTCATTAAAAAACTATGCTTAATATTATAAAGCTAATTATAGCTGAGAAAATTGCTACTATTAGGAGTTTTTTTTTTAATTTAATATTGTTTGTTGCTTAAGCTTAAGGAAGCAATTTTGACTTTAAAGTTTGGTTTGATTTAGCAAATAGAAACGTAGGCATAGAGTAGTATAGAGGTGCTCATAGATTGGGCCGAGCCACAACCCGACTTTTTTTTAAAATCTTTGTCCAAGCCTTGCATTATATATAAAATTTTATTTTTTAATATATTTTTATAAGTAAAATTAAATAAAATAATAATATTATAATAAAAACATTGTTTCAAATTGAGTCTGACCAGACAAAATAAAAAAAAAAATTTACTTAAACCCGATCTAATATAAATCGAGCCTGTCGGACCGGGCAGAGGCATGTGAGCTGGTCTAGAGTAGTGCGTATCATATGAGAATTGAGATGGGACCAAACACGTGATTTTTCAAGCTTCATTTCTCAATGTAAGGTTGAATACAATTTTGGATAAATTATTCATAAAATCTTTTTTAAATTTGGTTAGGTTGTCCAACTACCTTAATATTAAATATTAAAACCAATCTTAAATTAAAAAAAAAAAAAATCTTGTTGATGGAACAACCCTTAATTCAACCAATCCTTCTTAATTCAACCAACCAACCAACCAACCCTTCTCTTTTCTCTTTTTAATTAGTAAGTAGATTATGGTACATCCACTATGTGGGTTGATGAGTTAAAAAAATCAATAAAAATTATGTGAAAAATAAATTGATTAGTGGGTAGTTTATATATATATAGGTATTTATTTGATCTTTTTGTAATTTTATCAACTGAGTTGGTGTCACTTGATTCAGTGACGCCAACTCAGCCATTCTTTTTAATAATAATATAGATTTGTAATTTTACCAACTGAGTTGGTGTCACTTGACTCAGTGACACCAACTCAACCATTCTCTTTAATAATAGTATAGATACAGAAATAAGATGCAAAAACTGAATGTTTACAAAGTTAATTTTGATTGAAAAATAAATTTAAATCATCTTTATAGATATAATATTAAGAACGAGAAGAATAAATTGAGCCTTAAACTTTAGTTTCCCTAATGAAAAATAATTTATGTGATGTTGAACAATCTTTAGAAAAAAATCATTTTTGCAGTCTATGTTATCCGAATTTAAAAATGTCATATATAAATATGTTTATTATCCCTCAACACCATCAAAAGAGGGATTTATTCAAACTCTCAGAAATTTTTACGTTTTCTCAGGTTTTGGTGGCATTGAGTAAATGATGTTCATTAATTCAATTGAATTTGTGGCTAATCTGTAATACACTGTCCAAAAAGCCCAAAAGCTATAATATTTGGATATTTGTAAAAGCCTATCCAAATGAAGGTACAATTACTCGAATGAGCTGCCTGCAAAAGAAAATGCCAGAGACAGTTGACATTGCAACTTGTTTGTGGGTTTTAACAAAGCCCAAATGAACTGAAATTCCAACTTTAGATATATAACAAATATGTTTTAATATCATGATAAAAAATTTGGATGTTTCTTCCTTCATAATTTTTTTTCCCCTTCAATGTCTCAATGTATACTATACATAATATATAGGTCTTTTAAGACCAATATGTGGCAGTGGAAAAGGGTTCACCAGCATTATTACTCCCAGGCAATGATCACTTGTAAAAAGATAAGAATGAAAGTAAGCCATATGTATATTGTTTTTAGATATTGGTGCATTCATGCCATGCCAAGATTAAATCTTATAAATTACAGCAAAGGAGTGAGTGATGCTTGTATTTCCTCCAATGTTCTCCCCTTTGTCTCTGGAACCAACTTGGCCACGAATAGAACAGTTAAGCCTCCAATTCCAGAGAAAAAGAAAAATGTTCCTGCAATGATGTTTGCTCATACATTTTAGTTCAGAAATGTTAATTTACTCTGTTAGAGAGGGAGAGAAATGGAGATGACCTGCTGAGCTCCATTCCATCATAAAATTGAAACTGTAAGTAGTAATCCAAGAAGTGGACCAATTGACTAAAGTCACCAGGCTTCCAGCTTGAGCTTTAACATTTATAGGAAATATCTGATAAAGAATATGGACCATGTTTTAGTCAAATGGATCTCTTGTCTCCATCTATTGGAGCAAACTTGATATGTTAAATTCATCTATGTAAAACTGTTAGCAAGGATGAAAGCATTCGATCTCGAAATCGGCACATACCTCAGACATTATAATCCATGGTATTCCTCCCATGCCTATTGTGTAAGCTGTAGCAGAGACCTGAGTTTGCAGTATTGATCAGTTTATACATATAGTTTGGCTCAAAGTTAGAAGAATATATATATATATATATATATATATATATATATATATATATATAGTTGTGCATATGCATGCAGATTGTGTACTTGAGTAACCTGATCCTAGTCATGATTATGGCGATTGCCAAAATAAGTGCAAAGCAGACTCTAAGAGAAACTGATGTACCAAAGTGCCGGTAAGTGCTAGAAAGGGGGTAAGCGCCTTCAGATGGTGGAATTCCTGATTGTAAAATGACATCAAAGTTTTCAGAAAGAGAATTGGAAAACATTAAAATATATATATATATATATATTTATAAACTTGGTTATACCTTAAAGCAGAATGATAGTCCTATGAGGAAGCAGGAGAAGCACATTCCACTTGCAGAGACCTGCATAAATTGGATTGAAATACTACTTTTTTTGACTTGTTTGTTCAACAATTTTACTATCTTTAAAATGAATTCTTTAACAAAACTAACCAATAGAAGTGGTCGTCTACCAGATCTATCCATTAAAAATAAACCTACAATAGCTACTGGAATCTGCAAAAAAAAATAAAAATTATTGACATGTCTCAGAAATGCATGAAACAAGATTTGACATTTACTACAAGTTGGAAAAGAAGCCAAGAAAGTACCTGTACAATAGATAAAAGTTGAAGGCCAAGGGTACTTGATATACCTGTTGCAAACAAGAATTTGTATTTTCATTTTTTTTTTCTAATACCATGTCACACTTTTATTGACAACAAAAACAAAATAATTATATAGATTACCAGCTTCTTCAAATATGCTGCTAGAATAATATGCCATAGGACTGTTTCCTCCGAGCTGTTGCAATAGCATTAGGCCAACTCCAACCTGCAAATTCCAAGAAGCCCATATATACAATGATCAGGCAAGTCATAAAAGGTGATTATGGTTTATTAATCTAATGTTATTCTCAACTCACAATGAGTGAATTAGCATATCTCTTCCGGAACAATTCAAGGAAACTAGATTCTGTCTTTTGCTCAAGAGTTTTCATATAATCCTGCAAGAGAATGGAAGCACATAACATTTCTTGTTATCATTAGAAAATCAAGTGTATACAACTTTTCCTGGGAAAAAAATGAAAAAAAAAAAAAAAAAACACTATGAAGCTAAAATGCTACTCTGATATCAGCCGCTTCTTCAGAAATATCTGCGTTCTCTCCCCTAAGACGCTTCAAGGCAGCTTCAAACTCTTTTTCTCGACCAGATTTTGCCTGCAGAAGACGGTCATCTTTTGGCATTTACTTTGCCTCAACTCAAAAGTAAAGAATGAAGTGCATAATTTCTTTTAAATCTGGCTCTAACATGTTATGGACTTAAAAAAGCATCCAAGGAATGGCCAGAGACTACTGAGTTAGACTTACTAGCCATCTAGGGGACTCTGGAATGAAAAACAAGCCTATTATCTGTATTACACAGGGAATAACACCTGAAGAAAACAGAACAGAACTTAATTAAACACCACCTTTGGCTTAAGTTAATAGAAAAAAAAATAGAAGAGCAGAAGGATATTATATACCGATCATAGCCAGGGCGCGCCAAGAAATTAAGGTTCCAATGAAATATACAAGCACAAACCCAGAAGTAGTCATCAACTGCACAATTGCGAAAACACATATGTAATCAGTGATATGTTGACAAATCACACTGTCAAGTATTGAACCAGGGGGCTTAGCCCAATTGGTTCATGCAGTCACCCATAAGAGAGAGCATTTAGTAAGTCTGGGATTCGAATCCTAACATCTGCAATCCCTTCTCCTATTCCTAGACTAAAAGCCTTCTTTGTACTAGAAAAAAGAAAAAGGTTTAGTATTACCTGATTTGTTGATGCAAATGAACCCCGGTGACTTTTAGGTGTTATTTCTGCTATGTAAATAGGTACCTGTTTGTTGTTGAAAATTCAGATATCCATTATACATCTAAGTTACTTAAAAACTGTTTAATACATTACCACATAACAAATCATCGCAACTCCAACTCCGATTAACAGCCTTCCGATGTCCAGCCACAAAGCATTCTTCCAACAAGAATTGAACATTTAACTAGTAATTTAACTACACAAACTAGAAGTTTCATTAGCAAAGACCCTAGTGCTTCAGTATGGTTCTAGCAGGAGATATAATTAACAAGAACAGAATTTAGAGAATTATCCAACTCAAAACTCAAACAAAGCTTAGCTTTGAGGAAGGAAATAATTCAAAGTGGAAGTTAACCTTTGCAAATGCTATTGCTAGCCACCCAGCAGTGCAGAAAACTTCAGAGAACCACATTGTCTGTCTCACAGTACATCAACACATTAATTGAGAAGAATAAACCTTTATGCATATGAAGTTCAAGTTGAAATCCTATAGTATTATTACATCTTTGAAAGATGTAAAGGCTTAACCCAAAAAAAGAAAAGAAAACTTACACGTCTCCTACCGATAAGATCTGCTATTTTCCCACTTAAAATTGCTCCTACCATTCCTCCAACTGTCATTATTGAACCGAAAACGGAGTACTGCACATTGTGAAAGAAATTAGTTCTACTTAAATCCCGTTTCTTGTATTTTGCAGACATATTGACAGTTTAATGACTGCTTTTTGCCATACATGAAATTTTTTGCAGCACATTGATTGGTGACAAAGATTATCTAATACACGATCCTCCAAATAATAGAAAAACTTAAAAATAATTAAGTATACTCATGTCGGCCGCATTCCCATATCCGACACTCACCCAAATTCGAGTAAGATAGTTATAAACTCACCTTGAGCTTTCTTGTGCTTTAAGTAAGTGGAAGCTTATTGAATACATGAGTTTTCTGTTTCTAAAGAAAATAAATATTGAGTGGAAAAGATTGGCGTTTACTAACTGCTGCCACAGAGAGGCCCAAGTCCTCCATGATCCCAGTCTCCGCAGGTGATGAATAACCAAGCTGGGTTCATGCAAGTTACTAAGTTAGATCATTTTAAAAATTCAGTCAAAATTAGCAAATATATTTGATCTATGCTATTTTTCAATTTTTCTTCAAAGTACAAAAACACATATCATATACTTCAAAGTGAACATAAATTTAAGGTCTTTACCACTCAAATATAAAGAAGGTAGTGTAGAAAAAAAAAATTAACATCTTCGTGTTGGACAAATATTTACGTTGAACATTCACTAATGAATGATTATATTGTTGACTATCCGATAACCATTTTTCTATAAATTTAGTTGCTGTTGACGATAAAACCAAATTAAAAAGATAGGAACGAAGTAGTATGTAGAGGTGCTCATGAGCCGGGCTGGGCCGGGCCGCGACCCATTTTTTTTTTGCCCAGGCCCGGGCTTGGGTCGCCTAGGCCCGCCCGTTTAGGCCCGAATCACTGTTCACTGGAATAAAAAAATAATTTTTTTAATTAAAATTAAATAAAAATAATATTATAATAATAAAAAACACTGTTCCGGGCCGGGCCGGAACAGCATTTTGCCTGCCCAGGCCCGGCCCGTATTGGGCCGGGCCGGGCAGCCTGCCCGGCCCGTGAGCAGGTCTAGTCGTATGCTTTCTGATCGGTTTAAATTAAAATAATTTTAAATGTTAAAAAAATACTTTTAATGTTAAATAAATAATTGATAAAAACATGCATTTTAGATTAGTGATATGATCTTTAATATAAATCTAAGAGGTTATTGATTCAATTCTCATCACTTATAAAAATATTTAAAATAAAAAATAAAAAAATCGATTTTTTCCCTTTTTTTATTTTATTTTATCGATTGAACCGATTTTAAGTAGGTTCAAATAACACCTGTTTCTGTGTATAGCATCGGACTGACAAACACTCCAATTTTTGGTTGAACTAGTTCGACCAATCAATCTAATTTGATTTTTCATCCCTGAATAAAACTAGAAAAAAACTTATTGAAAAAAACAAAAAATTGTTATAGAAAAAAGTGAACATCTTCGTATCAAGCATATATGTATGTTGAACATTCAGTAATAACTATATTGTTGACTATCGGATAACCCATTTTCCTATAAATTTAGTTGGTTTTGACTTTTAGATAAACTAGGAAATACTTGGTGAAGACTACGGTGCAAACTTTTTCAATTGAAACAGTGCAAACTCTTTTATTATTCTAAAAAAATGGGATAAAAAGTAAAGTTAATGGGTTACTTAAAGAAAATTACAAAAAAGATAGAAAAAACGTATTTATTTCATAACAAAGGTAATTAAAAAAGAAATTATGTATTCTTATAATTAATAATAAAAAAATATTTAAAAAGAAATAAAAGATTAAAAAATAATTAAATTTGTGATTAGATTTATTCACGAATTACACTACTTGTCAAACTTATTAGTATAGTCGATTCAACCCATGATATTATTTTATAAATAAATAAATATTTAATTTTAAAATATCAATATAAAAACATTTTCAATTAAATAAAATTTGAATGAACTATTGAGCCAAATTCGATTTCAAATTTAAATTTTATAGGTATTGATAAAGTGTGATGCGACTCGATCTATACACATCTTCAAACAATAAATGTCTATATCAAAATTTTTTTCTTACTTTTTATATTTGTTAAGACAATATTTAATAAGCAATAACCGTTTAACTTTTTCTCTCCTTATACGCTCGAGAGTTCATTGAAACTCTTATAAGGGCAAGAGTTTTCTTTTTTAACGTAGCTTCCATTTTTATTTCATAAAAATCAATTTTTATATTTTTGGTATTAGATTGATAGGAAATATAATGACAACGAAAATTCACTTGACATCAATGAAAAATAATTAAAAACTTGAAAATTAATTTTTTTTTTTTTTTACAAAAAAGGGAATAAAATTTTCACGCTCACTAAAGCACAAAACGAATTTTTTCTCAAACTAAACTTATTTCAAAAGTAAGTTGTAGACAAAAAAAATTAGATTCGCCTTCAATTTGAAATGTTATTATATTTTATAAATAATTATGCTAGTTAATTGTAATTAAAAAATATAAATTTATAAATATTAAAATATCATGTTTAAATAACAATTTATCAATATTTTTTTATATTATTATTTATAAATTTATTAAAAAATATTGATTTTTTTAAAAATGATATTAAAAAATATTGATAAATTGTTATTTAAACATGATATTTTAATATTTATAAATTTATACTTTTTAATCACAAATTTAATTATTTTCTAATCTTTTATTTCTTTTTAAATATTTTTTATTATTAATTATAAGAATACATAATTTATTTTTTTAATTACCTTTTTCATGAAATAAATATTTTTTTTCTATTTTTTTGTAATTTTTTTTAAAGTAACATATTGACTTCTACTGTTTTATCTCATTTTTCAAAAATAAAGAAGGGATCGCACGATTTCCATTAGAAAAGTTTGCACTTGCGATTTGTGTTGCATTCATGGCTAGTACAGACTGTACAGTACTGACTGTCCTGATTATTGGATGGAATGCTGAAACTGAACCCAATTTTTCTTCGTTTAATAAATCAAAAACAATAGCAGGTTGTACTTTTAATTCAATAAAGATTTTATTAAAAAGTATCCGCAGAATATTTTTTAAAGTTATTATTTATAATAATATTTTTATTCAATATATTAAAAATGATGTATAAAATTATTAAATATTGTATTTAATACAATGTTTTTTTATAAATAATTTATTAATTAATCTTAAAGAGTGCCCTAAGAGCACTCGTTAACAAAACCCAATCAATAATAAAAATTTAATTTTTGATAAATTTAACTATTAAGAAAAAATTCACAATCGTTACATTTAAGTCCAAACGAATTATTATAATAGTAATGATGTATATTAATTCAAATTTTAAGTAGTAGTTGGTAGCTAGCAAAATTGCTTGCTTAATACTCCTGCTTTATGTAGTTATATAAAATATAAAACTAAATATTTTGACTTCAATTTTTTTTTAGAATAAAGATTTTAAACTTTTTTGTTATAAATGTAAATGTTTAATGGTTTTCAATGTCAATAAAAAAAAATTAGAAAAAGATAAAAATTTTAGATGATACACAAAAACATAGTGTAAAACATTTCAAATTAAAGAACAAGATTAACATGTAAGTAACATTTGGACAAGAAAAAAAAAAAACTTAAAAGGATTTGTACTCATAATCGTTTTTGTTAGCAGTTGATTGTTGCTCAAGGAAAAGAGAAAAAAAAAAAAAAAAAGAATATATATAATATCCAAATAAGTATTCAATTTTTACAAAAATATATACATGAAAATAAAATTTCCATCTTTTATTACATTACATTCAAATTATAAATCTTTATTCCATTTTTAGCGAAATTTGAAAACTTAATTAAAAGTCACATATCATAATATCTGTTATTAAAAAAGGAAGAGCAATTCATATACACTAAAGTAAATTATTTTTAATAATTTTTTCCATTTATAGATATTTTTGTATTTTTGTATTTCATACTCGATTTTATATAAATCATATACGGAAATTAACTTCGTCTTAAAAGAAACTCTTCAAACTAACTTTCCTCCACTTTCAAACCAATAATAATAATAATAATAATAATAATAATAAAACACTGAAAAAACAAAATGAAGAAGAAGAGAAAGAAAATAAAATAAAATAAAAGAAAAGAGGGTTCTTAGCTTAGAGAAGAAAGTGAAAAACGTAAATGTTTAATGGTTTTCAATGTCAAATAAAAATAAATTAGAAAAAGATAAAAATTTTAGATGATACACAAAAAACATAGTGTAAAACATTAAGTAACAAATATTTGGACAAGAAAAAAAAAAAAAAAAAAAAAAACTTAAAAGGATTTATACCCATAATCGTTTTTGTTAGCAGTTGATTATTGCTCAAGGAAAAGAGAAAATATATATATATATATATAATATCCAAATAAGTATTCAATTTTGTACAAAAATATATACATGAAAATAAAATTTCCATCTTTTATTACATAACATTCAAATTATAAATCTTTATTCCATTTTTAGCGAAATTTGAAAACTTAATTAAAAGTCACATATCATATGATCTGTTATTAAAAAAGGAAGAGCAATTCATATACACTAAAGTAAATTATTTTTAATAATTTTTTCCATTTATATATATTTTTTTATTTTTATATTTCATATTCTATTTCATATAAATCATATACGGAAATTAACTTCGTCTTAAGAGAAACTCTTCAAACTAACTTTCCTCTACTTTCAAACCAATAACAATAATAATAATAATAATAATAATAATAAAACACTGAAAAAACAAAATGAAGAAGAAGAAGAGAAAGAAAAGAGAGTTCTTAGCTTAGAGAAGAAAGTGAAAAACTTACAGAACAGCCATAACAGAAAGAGCCACAGACAGCAACAAACGTAGTAAAGACAAGAACAGGTGTTAACGAGGAAGCTGCCGGTGATGGCATGTTAAGGTTGGCAGTAATAGTACTGTCACCACCTCCACCGGTGGCGGCGCCATTGCTAGTTGGTTTTGTTTCATTTGGCAGATACCTGCTTGTTAACAGCCCTTCTTCCATGCTTTCCCTCTCCATTTTCCTACGTTTGTTTAAAGAAACAAATTACCAAATTAAAAGAAGAATCTGCCTTAACTTAACTATTTATAATTTTATATATAAAGAAACGACCCACGTTATTTTTTTTTTTTCTTTTAGCAATTTTTTATGTATCATTTAATTTCTATGTTTTGCAAAGTGACGTTAATTAACATTTTTCTAATAGGAAAAATCCAATTTATATATATATTTTTTAGATTTGAATTTCATTCCAGTTCGATTCTCAATACTTGTAATTTTTTCTTTTTCAATTTTCTTTACATTCTAAACTCCTTTATACAAAAAATACTAGTTTTTTTTTTTATAAAGGATATTAAATATTAAATATTTTTATTTATTTTTGGATTAATTTATTTAACCTATATATCTATACAACATCATTAAAAATAATCCCCTAATGTCATTGCTTGCCACATGTCAAGCTCTTTTGCTTGACATGTGGCAAGCTTTTTTTATTATTTTAAATTTAGTTTTTTTTATTTTTATAGATTTTATAGTTTTATTTTTTTAATTTATATTAATTTTTTAATTAATCATTTTTATTTTATTTTTAAATGATATATTTAAAAAGATCGGTCCGCAGATGGAGTTACAGGTCGATTTAGGATATATACTTGACTCGCTCCAGAAAAAATTTTAAAAAGAAAAAAACAAACTTGCTGCTAACCAGAGTGAGAAAGCCGGTCAAACGAGATAATTAAATATAAACCAAAATTTTATGTTAGTTATTTTTATTTATTATTTATTATTTGAATAATTAAATATGCAAAATAAAATATAAAAATGAGTTAGTAGTTCCTTAATTTAACCCCCAAAAAAAAAACGAATTTGCTTCTAATCTATGTGAGAAAGTCGACCCAACGAGATAATAAAATACAAACTATAATTTTATTTTGTTATTTTTATTTATTATTTTTTACCTCTTGTAAATAAAAATATACACTATAGATATGTTTAAAAAATGCATATAACTAACAATTGAAAATATATTTATATTACGTAATTTATAAATAAATAATTTTCATAAATTTAATTTTCATAATTAACAAAATATAATTATATTTATATTAATATTATTAAAATAAAAATTAAAAATTAAAAAGATAAATTTTATTTTATAAAATTTAATTTATTATTATTAATTAATTAAAAATTTAAAAAAATTCCTGGTGAAACGGGGGCATAATTCTAGTATACTTTAAAAATACAAGTTAAAAGATTGTGATTTTAGGTTACTATTTCAAGAAAAGAATCAAATTTTGGCAAAAAATATCCTTTGAGTAACATTGGTCACATTTAAAAGTTACTACAATCTTGTTGGAATGATATCATTATTAACCTAGAGAAGTAGAGACAGATATAGTATATTTGTTTATTTATGGATCTTATTATAATTATATTTTATTTAACTTTATATATAAATTATTTTATGTTGCATTGACTATAAATTTTGACAATTCGAGTATTCATATTATTTTTGTGCATTTTTAGTATCATAATTGTATTTATGATATTTTATATTAATATAAATTTTGACACATTCGTGTATTTCTATCGTGTTCGTTTTTTTTATATATTATATCATATTTTAATTATTTTTTTTATCGTATTCAATATTATCAAATGTAATTGATCAAGTTGGGGTGCCCACAAGAAATATAGTACTCATAGATATTGCACTACAGCACTAGATTGTTTTTTATTGCACTACAGCACTAGATTGTTTTTTTTAATCTTTTAGGGGAAATTTGATATTAAACTTTAGAAAATACATACCTAACTTTTATTCATTTGTCTTCCTATATAACTAGACTAGCTAGATGGATTAAAAAAATGCATGATTTTTTTTCTAGATTTCACAATTTCATTGAATTTAATTTTTCTATTTAATTTTTATCCATTTTTCCTTTTTGGAGGTAAATTTACCATCACAATTAATAAATTGTCTATGTCACATCGTGGCTAACTAAATTCATGTCACATCAAAAAATTTACCCTTCACGTAAGTTAGATGGCTTGTGGTTAAGTTTGTTCCTAACAAGTTTTGAATTGAAAAAAATCTTGAAACTCGGGTCCTGAATTGATACAAATATAACATGAAGTCTTAAAATTTGAATTTATATAAACTTCAACTCCAAAAGTTGATTCTAGCTTATTTTTAAGTTCTAATAAAAAGAAAAGGAATAAGGTAATTTTGAAAATGCATATAAATATAGATGTAAGACCCCAATCTCGTATTGAAAAATTTTGAGAATCTGTTATGATATATATGTTGAGACTTAAGCTCATACTTGTGAGACGCCTTTTGTGGGACAAAATCGTGAGATCTTCAGGTCGAAACGGACAATACCTCGCAGGTTGGGTGCGGGTCTCCACAAATGGTATCAGAGTAATCATCAGTCGGAATATGAGAACTAAGTGCTGCATCGTGAGAGTCACCTCTAAAATCCTGAAGGAGCTAAGTGCTACATTGTGGGAGCCACCTCTAGAATCCCAATGCCCGGTGTGATCCTGCATCTGTCTGTTCTGTGTTGGGTTTGACAAGGATGTTAAGCTTTAACGGGGAGAGTTTGTAACACTCATATCCCACATCTAGAAACTCTAAGGATCTGCTATATATATGTAGAGACTTAAACCCATACTTGTGAGGCGTCTTTTATGGGACAAAATCGTGAGACCTTCGGGTCAAAGCGGATAATACCTCGCAGGTTGGGTGCGGGTCTCCACAAATGGTATCAGAGCAATCACCAGCCGGAACATAGGAGCTAAGTGTTACACCGTGGGAGCCACCACTAGAATCCTAAGGGAGCTAAGTGCTACACGGTGGGAGCCACCTCTAGAATCCTAAGGAAGCTAAGTGCTACACGGTGTGAGCTACCTCTAGATTCCCAACGTCTGGTGTGATCCTGATTTTGTCTGTTCTGTGTTGGGCTTGACGAGGACGTCAAGTTTTAACAGGGGAAGTTTGTAACACCCACAATCCCACATTGAGAAACTCTGAGAATCTGCTATGGTATATATGTTGAGATTTAAGCCCATACTTGTGAGGTTCCTTTTGTGGAACAAAATCGTGAGACATTCGGGTTGAAACGGACAATACCTCGCAGGTTGAGTGCGGGTCTCCACAATAGGTATTAACTTAAAAATATGAGTTTTATCTCACAAACTCCTTAATGAAAATAAATAATAATCTTCAATTATATATTAGATTGATTCCTTATAAAATTTTAAATTAAGGCACAATATTTGTCCTAGATTAACTTCCATATAATTACAACTCAAAAAAGCCATCAATTATTGCTAATTCAACAATAATTATAAGGAAAATACTATGTCTTATAATTGTTATCCCAAATTTTTTATTCATCGAGATGACATATAATTATTGATTTGGTTGTGATATTTTATATAAGAATTAGTCGATTTATCCATGAATTGATAGATCCCATATTTAAAATTTATCCAATAATTATAAATCATGTTAGAAATTAAAAAAATTTAGGATAAAATTAATGAAACAAGTAATATAATTCTAATTTTAATTTACTTAAATCAAATGTCTATGTTTTGTCCCATTAAAAAACTATGCTTAATATATAAAGCTAACTATAGCTGACAAAATTCCTACTATTAGGAGTTTTTTTTTTTTTTTTAATTTAATATTGTTTGTTGCTTGATGAAGCAATTTTGACTTTAAAGTTTAAATTTGATTTGATATAGCAAACAGAAACGTAGGCATAGAGTAGCATATATCATGTGAGATGAGACCAACCACATTAATTTTTAAGTTTCAATTTTTTAATGTAAGGTTCGAGTACATTTTTTACTAAATTATTCGTAAAATCTTTTTTAGATTTGATTGGATTGTCCAACTTCGTTATTATTAAATATTAAAAAAATTAAATATTAAAACAAATCTTTTTTTTTTTAATTTTAAATCTTGTTGATGGAACAACCTTTAATTCAACCAACCCTTCTCTTCTCTCCTTTTAAATTAGTAATAAAGAAATCAGATGCAAAAATTGAACGTTCATAAAGTTAATTTTGATTGAAAAATAAATTTAGATCATCTTTATACATATTATATGAAGAACGAGAAGAATAATTTGAGCCTTAAACTTTAGTCTCCCTAATGAAAAATAATTTATGTGATGCTGAATAATTTTTAGAAAGAAAAAAAAAAAGTTATTTTTATTTTTGCAATCTATATTATTTAAATTTGAAAGTGAATATATAGATATGTATCCGAAGTAGATTTTATTTTCAGCTTTCAAATAAGCATATTATCAAACTTCTTCTGTCTGCCAACTTTCTTTCGTTCAAGGACTGTTTCTTGTATTCCTGCTTTTCCAAAGAGAGATGTAAGCATTGATCGAAAAGAAAATATAATCTAAAATTTAATTCAATTAATTTATACAATCACTCTTAAAAAATAACATCCAATAAATTTAAAATTCGAATCATAATATATATATATATATATATATATAAATCTTTCCTCTAATCTCAAGCTAAAGCCTAGCCTTTTTTGTAAAAAAAAAAAAACATTTTTACTACAAATGGAAAAGTTCAAAGTTGCCATCTGCATTTTGTTTGATAACTTTGATTTACATAAGGATTTTAATAACTTTGATTTACATAAGGATTTTAGATTCGAATCAAAATCCTTTTTTCTTATTATTTGGATAAAAAAAAAACCTTTCAACTGTAGTAACTGTTATGATCATGACTGAGAGAAGACAAAAACTAGGCAGGCAAGCAAATAAAATACTGGATAGGTTTATCTAAGGCCTTAAGAAAACAACTTAGAGCTGTCATTTACAACTTTCAGATAAACTGTCTTCCCCTGTGGTAATTTTCAAACTTTCTTTTCTTGGGGGTGATAAGAAATTTATTCAAAGTGCCAAATGGATGCAACAGCTACCCAAGTACACGAGAAGTATACAAGGGATTAGCACCTCATTGTTCAGATACTATGTTGCTCCGACTTTTCATTTTTTTTGAAATACTTATGTCCGACACTCACATCCGAATCCGAGTAACATAGTTCAGATACATTATTGGTAGAAAGCATATCAAATAGTAACTTGATACACTTGTTCTCACTGTGGAGAACTAGTAACTGATGCTTGTATTTCTTCTAGGCTTCGCCCCTTAGTCTCCGGTACCATCTTTGCAATAAATATGACATTCAGACCACAAATTGCTGAAAATATGAAGAATGTCCCTAAAATATATTGCACTTAGAAAAGTCATTTCTTACATCAAAAGCTAAAGAATGTTACACCTGACAAAGTTGGGGGAGACACTACTACTTACCTGCTGAGCTCCATTGAAATAAGAAGTTAAAATTGTATGAAACAATCCAAGAACAAACATGCCCAATGAAACTGGCAATGCTCCCAGCTGCACCTTTTATGTTTATGGGAAAAATCTGAAACAAAATCCTTCACTGTTAAATATGTGCAGTAAAACATATTTATGATCGGCTCTTGGTGAATTTCAGAAATAGATGGATACTATGTTACTCGGACTCGGATGTGAGTGTCGAATACAGGTATGTTCAATTTTTTTAAGTTTTTCCATGTATTTGGAGGGTCCTTGGAGGATCATATCCCCATACCTATGTCCGGATATGTGTCGAACACGAGTACTCCAAGACTATGTTACTCCGACTCGGATGTGAGTGTCGGACACAGATATGTGTACAAAGGGTATGTTCAATTTTTTCCAAGATTTCCATGTATTTAGAGGATCCTTGGAGGATTATATCCCCATACGGCCCTACCCATGTCCGGATATGCGTCGGATACGGGTGTCGGACACGGATACTTAAAAAAAAAATGAAGAGTCGGAACAATATAGCTCCAAGAAAATGAAAAGTCGGAGCAACATAGGATGGATATGTAGATGGAGAGAAAACAAAGTAAATTAACCTCTGCCACTATAATCCATGGAATTCCTTCCATGCCTACTTGGTATGATCCCATATACAGCTGAAAGAAAAACCAAATAATTAAATTTATCTCTTAATCTCTTGCATATGTAGCTTACATATAAATATACACTACACTAATTAAAAAAAAAATGAAACTACATCCTCTTATGCAATGCCAAAAGAATAGAACTTACCCATATGCTAATCAGTGCCAAAATTGGAGTTCCTTCACTCCACCAGTGATTGTCCTGCTTGTGGTAACTGAAGTTTTAGTACATCGTTATATGCACAAAGAACAGTTAAAGGTAAAAGAATGTAGGTTTTTCAACTTCTGTAAAGAAACCTGTAAAAGGAATGATATTCCAGTAAGGAAGCTGCCGAAGCATAATCCGCCTGAAGATACCTGCAACATATTCGAATATCAGCTAACAGTTTAGCCAGAAAACACCTTCCAATTCTAAAAGTTTCTCAGTTTTCTGACCAGGAGAAGTGATCGTCTTCCAAACTTATCGATTAAGCTTGCACCAACAATACTCATTATTATCTGTAAACATGAATATACAATCAGTTTCTGTGATATGCACTTCACATCCAAAGTTAACTTAACAGTATAGGACCTCGACAACAGCCAACGTACTAAGCCCGATGTATTTTGATAAGCCTATAGAAAGAAAAAAAAAAGAATTTCATCATGTTAAATGTTGATATTTTTTTCATTTTAATAATGTAATATATACATTATTAGGTTTTAGGACACATAATTTACCTGCCGAGACAAAAATAACACCCGAGTAATATGCATATGCATTGCTTCCTCCCGAGTGCTGCAGTGCCATCAGCCCAATTCCAATCTATGTGCAATGTGAGAAGTGTCATAAATAAAAGAAGATTTACAAAGAGAAATTAGAAATTTTCGAAACTATGTTATAATTCTTACAATCAGGGGATGAGCATATTTTGGCTGAAATAAATCTAACATTCCTCCCCATGAGAATATTTTGAGCGATTCTGTATAATCCTGAAAAAGATCTGATCTTATTTCTTTTCTTCATGCAACATGTAATCTATATTCTTTTAGAGAAGTTCTGCTATGAAGAAATAAGTTTAAATGGTACTTTTATAGCAGTTGCTTCCTCAAAAATATCGGCTTTCTCTCCCCTGAGGGACAGTAGAGCAGTTTCAAACTCCTTTTCTCGACCAACTTTTACCTACAGAGAATTACTTGGTAGTAAGGGATCAAAGTTAGAGCAAAACTATATTATTGCTGCCATTGTTTTGCAAAATATTGTAAAATGCCAGTATCTAAAATAATGTTTAAACATTGTGTTTTTGAAATGTTTCTGGCTTAAAGCAATCAAAAGTTGAATTCTTTAAGTTTAGGTAGGCACTTCATCTAGATTGAAACCTATGTTACTCGAATTCGGGTGTGAGTGTCGAACACGGGTATGTTCAATTTTTTCCAAGATTTCCATGTATTTGGAGGGTCCTTGGAGGATCATAAACCCATACCCATGTCCGGATATGCATCGGACACGGGTACTTCAAGAAAAATGAAGAGTCGGAGCAACATTGACTGAAACTGCAAACAGAACCTTAAAATCTGACTCACCAGCCATCTAGGAGACTCTGGAATGAAGAATAGAAGTGGGAGTTGTATTAGACTTGGAATAATACCTATATGTAAAACCATTTCCAAAGTTAACTACTTAACTTCAGATTGCATTACTAATACAGTTTACATGGAAGAAAGTTTTAAAAGTTACCTATTAGAGCCAAGATACGCCAATTGATGAAAGGACCAATTATATACATCATAGAAATGCCTATGACACCCATCATCTGCAGAATCAGCTGTAGTAAGAACATGATGCACCAAGTAATTATGAACTGAATTTTATTAAGTTCAGAATTTGCCTGTACTACAGCCGTAAATCTTCCCCTAAGATTCTTGGGTGTTATCTCTGCAACATATACAGGTATCTGATTGGGATTGAAATATTAATACCATTATCCATCATCATATAATTAAAAGTATCAAATTGGAAAATGAAATCTTTACAACAGATACCAAATAACCAGCAATTCCATTCCTGAATCCCAGCAATAATCTTCCTACATCAAGCAACCAAGGAACCTTTTCCAACACATGAAAATTCAACATTAAGCAAGGAAAATCAATTGATTAGATTATAGAAAACAACAGGAATTAGTTCAGTTAAGATCTCCAAGATGTAATCTTCTTGGCAAAGGAATGGAGCATATGACATAAAGGAAAAGTTGGCAGAGAATGAATGACAGAAGAGACCTTTGCAAATGCTATTGCAAGCCATCCCGCAATGTAGAATAAGTTCAAAACCCACATAGTCTGGTTCAAGACATTTGAGGAATTAGACATGATTTTCCAACCAAAATTCAATAAATGGCTTAGAGATGTTTGGTCAGTTCAGTAGTCATGTAGAAGCTTACGCCTTTACGACCAAGGAGATCTGTCGTCTTCCCACTTGCTAATGCGCCTAGAATTGATCCAAGATTTAACATTGAACCAAAAAGTGAAAACTGCACAACACAGAGAGTTGTTAAAAACTCAAATTAGCTTCTCTTTACACCCACATAAGTAAGAAAAATGAACATTAGGACCAATGTGCTTAGCATATTGTTTTACCTCTGCAAGAGAAAGACACAGGTCCTCCATGATTACAGACTGAGTAGGTGATGAATATCCCATCTGTGAAAAAATCATGAAAAGGGAAAAGGAAAAAAAGGTTCAAGCAATAATTTCCATTTCCTCAGTACTAGCAGACAATCAAACTACAAAAAAAAAAAAAAAAAAAAAAACCCAGTATTTACATGCTAACTAAAATTGGGTCAGAAGTAGAATAGATTGTCAACCATATGGAAAATGCTCATGGAGAAGTAACTTTTGCTTGCCAATTGCCATATATAGGATGTGGTGATTGATCTACTTATACTTACAGCACATCCAAAACCAAAGGCAATGCAAGCTGCCACGAAGGTGCTAAGAACAAGTGTAGTAGTGACACTTGAACTATTCTGCTGCTCACCACCAACATCACCATGTCCTTCTCTAACAAGCAAAGACTGTGTCACTGTTGCCCTTTCTTCCCCCATCTATTCTTGTCTTGGAAAGAAAAAAAAAAAAAGGAATGATCAGAATGTTAGAGGAAAATAAAATTGCTCGGGATCTTACATTAAATTTGGGTTTCCTTCTACCTCGTTTGGCTAACTACCCCCAACCCCAAGGGCCATGAAATCCAAATGCAAAAAAAGGACATTTTTGGGTCTATAAAAAAGGATTATAACCACTCTATATCTTAGGAAGTAGAGGAAATGAGCGTGCAGTTGAGTCATACCTCTGGAAAGTTTCCCAAATTATTAGGGATGTTTGAGATAATTTGACTTTCAACTTTGAAAAAGTGCAGATAACTTCAACATGTGTAGCTCGTGGTGATCAAAAAGAGAAGTAAAAAAACTAAAAGGACCAAAGGAAATACTAATTGGGTTGGGGGACATTCAGACAGGCTCATAACTGATGTATCAGTGGGGGACCAGGGCTGACCCACCCAAATCATCCTGTGATGGAAATTTAGCCAAGACAGAAGATATTATGTAATTATTTTCTGGACTCCCACTAAAAAAGAAGTGGGGTCAAGGTCAGTCAATTTATGATGAAAAAGCTTTTGAAGTTCAGAAATTTTTAAATGTTCATAAAAAGCAGAGTTTTTATAGTCAAAGAGAAGTCATTGTGACTAAAGAAGCTCCTCAAGTTCATGAGAAGCATACAAGAGAAGGGTGCCTCAGTTTTCCTAACACATGAATAATCAGAATAAATTAGATGCAATGGCTTCCTAGAATTTCACTCATTCCAGAGAATGACTGAACATTGATGCCTGTATTTCTTCCAGAGTTTGCCCTTTAGTCTCCGGTACCATTACTGCTCCAAGCAAGAAACTTGCACCAGAAAAGGCTGAAAATATAAAGAATATCCCTGGAATTGTGCCATAAACACAGTTAGTATTCCCAAGATATAAAGCATGAAAACAGCGGATGATGTAAAAGAAGTCATGGTCACCTGCCGAGCTCCATTGAGTTAGGAAGTTGAAGAAGTATGCAACAAGCCAATTACAAGCATTGCTGGCCAAATTGCAGATGCTTCCAGCTGAACCCTTTACATTTACAGGAAATACCTGAGACAAAACCCAATGTAGTAACCAAGTTGAGTCAAAACAGTTCGACTTCTTAGTAAACAAAAGAAAAAGAAAAAAAAAACACAGTTTACATACCTCGGATACTAAAAGCCATGCCATTCCTGCCACTAACGTATATGATGCCATAAATAACTGAAAGCAGAATCAAATATTTAGTACCAGTAATGAAAGAAGAAAAAAACATAGAAGCCCAAAATTTTGTTAGTAAAATAATGTAGTATTACCAATAAGCCAATGAGTGCAAAAATTGGAGCACCCTGATCCCACCAATTAAAGTCCTGTTCATTGCAACTGAGATTTCAGGATATAATTAACTTCACAAACAACATCAAAGGGGCCAATAAATGTAAGTTTTTCAGAACCTTTAAGAGGAATGACAATCCTGTGAGGAAGCTACCCAAGCATAATCCAGCTGAACAGACCTGCAAATAAGTTCCAGTATTGGCTCATTGTTCAACCATGCAATAAGTTCCCAACCAATTTAAAAAAACAAACATCATTGTCTAACCAGTAGAATTGGTCGTCTTCCAACTTTATCAACTAAGATGATACCTAAAACACCTAACAATGTCTGCAAAAAAAAAGACAAAGACAATTCTTTAGTTTCTGATACTGCCACCAAGCAAAATCTGGCTTTAAACTACACTTTAAAAGGTGAAAGAAAAAACCTGAACAATTGCCAATGTAACGAGTCCAATCATGCTTGATATACCTGTTATAAGTAAGAATTTCATTTAGTTAAAGTTTTCATATGGGTTTTTCTTAAAGTTGGTAAAAGAGTATGATGTCCTGCAATTTACCAGCTGAGAGAAATATAGCACCGGAATAATATGAAATGGCAGTAATCCCCCCCAAACTTTGCAATATCAACAACCCAGCAAAAATCTATATGAAATGTGAGAGATATCAATAAATCAAATTTAATCATATTTAAAGAAATTGATAAACTAGCAACCAAGTCACATGGCTTACAAGTAAGGGACGAGTGTACTTCTGCTCAAATACATCTAATATACTACCCTTTGAGGCACTTCGCAGGAATTCTGTATAATCCTGATAAATTGCAACGAACATATATAAACAATAAAACTCAGAAAGAAGAAGCTTACTACTTTACAAAATTTAAGGTTAGTCATGACAGCAAAGTTTAGAACTAAATCTTTTGCCTAATTTTGTGTTTAAGAAAGAGATAAAGGTTAC
The DNA here is from genome assembly GCA_030761205.1 of Fremontodendron californicum. Taxonomy (NCBI): domain Eukaryota; kingdom Viridiplantae; phylum Streptophyta; class Magnoliopsida; order Malvales; family Malvaceae; genus Fremontodendron; species Fremontodendron californicum. The sequence goes on from JAULJL010000005.1 coordinate 1,582,449, forward strand.
TTTGATTTCTGTTGCTTCCTCTGAAATGTCAACTTTGTCTCCCCTGAGGGACTGCAGAGCAGCTTCAAAGTCTTTTTATCGACCAACTTTTGCCTGGGCAGAAATTCTTTCAATAACTGCAGGAATATGATTTTGTTTTCTTTTTCCCTAAACATTTTAAGGTAGGGAAATTTTAACTGAAATGTAAAATAGTTGGACTCACCAGCCATCGAGGAGATTCTGGAATGAAGAAGAGGAGTGGGAGTTGAAGTAGACCAGGAATAGTAGCTGTATGTAAAATCATTCCAAAGCTGTCACAATCAGATTGCATAACCAAATACATGATTGACTGGAAATAGGATTTAAATTGTGTTCGCCGGACGTGTTTCCGATAGCGTCACGTTTATCGCGATTTTGGAGGTAATGGATGCTATCGTGACGGTCAATTGCGAAATATCGATCGTGAATATCGATGATGGAGAGAGTTAAAGGCCGTAACATCGCGTTGTGGTCGCTATTTAAATGGCTGACTGGAAATAGAAGTTACCTATTAGAGCCAATGTGCGCCAACTGACAAAGGAACCAACAACATACATGAATGACAAGCCCCAACAAACCATCAACTGCAGAATAAGTAGGGGTAAGAATTATGATGGATTACAACTACAAATATCTGAGTTTGATAAATAGTTGAGTCTACCGTTCCCAGGGCTGAAATTCTTCCCCTGAGATTCTTGGGAGCTATTTCTGCAACATATATGGGCATCTGTTTCATATTTAATGGTAAAATACTATTAGTCCTATCCATCAGAATTTGAACATCACATTGCATAACTGCATCAAATTTCAGATACAAACTTGAGAGATGAAGTTACCAGATAACCGGCAATTCCATTTCTAAAGCCCAATGCAAATCTTCCAAGGTCAAGCAACCAAGGAACCTTTTTCAAAAACACATGCCAGTTTAGTGTTATGATTTATGAACTGAAAGCAAAGCAATGAAATATCAACAAAAACTGATGAGACTACGAGTAACATGCATCTAATTGGTCCAAAATTCCAACTGAATATACTTCTTGAATATCTTCAATAATCACATTATGCTGGCTTATTACTGTTCACTAAGGAATATGACTAGGCAGCTCTACAAAAATTAATTTGGATAAAGAAGCACATCGAAGCCATTTCTTTACGAAATCTAATTGGAAGTCAGTTGTCACCAAGCAGCCTTATGGACTTATGGTAGAGCATCTGATTTTCTTAACATTTTAGAGAAAACAATAAATGGTTGGATCTGTTTTAGTAACTAAATCAAGCATATGGCATACAAGAAATAGTAGTGGCAAATGAAAGGTAGAAGAGTTGAAACCTTTGTGAAAGCTATGGCAAGCCACCCACCAATGTAGAACAAATTCAAAATTCACATAGTCTGATACAAGATATGGAGTTACTAATTGTTATTTTCAATTAACATTCAACAGTAAGGTTAAAGATTTTTGCTCAGTCATGACAAAGCTTACGCCTTTGCGACCAAGAAGATCTGTTATCTTCCCACTTGTTACTGCACCAAGCATTGCTCCAATTGTCAGCAATGAACCAAAAAGTGAAAACTGCAAAAACAAATAGTATAATTGTAAATTCAATAAAGGATGGTCAAATGCAATTAAAAATTTATAAACATAGTAGAACATTCCATTATAATTTGATGTCTTAATTCTGTAACCCAATATCACATGTAACAGAAAGAACAACTGAATTATAGACAAAAAGGTTGACACTGTCCCATTATCATGAAATATTTCCCATTTCTAATTACAAAATAGAACAACTCTGCCATATAGAAGAAGAAAAAAAACCCAGAAAAGTAGCTAAAGACTTAAATATAGTTATTGATACTACTTCTGCCACAGAAAGACCCAAGTCTTCCATGATTCCAGACTGAGTAGGTGATGAATATCCCACCTGCAAAACAATCACAGAAAAGTAAGTCCAGCCCTTGAAGAGTTAAGAGAGAATTTTTTTTTTTTTTTCACTTGTCTTAAAAAATGGACTTTACAGCATTTCCAAATCCAAAGGCAATGTAGGCATTCACAAAGGAACTAAGAACCAGAATACTGGTAACACTGGAAGCAGCCAAATTGGGTACACCTCCAGCACCACCATTTCCACTTCTAACACAATCTTCATTGATGTTGTCATCAAGCAAAGATTCAGTTAATGCTGCACTTTGCTGGTTTGCCATAGATAGTTAGCTTGAAATACAAAATATATGTGAACATTAACAAGAGAAGAACATATATAAGAGGATTTTGAAGTCTTACATGAAAGTAGTTGGCTTCCCTTACTTATAGCAAATTAGCAACACTTAAGTGAAGTTCCATTGATATTTATTACTTTTAACGACAATTTAAGATAAAATTAACAAGAATTAAAAGATAAGTTCATGTAATTCCATAAGAAATTAATAGCAGACTAGTAGTTGGCTGGGATGACAAGTTGCATAAGTACTCTTGATCATGCAGAGTGTAGGCCTAAAAGGTACCTTCACTGATCAGATATTACTTTCCTTTGAAAACATTTTCCAGTTCTCAGATTCATTCAACAGATTGTTGGACATACCTACCATTCTCTGAGACAAATAGTTTTCTCAATTATATAATTAGCTACAACCCCATTGTGCCATATGTTTTTCTCTTTTGACCATTGTCTCATCAAACTGAAATAAATATGGATGGCATGAACTTACTTTAAATATCCAACATATTGAAGTAGGGTTTAAATTCATCTGTCCACAAAATCTTTGCTTGTTAAAAAGCAGGTTGCTAATAAAAGTGGCTCCACCTAAAGAATGTGATATGAATAAAGTACATTCAAAAATTTTTTTTTTTCTGTTTTTTTTTAACCATTTCACATTTTCAATCCATGATTTTAATGATGTTAATATTTTATGAGATAGATGGAATTAAAAGAAATGAGTAAATGATTGTGGTAAATAATAACTCTTTAAATTGGGAATTAAAGTTTAAGGACCAAATCTCATTTTCCTTTGTCTGTGACAAAATATGTGTATGTATATGTTAATAAAGCATGATTTTTGCTATGAATTGACATCTAAAGCGAAACATGATTTTTTCTTTTGTTTTCTTCATGAAACCACATGATTGTGCCTTTTTCTTTTTCTGGCTATAAAAATATGATTAATATATACTTAATTGAGGTCTAGCATGGCTGAAATATTGAAATGGGAAATCTTAGGAACGTGGCTTTTCACCTAAAAGTAAGACCTAATGGTTTAGTTCCAAGTTCCAACCTTAGTTGACTGAGAAAGTGGGAAGTCAAAGAAATGGGAAGCTGAAACAGTGAAATGATATTGATATACATTAATTTCACCTTACTTCTTATCTACTACCCACATTGATGTAAGAAAATGTATATAGATAATCATGTTTTAGTTCACTCTATTATCAGTTTATGTGCTGAGTTTCAGATTTCTTGACTGATGACTTCATCAGAAATGCCAGAAAAATGCTACTCAATATAGCAGAAGAAGTATACAAGGGTATGCTCAATTTTCATTTTAAGTTTTTACCAAAAGGACGTGGCCCCTATTTAAATTCCTGATTTAACCCAATGAAACAAGCTAAAATCCAAAAAGTAGAGCAATAGGCATTTTCTTTTGTTAATTGTGCCTCTACTTTTTTTGCAGCCAAAATTGTAGCTAAAATAATTTCATTTCCAGAAGAAAACAGAACAAGCCTGCCAAATAAACAGCAGAGAAGCTTAAAATAGTTAAATATATTATTGCTTTTACCTCTGCAACCGAAAGATCCATGTCTTCCATAATTCCAGACTGTGTAGGTGATGAATACCCCAACTACAAAACAATCACAAAAAACTAAGTTGAGCCCTTGAAAGAGTTAAGGGAGCTATTCTTTTCACTAGTCATAAAAACCATGCAAGCCGTCACAAAGGCACTGAGTAGAAGAGTAGCGTTGACTTCTGAAGCTGCAGCCAGAGGCAGACATCCTCCAGCACCACCATTATTTTCGTTGCTTATAATTATGAGGTTGTCGTGTCTTTGTCTGAGAAGCAAGGTTTCAGTTACTGGGATCCTTTGCTCAACCATAGATGGTTGGTTAGCTTGAAAGTTCAATCATGTAAATAATTGGATGGCATCTAATTTCGAGCATCTTTTAACTACAAGTAAGAGTTTCCAAATCTACCTATAGGCATTAAGAGGCTTAAATTAATGGTTTATTGGCGTTTGGAAGCCTAGTCAGATTGTAAGTTGACTTCCCTTAATTTATTGCAAGTATCAGATATTCAGTTCACCTTCTAGTACTTAGTACTATTCAATAAAGATTAAGAATCCGTTTGTTTCGCGAAAAATGACTTTCGAAAAATGTTTTCAAGAAAAAAGGTACTATTCAATATTCCCATGTTGTACTTCTGATAGCAGGTATCCCCTGCTTCTTTGGATGAATGAATACACATCAATTATCCAAAAAAGATGCCCAAAAATAGCATATTAAGCAGAGCTTAAACTTCCTTGCGAAATGAGAAATCCATCTGAAAACCATCACCAATTCCTAACCAGATTCCCTGTTGACCTAAACAAGCACCATTAAAGTGTACTGTGTACAGCTACAAGCTCACCCAGAAATATAAATTCTTGTCAAATAATTAAAAAACAAAAAGTGACAACTCCCCATGCCCATCATCTCCAAGGGTTCTCGATATTTTACTTTAAAAAACAGGAATAGCATATCAGATATCACTGAAACAATTACATGTTACAATTTTCAAGTACCAGTACAGTTAACAATAAGTTCACAAAACTTATTGAAATACCTCTATCTGCAGCCTTGGAAGAGCAGACATCTTTTCAAAGTGTAACTCATTCAACAAATAAAAACCACATGCTTGTGGCAAAATACATTATCAAACTCCAAAGTTCTCCTTAACTGTACAGCACCATTGACAAATCATTCATATCCAAGAAAATCAGTTAGGTTCTGGACCTTTTTGCTGCAGCAAGTTCAACGGTCACAATGAAAGTTGACTTGCCTGCTTCCCTTAAATACTGGATATCTCCATTCATGAGTTTTACCAGCTTTCTGCTGATGAGCAAACTGATACCCTCCTCTGATGCATCTCCATCACTTTCAAACATTTGGTTCAGCAATGCTTCAGGTACTCCGCCACCGGCATGTGTTATCCTGATCCAAAATATATACAAAATGTCTTTTACTTTTGGTTGACTTCATATTCAGGAAGAGTTCAGTTGTGCCTAAAACTAAGGAATATATATACCAGCTCCATATACATACTACTGATGAATCAATCTAAAAAATGGAAACAAGATGCTTAAATTGGTGTGCAGGCACATTCTCCTCTTTTTTGACGTATATTTAGGACATATGCCAACTATTAGTATGGATGAATATTAAAGAAAGAAAGCAGTACCTGAGCTCCAAACGTGCAAGATGAACGGACTGTCCTAGTTGATCTTTGGTCAAGCTAGCTACAACAACAAGTTGGCCTCCATTTGGTGTAAAATTAACTGATATCAACAAGAAATCAGCTAAGACCTGTTGAAGTCTAACACTATCTCCATACAAGGTCTCAGTCATGACCTCTTCTGCTGTATCATTGACTATTCGAATACCTTTCCCATTGCTCTTCATCATCACTTGACTAATAGAAGCAATCAATACCTCATGCAGGGTGAATTCAATCATTTCAAGATCCAAGTAGCTGTTAAGAATTTATAAAACAGAAAGAAGAGAAAAGTTAAGAAGTTAAGCACTGAAATAAAGATATCACAAACCAAAAGTACTGAGGGGTACTGGGGTACAGAACCAATTCTATAAATGGAGAGACTAATCAAGAGTGCAGGAAATTCCGATATAGTTAAATTTCAATTCTGGCTGAGAGCAAGATGAGAGAAACCATAGCTCAGAGGTTAAAGGCAATCATTGTTCTCTTGGGGAAAAGGGAAAGGATGTAGAGAAATTCTGCATTAACAAGGAGCAAGTCTAGAATATAAGAAAAGCTGTCCGTCTGGCTAGTGAATGAAGTTTGGATTATGAAACTCCTACTGACTGGACACCCAGTAAATATGCTAAAAGTCTATAACTATATGCATGGGCTTAGAACCCCCAAAGAAGACAAAGCAGTATTAATCCAGAAGCAACAAAATCCAGGCTAATATAATGCATGGTTTAAGTCAATAGTTTCATATGAATCTTTTTGATGCAGGATCTTATGTCTGGCATGGCATCTACAGTAAAATAATGTTTCAAAAGTGTATGCTGCAACTGTTTATTGCTGATTAAAAAACAAAAAGAAAAGTAAGGTCATCTTTTTGCAGGATTTTTTCATACCCGTCAATGATGCTACGAAGGTCCGAATCATCAAGTATCTTGCTGAGCTGGTGCTGGCACAGGGTACTAGTCTGCAGCAGGCGTTTTTGTTCTGGTCCCAACTCTGTGCCCTCCATCATTTTCCTAGAAAAAATAATACCAGAGAGAGGATTATGGATTTGCCTTTTCAGATAAGCTAATGCTTTCAATCTCTTCATGGCAATTTGCTCTGTTAATCGCTGGACATGAAGTGCTTGTTGCAGCTCATGACTTGCAAGCTGCAAGAAACAAAAGACACCAGTGACAGCACCCTCACTGTCCAATTTCTTATTTACACATAACAAGCATTCCACATACTTTCCACTGCGGGCAAAGAAACCAAAAGGAACCTTTTCAGGCTCATGACCAGTCACGGCATTATTCAGTACAACACCAAGATTGACAAAAGATTCTTGATTCTTGAGACGACAGCATGCAGTGTGGGTCCCAAAAACCTCCCCCAACAGCATTTTTTCTACCACTTCATCTCGCTTCCACCCAGTTAACTTTGTCATTGCTGGATTCCACTCAGAGCACCAGCCAAATTCATCCATACCAAATATTGGAGGAATCAGTGGGTTTGGATTTTGTACAATTGCTTTGTAATCACCTTCGATCCGGGTAAATTTGTCCATGACAATCTTCTGACCAGTTATATCTTGTGCCACAAAACAAACCCCCACAACATTTTCATGGAGATCTCTGTTTGCACAAGCATTGACAACTAAACTGATAGGGCCAGCCTCAGTCCTCGAACCATGAGTTTTGATCTCGAATTGGATGTCCTTTTCTTCCTTGCCTGATCAGGAAGAATTAATGTGACAAAATTGTTAATGACATAAAAGGAAACTAAATGGAAACAGGGAAAGAAAAAAAGGGAACAAGAAGAAACTTTGGCATTCGGGATTAATACTAGTGAGATAATATGTTGTAGCACTCATGTATGTGAAAACACACTCAATAGATCAACTAAAAAAGATACAAAGAAAGGGAATATTACATACCCTGCAATGCCAAGAACAACATTTTCTTGACTGTTTCAACTGAAGAATCTTCAACAAGCGTGAGTAAATGCTTTCCGATTGCGTTATCAACGGGAAGACCAGTCAACTCGGCAATTTTCATATTCCACCCGTTAACCAAGCCATCAACATCAACTGCCAAAATTGGCACTGTAGCTGTTTCAATTAAACGAACCATCTCACTTGTCACTGCCTCCAGCTCTTGCATCCCTTCTATTTTGAGGTCACTGAGCTTCGAGTGTATGGCATTGGTGTTTGTGTCTGTGGTCTCAACATCTTTGAACGCATTCCTTAGAATAAGCTGCAAAGAATGGATTGCATCCATTTCATAGTCCTTCCATGGCAAACTCCTTGTCTTGACAACTTCAAGGAAAGCCTTGAATGACGACCTTGGGTGCATCTTCCTATCATCATCCTTCTCACCAAGTTCATGCTTTGCACCTCCCCACCTAATTTCTGCAGCAGTATGGGATCGGAACCAGAAAAGCATGTCCTTGGGGGTTATCCTCACAGCTGCCATCCCACATACTACATCATCAAGAGCCAAAGCCCCTGGGAACCCAGCATCATACAAGCTATCAGTACTCAGACCTGTGGAATCCATATGATACTCAGAAAGCCATGACGCTATCTCATGCAGTTGAAAATCACTTGGAGTTGCTCCTAGTTTCCATATTTTGTTCTTGTATAATAAGGCAGCCCCATCACATTTCACCAAATCCATTATATTTGGGCTCTGTGATACAATACCCACGGGTGCATCACGCATAAGCATATCACACAAAAGGGTCTGAGTACGCAGGATATTCTTCTCAATCATTTGACTTTCCAACTCTATCTCCTTATTGACATGGATGGCAAATACTTGAGTTAGAAACTCACAGGCATACCTGAGTGGGAATGGAACAAACCTAGGAGTGGTGTTGTGGCATACTACCAAACCCCACAATCTCTTTCTCTTTTGTTGTGGTTGCGCAGAATCAGTGCTATCACTCTCTTCATCTCGATCATTGATAATAACAGCCATAACCAGAGAAGCAATGGAATTCATGTTCTCCATATACTGTAAATGGCAGCTATGTGGAGCCCTTAGGGTTGAACCACACAAGGTTAGGTCAAAAGGAAGCTTATCATCTTGATATACTTTTACATGTTTTGCTCGACAATCAACAATCATACGGACTTTATTCTTCATAAACAAAAATCGAGCAGCCTGAGGGATATCAGTGGCTGGATAGTGCAAACCTAAATAAGGCTCTAGGCCTGGCTTTGTTACCTCAGAAACCACTTCCCCATGGTCATCATCATGGAATTTATAGGTCATCACCCTGTCATAACCAGTGAGCTCAAAAACCTCCTGCGTCATTGTATCACAGAGCCTTTCCATGCTCCCACTAGGCAGAGACTGCAAGCGAGTAATTGCCTTTGCTGCGAGCTTGTACGACTGCAAGGCTCCAGCAGCAGTCATGGGAACTTCATAGGGTTTCACAGGTTCAAAATCAATGATCAAGCTCCCTGTTACCCGATGGATTATTGCATAAAAGGGCTTCCCAGAAGTCTTGCAATGGACCAAGATTGGATTCAAAAGAGAAACCTCCCCAATTCCTAAGGCCTTTAGCAATGCAGAGGAACTGGGGGCAGTGAAAATAGTTTTTATGTCAGTTCCGATGCCAAGAACTGGGTGATCCCCAACACTCGGGACTGCATGACTAACCATGGTCAACATATCAGGGGCATTCTCACTGTATGCTATGACCTTGTAAGTTTTCTCATCTAAGGCTAGCAAGCACCCAAAGGGTTGGATAAACTTGCCTTTCTGTATGTTATGGAGATATGCTGTGGTAACCTTGTCTGACCTAGGTTGCTGGTCTCCACTTACACGCACAGAACTTGAATAGTCAAAGGAGCTACTGGACTCCTCAAAATCTGCATGGAGTTTTGCATCTACAGTAGTTTGAGCAACAACTCGAGCACTGTGCCTTGATCTCCCAGAGTTGTTAGATGAGTGGCTTTGCCTTGATGAAGACATTTTCCCCTGATACTCAATAAAAAGCACAGGAAGATATCTCTATGAATAACAACCACCAGAAAAGAATTCTATACAATGGAAGTAAAAACAAGTACTGACAAGGTTGCAACTGTTAGTGATTGTGATCATGAACACTATCATAAAGATTTTATCAAATAGAAATTGTAGCAGAGCCTTGAAATGCCAAAAATTCTTACATGTTTTATAACCAATTCGAGATAAGAAAACTTAGGCTCTATTTGGTCGATGCTTTTGCTAGTTTCCCTTTGTTTCTATTCATTTTTGGTTTTTATATTTTGCTTTATATTCATTTTTCACAAACAGAAAAAACAAATAGCAAAAGCATCAAGCAAACGGAGCCTTAAAAGCAAAGAATTTTCAGGTCTAAACCTGTAAATAATCCTGATTTTTCCTATAGCATTAGAGCAAGAAAGGTGGGGGTCAATGATTTCTTTTTCCATTTTTGTGAGAAAAAAGGTAGAATAGGATTAAATTTCAGACAGTCACAGAAGAACCCTATGAAGGATTTTGCTTTCTAGTCATAGAAATTATGTCCTTTTCCATCAATAACTACAGCATATGAGCAGACCAATTACTCAAGTTCCAGACTCGCAGTTGCTATAACCCATAGTTCAAAACTCAATCATACAAGATTCAGTAACCTTAACTGTGATCACCTTCCCCCCCACCCCCAAACCCAGGGAAAGAAAGAAAGTGGCTCAGCTAAAAGGAATCCCTCCTATCATAACTCATCAGACATGGTAGAGAAATAGTAAAGAGAACAAACTAGCTATTGTAAAACAATAATCCACATAGCTGCTAAGCTGAAAGAGTAGCATTTAATTTAACTAAAGGGACTAACCTTTCGTTGACAAGAGCAGAGGAAATGAAAAGGGCAGCTGCTATCTGTGACTCTGATGATAAATGGAAGAGGAAGTTCGCAGAAGAGCTTGGAAATGAGAATCCCAAGCTCGGCCAGTAAACCCAGAATCCATCTCCAATCCCATTATAGAAGAAACCCACAAAAACCAAAAAAAAAAATAAAAACTCGACAACCGCCTTGAAAGACTTGCAGCACTTTACCATTACCAGCTAGCAGGGACCACCATGATAACCATAAAATAATACTATAATAATTACAAAAAAATTTCATGGTGGCATGGCAATTGGCACCAATCCGACATGAAGATTTCCCTATAATAAAATAAGAAGAATGGGTTTCCAAAACAAGGATAACAGTGGCAGTTATGTTATCATAGGCTTTCTATATTTGTTTATTGTTTATTGAAATCGATTCTTCTGGGGGTTGTGGCCTTGTGGGCTTGTGTCTTCAATCAATAAAAAGAAATCTACTTTCTATATTGGATTTTGATCACTTGGATGTTCCCAATTAAAAATAATACTGTAGTCAACTCGTGTTAATAATATCCAGAAGAGTTAGTTCATTTACAAGAAACTTCTCTTGTCAATCATGATGATTCCATTTATTAAATTCTGATTCTGAATGTTGTTTGTAGGAAAATGCATCTTTAAAATGTCAGAATATATGAAAAAAAGTTAACTGATGCTAGTAATTACTAATGAATTTTGCTAATTATAAGACACTCGTTAAGATTATTAAATATAATAATATTTTTAATTAATATATTAAAAATGATGAATAAAATTGTTAATTATTATATTTAATACAATATTATTATTATAAAGGGTTTTGCTAACGAGTGCCTTTAGGCACTCTTTAAAATTAGTTAATATATTATTTATAGTAAAGAGAATGTTAACTGATGTCTATAGACATTGGTGAAGGAAATATATATAAAAACAAGAGTATAATTAATGTATTTTTTTTTTTTTTGAATTCAGTAAAAATAATATATTAAATGCAAAAAACTTTTTTCAAATAGTAAATAAATAATCCTTAACCAGTGCCTATAGGCACCGATTAAGCGAACACTTATAGTAAAAGTATTGTATTAAATACAAAAATTGATAACTTTATTCATCATTTTCAATGCATTGAATGAAGATATTAGTATATATAATAACCTTAAAAAACATTTTTAAAACACTCGTTAATAAAATTTTATTATAAATAATATATTAATTAATATTAAAAAATATTCTAAAAACACTTATTAACAAAACCCGTAACTAATAAGTAAAGGAACTCCTAAAGAGAGTGATGAAAGAGGTATAGGAGGGCGAGAAAGGATCCAATTAAATTCTAATGATTTCTGGTTAGCAGCAAATGCAGAGGAAGGCAGCCCATGCCCAATTATGCTTTTGCTTTTGGGTACCCATTTCCCTTTGCCTTAACCAAAAAATTGGACCAAATACCAACAAAAATATGCGTTATGGGTGTAGTCAGTATTCACGTGTATTAGACAGATTTTAGCCCATACCAGAATCAAAAACTAGAAAACAAATACAAATGGTAGACTTTGTTTGGTTGGCTGATTAGTAGGGTCCATGCCTCCTAACCCTATCCCTTCATCCATTTCTAAAGGATCTATAGGACCTTTTGTTGGCTCCATTACTGGACTCCACCATTTATATATTTTATTATGTTATAATTATATTTAAAATATTTTATATTTATATAAATTTTGATACCTTAATAATTTTTATTATATAAATTTAAAGATATTTATATCATATTCGTATTATATTTTGATATCGTATTTTAATTATTTTTTTATATTATATAATCGGATCATATTTAATATTATCAGATCTATGATCATTACCCTTTCCATCCTCCAAAGAAAGCACGAGCTTCATGAAAATCTATGGTAACAACTAGTAGTTAGTTTTCAAAGAAAAGTTGGGTTCATCTTAATTTTTGAAAAAGACTTTGAATAGTTTTAATATTAATAACGGATCGGATATGTATAATTTTTTAAATATTAAATTTGAATCTGTTTAAGTTATCCAATATTTAAATTTATTTATTATTCATTTACTATCCAAATATTACTATATGAATTTTCATTCAATTTATATAACAATATATGTCGAATATCTAAATCCGTTAAATAAAAAAAAATATTATTACCATGTCTAAATATTTTGCATATATATGTTAGTCACATACCAATAACCTCATTTTAACAACATCAACCATTTTAATAACTAGATTCTGCAATGAGTGCGACAGTTGCATATATTAACTAGACCTATTCAAGAGTCGGTTATCTGTCCAATATTTGAGAGGGTTAAGATAAAAATATTAAGTCCAAAAAATGAGCTTTGACAAAAAAAGAGATCCGTTTAAAAAATGGGTTGGACCTTGGCTCTATCATCCAAGGCCTGACCCGGCCATTTTTTAATTAAATAATATATTATTTTTATATATATTATGTAATTTATGTCATATAAAAATTAAATATATGTAATATTATAGTGTAAATATTAAAAAATATGTTAAGTTGTCCATGTTTAAAAACTTAATAAAAGAAAAATATATAAAACTACTAAAAATTAAATTAAAAATAATATGTTTTAAAAAAAAAAAAATATATAGACGGGCCTAAACGGATTTGAGTTATCTATTACAAATATAGACGGGTTTGAACAAAATTTGAAGCTTATATTTTGGATCGAGCTTGAACAAGTATATATCATATTGATATTATACATAGACCTGACCCGAACCCGGCCCGACCATGAACACCTCTAATATTAACGTTTGTGTTTCGATTTTTAATTGGTGAACCACAAAAGCAGGTGGCTCACTGGCTCGTCAAGCCATCATTATCAAACTTTGAGCTCAAAATAAAGTGAGCTGAAGGCATGAGCAACAGGGTTCAAATCTTGCCTAATGATAGATACAGATACAGTAGTGTTTATGGCTTTTAGCCTTGTCATGTCCCATGGTGACCAATTCATATCGACGGTATATATGTTCTAGCAAAGCAAACCGCTGCTAATGAAAATAACTTGCAAAACTTTCTTTCAGTTTGAAGAATGAGTAATTGATGCTTGTATTTCCTCCAATGTTCGCCCTTTAGTCTCGGGTACCATTGTTGCTGCTAGGATGAAATTTGCACAGCAAAAGGCTGAAAATATAAAGAATATCCCTGAAAAGAATGCCAAAAGAAAAATGTAAGTCATTTCTAAGGTCAAAAAGCTTGAGTTTATTAATAGCAAATAATCAGTGGATAAAAACAAGGCTGAATCAAATCACCTGCTGAGCTCCATTCAATTAGGAAGTTAAAGTAGTATGCAACAATCCAACCAGTAATATTGCTGATAAAACTACATATGCTTCCAGCTGAACCTTTTACATTTATTGGAAATAACTGTGACAGAAGCAAATATAATTGAATATATTGCAGAAATAGATGAATGAATAAGTAAAACAAAGGCGAAAACAGTTTCGCAGACCTCTGCTAGTAACAGCCATGCTATTCCTGAGGCTACTATATATGATCCCATATACATCTGAAAGCGTAATCCAATATTTAGAATGCTTAAAAAAAAAAAAGATGGAGAACAACAAAATGAAGGGGGAAAATGGATTGCTTACCAATAAGCCAATGAGTGCCAAAATAGGACTACCTTGATCCCACCAATTAAACTCCTGCTCATTGATCATTGCAATTGAGATGTCAGGACATAGTGGAATGCAGTAACAATATCAAAGGGGGCCAAACAAAGCTACATTTTTAGTCATTTTATTCAGACTCGGGTGTGTCGGATACAGGTACATGTCCGACACGAGTATATTCAATTTTTTCTAGGTTTTTACATGTATTTGGAGGGTCATATCCCCATACCCATGTCCGGTCGGACACGAATACTTGAAAAAAATGAAAAATCGAAACAACATAGTTTTTAGTACCTTTAAGAAGAATGATAGTCCTGTGAGGAAGCTACTGAAGCATAATCCAGCTGAAGCAACCTGGTTCCACAATTATATCATTGTTCAACCATGCAATTGACTTAACAGATTATTACAAAATGTTTATCCTTTTTCTAACCAGTAGAAGTGGTCGCCTTCCAGATTTATCAATTAAGATTGTACACAAAATGCCAACTAATGTCTGCAAAACAGGAAAAGGAAAAAAAATCTTTAGTTTCTGAGATAGGCATCAATGGGAAATTTTGCTTTCCAAAATGACTGTGCAACCAAACCTGAGCAGCAGCCAATGTGATGAGTCCAACCATGCTAGATATACCTGTCAATTGTCATAAAATAGAACTTTATATAGTTTAACTTTTTTCATAAGTTTTCTTGAAGTTGTATGAAGATTGTTAGGACCAGTAATTTACCAGCTGAGACAAAAATAACACCAGAATAATATGCAAATGCATTGGCTCCTCCCAAATTCGAAAGTACCATCATTCCGACTACAATCTACAAGAAAAAAACAAGAGATATCAATGGATTATATGACAAATATAGAGAAATTGATCAACTTCAACCAAGTTACATATCTTACAAGCAAAGGACGGGCATACTTCTTCTGAAATATGTCTAAAATTCCTTCCTTTGAGAAACTTTTAAGAGATTCCACATAATCCTGTAAAAGAATAAGCTGAGAGAAGCAGAAATTGTGCTATTATTAAAGTTAAAACTTTTTTTTTAAGAAAAAAAAATTAAGGGTTACTTTTATGTCAGTTGCTTCATCAGAAATATCAGCTTTCTCTCCCCTGAGGCACAACAGAGCAGCTTCAAGCTCTTTGTCACGACCAACTTTTGCCTGCAGAGAAATATTCTTAGTAGCTGTAGATCGAAGTGGAGATTAGAACAAAAAAAGCAACCATGTAGGAACTAGGAAGCAAACTTTGAAAAAGTTCCTATCTATTATACATCCATTCTAGATGTAATGCCCCGATCCTACATTGGGAAATTGTGAGGATCCGTTATGATATATATGTAGAGACCCAAACCTATACTTATGAGACGTCTTTTGTAGGACAAAACCGTGAGACTTTCGGATTAAAATGGACAATACCTTGCAGGTTGGGTACGGGTCTCCACACTAGAATTATTAACTTTGCTGTTATGCATTCTTTTACCAAAATAAAATCTTTCTTCTTTGAGTTTTTTTTGGCTTAGGATCCAGTAATACTACTTGAAGCAATTAGTAATGAAATTTTCTGTTTTCTTTTGACTTGAACTTATAGGATAGGCAATGAACCTTAGCTGTAAAATTAAACAGACTTGGACTCACCAGCCATCGAGGAGATTCTGGTATGAAGAAGAGGAGTGTGAGTTGAAGTAGACCAGGAATAATAGCTGTACGTAAAATCATTCCAGAACTGTTACAAGTTATGCTACTCCGACTCTTCATTTTTCTTGAAATACCCGTGTCCGATATCCGTGTCCGACACATATTCGGACATGGGTACGGGATATAATGTCCTAAGAACCCTCCAAATACATGAAAAAACTTAAAATAAATCAAACGTACCCATGTCGAACACATATCTGTATCCGACACTCACACCCGAATCCGAGTAACATAGGTTACAAGTATCAGATTGCATAACCAGTTTGCTATGCATGACAGCAAGTTTAAGTTACCTATTAGAGCCAAGGTGCGCCAATTGACAAAGGAACCAACAACATACATGAATGATATGCCCCAACAAACCATCAACTGCAGAATAAGTAGTACAAGAACCATGAGGGCAATAAAGTGCATTGCTGACTATGTTTGATTATTAATGATAAAGTTTACCGGCACTATGGCTGAAAATCTTCCCCTGACATTCTTTGGTGTTATTTCTGCAACGTAGATGGGTGCCTGTTTGAGATTGAAATGTAAATACTATTATCCACCCTAACAAATATTGGATAAAAATGTGTCAAATCAAACTTCAGAAGAATTACCAAATAACCGGAAATTCCATTTGTGAATCCTAATGACAGTCTTCCAAGGTCAAGCAACCAAGGAACCTTTTGAAAACAAATGAAAATAAGGTATTATGAACTGAAAGCAAGCAATGGGAAATTGATAATAAGTTAATAACAGCTTTGATAATCCTGAAAATCCTCTAATTGATCCAGCATAGTCTTACAGCCAGGATCCTAGTTAGCATTTTGAGTCATCATGGGAAAAAAAAAAGCTTATAAATGAATGAGCAGAAGAGCTGAAACCTTTGTAAATGCTATGGCAAGCCACCCACTGATGTAGAAAAAACTCAAAATCCACATGGTCTGGTTCAAGACATGGAGTTAGACAGTTTGTAAAATTTTACCAATTAATATTCAACAATTAGCTTAAAAAATTTTACTCTGTCCTGACAAAGCTTACCAATTTCCGACCAAGCAAATCTGTTATCTTCCCACTTATTGCAGCACCTAGAATTGCTCCAATACTCAGTATTGAACCAAAAAGTGAAAACTGCAGAAACAAAGTATTGACTGTAAAATCGAAACTCTTAAAGGACTATCAAATGCAATTAAGTTTCTTTGATATAGCTGAACATTCTATGTGAATTTGTTGCCTCATTGGTCCTATCCATAACCAAAATTCGCCATCTTGAATTGAAACTAAAACCATTGTTAATTGATATAAAATGAGGTTTACAAGATTATAAAAAATAAGGTAGCAAAACCCTAATAAAGAAAGATTTCAGCTAAGTAGATTAATAAGCCCAAATCCCTAAAATCAAGAAAGCTGCATTTGGCATGTTTAATTTTGCAGTAGCCTCTTTGCCTGCAAATTTGAGGGGCAAAAATTCCTGGTGAAAGCTTCACTTATCAGATTCTTAAACCTTAAAAACCAATATCTCTACTTGTAGACTTTTTTCAAGGCAAGCAATGCAAATTGCTTGTCTGCAGGAAGGTTAAAATCTGAATATAGTTAATGGATCGATCCTTTTACCTCTGCCACAGAAAGTCCCAAGTCTTCCATGATTGAAGATTGAGTAGGTGAAGAATATCCTACCTGCAATGCAATCAAAGAAAAAAAGTTCAATCTTGGGAGAGTTTGCAGACACTTTAAACTGTTAAAAAAAAAAAAAACATTCAATAAAAATGCACTTACAGCACAACCAAAACCAAAGGCAATGCAAGCTGCTACGAAGGTGCTAAGAGCAAGAATGGTGGTAACATTGGAAGCAGCCACCGACCCGACATCCCCAACACCACCATTTTCTTCACTGTAAACAAGGTTGTCATGTCCTTGTTTGACAAGCAAAGACTCAGTTACTTCTGTTCTTTGCTGCCCCATAGCTCGTTTCACTTCAAAGATCCAAAAATGTAGTCTCAGAATAAGGAAAAAAGTTACAGAAATTTGCTGAATGCTCTCTCTTAAAAATTCTTAAAAATGGTTGAACGAACTAAGTCTCATGTTCTTCCATTAGAGGTATATGATACAAATTAAACTACCACTGGCCAACTGCTTTAAAAGATGGAGATCGTATCCATTAAATTATTGGCAGACTATCGTTTTGGATCCAGAAAAAAGTTTGAGTGTGGGACATTCAGTCATGCATGTTAAGTATAGATTAAACCATGAGGAGATTTTTTTCTTAATTAACGGGTATTAGATAATGGAAACTAAATAATCACGTGTTATTATTATTATTATTTTTTTTTTTCTGGATAAAGTTTATTATTATTTTTCTCTTTCTAGCCATGTGACATGAACTTTATTATTATTTGTATATATTCAATAAAAAAAATCTAAGGTCATTTTTAAAAGATATGAAGATCTATTAAAAATTATATATATTGAACAAGGGTGAAGGCCCTTCTATCAACTAATACACATTAGACCTGTAGCGTGGGTTCGATCATCTTCGGTTTGGGTTTTGGATAAAAATTTTAAATTCAAGTCTGATTTAATTCGAATTTATTTTTAATTAAGAAAATATTTTTATTTTAATTATAAAAAATATTTTAAAATATTAATATTTAAAAAATGGGTTTTAGAAGTCAAATTGGATCAAAGTCTTGAACAAATATTTTAAATGTTCATTCAAGCTTGACTTGATCTAGTCCATTAATAGATCTAGTCCACATACTCTTTAATTAATTTAAAATTTAAACCGAAAGTTCCTTGGCAAGTAATTTATTACTACAAATTTTATCAAATGAACTAATCTTACATTTTAAAATAAATCATTACTAAAATTAAATTATATCTTAGAATTTTACTTAAAAATTAAATTATCAAATGTAATGAAATATAATAATAATTTAATAAATATTCATCCAAAATGATTTTTATTATCTAAGTTTTTTTTTTTTTTTTTTTTGTATTTTAAAAGTTATTGGTTGTTAATTATAAGTGAACTTAACTTTAAATTTAATTCTTATTTGATTTTATATCTTTTTATTTTTTTTAAAAATGACTTAATGAATTCGAATATTTATCGAATACCGAATTCAGATGATAATACTCAAATTTAATTGAATAATAAATAAATTCGAATATCATGAAAATTAATCGAATTCTGATACAAATACTTCAAAAATAACAAATATTCAATCCATTATCATCTTTAATCAAAATAATTTGTTTATCAAAGTAGAAATGCCAAACAACTTAAATGAAAACCGATATTTTTTATAATACTATCGGAATATCTTCAAATTTTATTTGAATTTAATTTTTTTTTTTTTAACAATTTTAAAAATATACTCCCTCACAATAATTACATGAAAACAAACTCTACCAACTCTTTTTGGCTCTTTCTTATTATTACTTGTAGTCACAGTCACTAGTCTAGTTATGAACGTGGGATCCAAATCCATGGCTTCCACAACTTCGGTTTTTGATTTTATCATAAAGAATTATCTTTTTCCATGGCTCCACCATAAAGTTTCTTAAAGAAAAAAAATAAAAAATCTTAGAAATGCAAAAGTAAAGTGAAATTAATTGGTTTGCCTAGCAAAATCACATTGATGGCAGAAAATGAATATACAGATTATATTATCTTGTTTTGAATTTGCAAATGCTATCAAAATATAAGCTTATTCTCTTTGTAGTTTTGTGAATTATTTGCTTGACTTTTGTATTTGGGTTGGATGATCCTTGGGTTAATTCCAAAATGAACCAATGAATTATAACTATTTACTTTTTACACCATAACAGAAAATAATTATTAAAAAGGAAATGAAAAGTTTTCTTATTTTAAAGAGAGATATTGCAATTACTTTTTTATCTTTCAACTTGAGGAAAGAAAAAGGAGGGAGGGTTTCACTCCACCATAGCTTATTCAAAGTTGTGTTATTTAGCCTAACCCTACAGCTTCCTTAACCAAGTATATGAAAACTCCAACCGTCGACAATAATCATGTCTTCGGTCAACGTCGACAGCAAAATACAACCTAATTTGTTCTTTTTCTAAACTAAATCAGACTAACTCAAAAATCTTCGAAAAAAATCTTTAAATTCGAAGAACAAAAATCATTTGAAAACTTAAAAACCCCTCACCATTTACCCTTAAATCTGCTGTTGAACTGCTTAAAAACTGCCCAAATCAATTAAGGATATATTGTATTTACAATAATTTTGTATTTTTTCATTTTTTATAAATTATTTTACATTATTAGATTATTTAACAATTACTGATCTATAGACTGCATGTTTTTTAAATTTACCCTGATCCTTTCATCCATAAATTTCTTCTCGCTTTTCAAAAACGTAGTACAATTATTCTAGGCTCAATATTTTTTTTATTTTTTTATTTTTGAGGTTCGAGTTTGAATCTTCAGACGAAGACAAAAAAGAATGGAATCGAAACTTTTTTTTTGGTATAAACTTTTTCTTTTTTTGTTTATTGTATAACCTAAATTTTAAGATATTCAATGTATAAAAGAAAAAAAATTCTTTCAATTCTTTACATATTCTAGTTCGATATTTGTACGTATTCAAATATATTCTTATCAATTGAGTTAACATAGAATCTATCAATTGTAGAATTTGAGTCAATGATATGTTTGTAATTCCTCTAGTGTTCGCCCCTTGGTCTCCGGAACTAGCTTTCCGATGAACACAATTCCGACACCACCAATGAAGGCAAAAATGAAGAATGTTCCTGAAGTAAATATGTAAAGCCAAATCAAAGCTCAAGAAATAACATAGAAACAAAACAAAAAAATGGATGAGAGGCTCGAAATTGGAATTAAGGAAAATCACCAGCTGAGTTCCATTCAAAAAGAAAAGTGAAAGTATATGCAACAACCCAAGAACTAATCCAATTAACCAAATTCACCAGGCTTCCTGCTGAACCCCTTATGTTTACAGGAAATATCTGAAATATAATATAATATAATATAATATACATCACTTAATTTAATCTTCATTCTGATAATCTTTAGTCAATATTTCATTAAAAAAAAAAAAAAAAGACATGAGAAATTTACCTCTGACACTATAGTCCAGGGAATTCCCGCCATGCCCAGATCAAAACTAAGCAAAAAAACCTGGTTTGCAAGTTTCAGATGGATGGAAGATAAATATCCATAGTGAAGAAATCTAAACTGTAACTTGAAGATTGGCAGGAATTATATTTATATCTATAATTATAGTAGCATTACCAATACTCCAATAATCACCAAAGTAGCAGTTAGATCCTTTCTAGCATGAAAATCCTGCTCATCTCATGGCAGAGAAATATTATTTATATATGAAAAGGCAGCTGGAAAATTAAAAGGAAAAAGAAAAAGCAAAAACATGTAGAGTCTACTTAAGAAGAAACCTGCAAGAAGAATGAAAATCCTGTAATGACACAACCCAAGCATGTTCCAGCTGCAGATATCTGCAAAGATTGGTGCAATTGAATGTTTAAAATTGCTCATAAACTTTTATAGATATGATTGGAAGAAAATTCTTGTTTATACTAACCAGCAGAAGTGGTCGTCGTCCTGACTTATCGATGAAGAGTACTCCCAGAGCAGCCATCAAAATCTGCTAAACAACATCCCCTATGTAGTAGAATGCACCAGTAAAATGTTTAATCTGATGTCAAATGGTTAAGGTATTGTCAATGTCATTACTAACCTGAAGAACAGCTACTGCAATAGATCCAACCTTGCTGGGAAAACCTATCAAAGACCAAGAATTCTTTGTCTACAAACATTTTTCAATCTATGTTTTCACAGTCAATTAAACAAGGATAGTTCCATAATTTACCAGCTGACTCAAAAATAAAACTTGCATAGTAGGAAAAACCATTTAGGCCTCCAAATTGCTGGAACACCATGAGTCCTGCTCCAACCTGAAACAATTTGCCTATAGAATTATAGATCAAATAAGCAGCATAAAGCAGCTGTTGACAATAAAACTATTTTATATCTCTCTCACAATCAATGGATTGATATATCTCTGCTGAAAGAGATTCAGAATCCCTCCATCTGAAATCTGCTGCATGTATTCTGTGTACTCCTGTCACATAGCAAAAACCTGTCTCACTCCTATACAATATATACATGAAGAGATTGAAAAGCAAGTTCTTGAGAAAGTTAAACTTTTAACTTTGTAAACTGAAAATTATTAGTACTCAAGAAAAGATGAAATTTTACTCTGATATCAGCAGCTTCTTGAAAAATATCAGCACTGTCTCCCCTAAGGCGCTGCAGCGCAGCTTCAAACTCTTTTGTTCGATTAGTCTTGGCCTGCAGATGGTTACCATTACCAATTTGGACACATTAATGAATTGTCATGCCATATTCTCTTGATTGCTATAGCCTATCTATATATGTCTATAAATTTAATCTCAAAAAAGAGTATTAAACCCCACTGACCAGCCATCTTGGAGACTCTGGAATGAAAAAAACTCCTACCAGTTGTAGAACACATGGTATGACTCCTGAAAACAAAATTAATTGCAGCTTCTTAAGTACCTAATTTTAAATGATATCATCATTATTGGAAAAAGAGGCTTTAAGATAGTTAACAGTAATCAACTAAAAGTTTAATCTATTAGCTAATGACCCTAAAATATATCAAAAGAAGTGACCTATAAGAGCTGAGGTGCGCCAATTGATCAGAGAACCGATAACAAACATGAGTGCCTTGCCGCAGCATAGCATTAACTGTAAAAACTAACATATATCAGCTAATGAAAATCTGCTCCCTGCAATCAAAATATGCAATGAAAGATTTATACATACGGTATTAAGCGACATCAATGTACCCCTAACATTCTTAGTAGAAATTTCAGCAACATACACAGGAATCTGTATAAGAAAAGGTTGAAAAAACAGATTTTTACCATACCGGTGAATCATGTTAGAAATTTGAGTAATTTACTGAAGTTACCACATAACAAAGAACCCCAGCTCCACATCCAACTAGAAGTCTTCCCAGGTCAAGCCACAGAGCATCCTTCAACAAACATTCAATATTTGACACTACCAATTAAAGGTCAAAAACAGAATAAAAGCAAAAAGAAGATTAATAACTTAATTTGGCTTGCAGTTTGGTTTTCAGTTCTTTTCATTAATCATTTTATTTCTCATCAGTTATCATTGCCTTGGATTCTTTGAAATTTTCTGAAAGACGAACCTTTGAGAATACTATTGCAAGCCACCCTGTGATGCAGAAAATTTCTGAAATTCCCATTGCCTGCGATCAGAAATATCATGTAGCTAAGAAGTTGGAAAAATTACTTACATACCGAGCATTTTGAATAAATGTTAAGGGTAATAGAAATACTTACACCTCTTCGGCCTACAAGATCTGCGATCTTCCCACTACATACTGCTCCAAGCATCCCTCCAACTGTCATTGTGGAAGCAAAAACTGCATACTGCATCAGTGTTCAGTGAGTGAAGATAATTACTGACTACAAATATTATGGAAAAGAGAAAAAAAGAAAGAAAAAAGATAAACATGTGTTTATTCTACTTTGATTCAGTATGTGATTCAACTTTTTAATCTCAATATTGAATGATCAGATCACTTTCCCAAAGATGATACTGAGAAAATGAAATCCAACCATACTTCAAAAGGTTATTCTGCAATTTAAACCTTTAGTATTCAACTTTTGACTATTGGTTTTGCTAGCATTTATTTTACCTCAGCTAGAGAAAGGCCAAGGTCTTCCATAATGCCACTTTTAGCCGGTGATGAATACCCCACCTGAAAATGGATATCAGACCACTCAAATACGCCATTAATACACCAAGCTTTGAGCTTGTAAGGATAAAGAAATGCAAAACAAAAAGGATGAGATACTGATGAGTATCTTTCTTCATGCTTTTACCAATTGATATCAGATAAGATTTTCTTCTTTTACAGGCAATATGAGATAAGATACCATTAGGAGGCAGTAATTATTTCCATATCAAAAAACTACATTTCACTATACTTACTGCATTTCCAAAAGCAAATGCACCAGACATTGCAACTAAGGTGCTAAAGATAACAGTAAATGTGACAGAAGATGAACCATTGTGATTATAGCCAATGCTATCTCCATTTCTAATACTGGCCGCCTCCTCTGCAAGAACAGTTCTTCTCATAACCAGCCCTTCCAAAATTTCATTTTTCTCCATGTTTTGCTTTCTTGGAGACTAGGGAAATAGTAAAGACTGATCAAGAAGTACATATGTATTGAAAAATGGTAAAAATACTCAGCTTTTACTGTTAAGAGTTCCTCAAAAAAATCCTAGTGGGGAAGCTGAGAATCAGAGAAGATAAAAAGAGCATGTAGACTGTTTCAATGATGGGAGTCTTTAGGTGATAGTTTTTCTTTTTTGGTCAGACTTTAGGTGATAGTTTAGACTCCTATATGTAAATATGGAACATTTTCT
Source organism: Fremontodendron californicum (assembly GCA_030761205.1). NCBI lineage: Eukaryota > Viridiplantae > Streptophyta > Magnoliopsida > Malvales > Malvaceae > Fremontodendron > Fremontodendron californicum. The sequence continues at coordinate 1,606,604 of JAULJL010000005.1, forward strand.
CGCATGGATGTTCACGTGTCATAATTCTGTTCATTCCTTTTTGTACTTTTTTGGGATGAAAGAGAAAGAAAGGAAAGCAAAAAAATATATATATATATATGTGTTTATATTATTTTTTATTTAAAATATTATAATTTTTTTATATTTTAATATTTCGTTTTATATATATTTTTATACGTTCGTGTATTCGTATCGTATTTGTTTTATTTTTCGTGTTGTTTTTAATTATTTTTCTATATTGTATTAATGTCTGTCTCAATTCATCTCATATTTTATATAATTTGTTATTGTTATGTAAAGTTCGAATTGAATTACACGTTAATAAATTTTTTTAAATTCGAATTAAAGTGGATAAATATATGTTATGTATTCAGATAAATAATATTTTTTTTCTAATTTTTAACATTATTTTATTGTTTACATATTTTCATTATGATATTATCATTACCAATGTAAAGTGAAAATATTTTTTCAATTAAAAAAATTCAAAATAAAATGTAATTATTTTTGTCTGGTTTATTTCTAGTGGGGTTTAAAGATCACATCAATTTCAATTAATTGAATTAAGAATTTACCACTAAGAACAGTAAGAATTGATAATTAATCGAATCATTATTAAAGTAAAAGCTTAAATTAATGAATTGGATTACATCCTTCCAAGTAAAATTCTATACATAAATGATTTTAGTAATCTTCCCTAGTTGGTTTTTCATCTACAGAAGCTCCAATAAGAATTGTTTCAAGAGAAAGACGTTTTCTTCAAGTTAATGAAGTTTTCATCAAAGAAAACCTTAAAATAAATTATAATCCTATAAGGAGACAACCTAAGCATTATCCAGCTGCAGATATATCTGCAAAATTTTGCAGAATTTTTGTTTAATTTATTATCTTAATTAAAAAATTGGAGCAGATTTCATTTTATTTTTAATGATCAGAATTCAATTTCCTGTAACTTATACTAGAAGATTACAATAGCTAATGTCATTATCAAATAAAAGAAAAGGAATAATAGTGAAACAAGGAACTATTTATATACAGAGAAATGATTAATTTGCTTTTAAAAGAAACTCTAATTAATTTTTTTTTTCTTTCTAAAAGTTATGAAAATACAATTTATTCAAGGAGTTATACACTGATAACCTTCCTCAATGTTACAAGGAACAAGCAAGGCGTGGGAACTTAAACTAGCTGGAAAACCAGTTTCCAAGATTTTCACAATCTGATCCATTGTTGGCCTAACATCTAATATCGGATGAGAGCAAAGAACAGCAATTAAAACATATTGCTCCATCATTTCTGGCAATCCAATCTCTGGCATGCCTTGTTCAATAACATCTAATGCTTTCCTTTGTTCAACAAGCTCCCAAGCCCAATCTGTCAGCCGGAAAATGTTTCCTTCATTGTTGGCATATGCCTTTTTGCCACTCAAAATCTCCAGAAGCACAACCCCAAAGCTGTAAACATCACTTTTCTCGGTTAACTTGCCATACAAGGCATATTCCGGAGCTACATAGCCTAGAGTTCCAGCTACCCTTGTGCTTAAATGTGTCATTCCTTCTGACTTGATCTTTGCCAATCCGAAATCCGCAACTTTTGGCTCAAATGTCTGGTCCAGAAGTATGTTACTAGCTTTGATATCTCTGTGAATAATAGCAGGATGAAGACCATGGTGCAAATAAGCTAAACCTCTGGCAGTTCCAAGGGCAATCTTCTGACGAACAGGCCAGCTAAGTTTTTTCTTCCCTGATTCGAAAAGATGATCATAGAGGCTTCCATTATGCATCAAATCGCAAACAATGATCCTCTGATGTACTTCCAAAGGAATTGTTGCAGTACAAAAGCCTCTCAAAGCAACAAGATTGACATGTTTTACACTTGCAATGACTTCTACTTCATGTACAAAGTTTTCATCTCCTGCAACAGAACAATTCTTCAATCTTTTTACTGCAACTTCAGATCCATCGGATAAAACCCCTTTATAAACATTCCCATATCCACCCATTCCAATAATATTTTCTCTGGAGAAATTCATTGTCGCATTTTTTATTTCCTTAATTTTGAACTTCTTTAAACTAGTGCTTCTACTATGCAGCCCAAATCCAAAAACCAAACTAGTCTCATCTTTAAAAGAGTCATTCTTCTCCATAACAGGATTACTCTTTTCCTTTTTATTTTTTCTATATCGTCTCATCAGGAGGAATAAAATTGCAGAAAGGGCCCCAACTAGACCAACAACAGAACCAGCTGTAACCCCAGCAATTACACTTTGGTGATGCCTACTGCTGGATTTCTCTGGTTTAAGTTGTAGGGAAAACAAACACTTAGCAGTTGCTCTATCAGTTGGACCAAACTGGTTGATAAATGCAGCTGTGTACATATTCGGATACCCTGAACAAGCTGAGATATACCCCACTGTGTCAGCAATGCCATCAAGGTAAATTTTCCTAAGTCTCAGCAACTTGTTAATACACAATCCACAAGTAAAACTATTCTCCAAAGACTGAGTACAGTAATATCTTAATTGGTTCAATGTGGTATTAGGAATTAGGCTCTCAAACTGTGCTCTAGATGTTATATTCATGCAGGTTTTAGAAATCCATTCTGCATTATATCTGCAAGAAGTTTCGATATCGAAATCATTTATGAACTCACCTATTAGCTTCTGGTAGGACTCCCAGCATGCCTCAGAAGTGGTGGGAGGAGGAACAAAGTACTCATTCGTCCGGAGATACTCGGATCGAACCAAATTGATTCCTTCCAGAATGTTTTGACACTGTAATGTAGGCCTTGCTGGGTCTTTATTTACCAATTTCTGGAGGATGTCAAAGTTCAATGGACAAGAGGCTTTCACAAGGGTTTCATTTGAGAGCTTTTGGCAATATGAGGCTGAAAAACTGATCTCAGAAAATGTTAAGGCTGTTACTAATGCAAAGAAAGTGAATAGAGATGGGGACATTGCAATTCTAAGAAGTTATAAACATTGAACAGCAATACAGAGAAACTTCAATCTTAACTTTTCACTGAAATTGGTCGAAAGAATGACTTTAGCCTCAACCTTTTAGTCTTGGATCCATTGGCCGGTTTTGGCTGTTTGTAATGGGCGGCAACTGAGAGCTTGGAATCAGTCTTAACCGAATTTTAATTGGCGGAGAATCTTTAACATGTGATTATGTGACTATCAATAATTTTATGATCATTTTTACTAGAACTAACGACTAAGGACATATGAATACTTTAGAAATTCTGAACCACCTGATAATATAATCATATGGTTCAGAATCATCTAATGGTTTCTCAAGAGGGGCCCGTTTTTGGTAACTATGTTATCCGGATTCCGGGGTGAGAATCGGATATAGGTATGTGTTCGATACCGGTATGCTCATTTTTTTTCTTCTAAATTTTTTCATATATTTGGAGCATCATACTTTCATACCTATGTCCGAATATGTGTCGGATACAAATAGTTAAAAGAAAATGAGGAATCCAGATAACATAGCTTGATACTATGTACAGTTGAAAATGCTCTATTTGCTGAATACCATAGACGAATGGTTCTCTGGTTTGATAAGATATACTACTAATTAATGTCTAAACCGTGCATGTGAATTTTAGGTTGAGGTTTGAAAAACCCAACAACATGACAAAATTAGACTATAGTTTAAAAGGTAACTTTTGGCCTTATCTTAAAGCAGACTAAATCATAGATAGGAAATGTTATCAGTTAAATGATAAAAGAAAATTGAGGTAATGTTGTTCATGGTCAACCTACTGTACAGGAGCAATTTCTAGAATAAGTGTGAAAAGATCTAATCCTCAGGATAAAGAAGACATCTTCAAGGCCTTAGGTAATTTCCATTCATTTTCATTTTCCTTTTCCTGATATATATATATATATATATATATATATATATATATATATATATGTATGAAGAGGAATTCACTGGTTGTAAAATTAAATTAGTTTTAAACATTTTTATAACTTTTTATGCGATTTATAATTTTTTAATCCGATCGTTGTATTTCATATTCTATTCACGTAAATCATGCATGTCGAGTTTCGAATAAATTGAAAATGTCTAACTATTTGTTCGATGTAAAAAACTTTCAACCGTTAAATATATATTGAAAAAGACAATATTCTCGATTGATGTAATAGAGATATCGGATCGATTAGAAACTTTACGTGCACGACAAATACAATTATATTGTTAAATCCAACAGTTGTTTGTTAAAATATAAATCGTATAAAAAGTTACGGAAGTGTGTAAAACTAATTTAGTTTTACACTAGTGTAAGTGGATCCCTCCTATATATATATATATATATATTTGGCATGGCCAGCTGACCGTTTCTTATGTTCTAAGCTTTGAATTAGGAGAACTTGTAATAATGTTGACAGAAGGGACAGTGAATGCTCAAAAAAGGGGGAAAGAAAGAACAAAAACAAAATGACAAGGCAGAAAAGATCAACAATCAAACATGGAAGACATGGAATTTGTCTTAATTATCATGATTTTATTAGAGAGAAGATAATAGAAACAAGTGACTAATTGGAGTATAAAAATGTGCTTAATGTCAGACAATATATGATAGAAGATCAGGTCAGATATGCTATCTTTATAAAAAAAAAAAAAAAAGAAAGAGTAAGAGTAGTGTTATAAATAATAAAGAATTTCTTTGATGGAATAAGTAGAATAATGAAAAGAAAGAAACTCAAAGGGAAAGAAATCTTAGTATGGAACAATGTAGATTAACTGAAGCTTTATTTCTCTACTTTGCAGAAGAATTCAATATCTATAAAACAAGCTAAGGATATCCATAATTTATTAAAAGAATGAAACTATATATTTATCTTGTAAAGAACTGAACAGCAATTAAAGCATGGCCTAATACATACCAGAAGAGATCAAGCAACCTCAGAATGTTAAATTATCTAAATTACATGTCTAATTGTGAAGAACTCTGTGATCTACAATGATGATTACTCTTACAGTTACATGGATGTTTGTCAATGGCGCCGGCACTGGACACACTGCGCGAGGAACAAAAGCTCGTTGATTTCTCTCCATCATCCACTTCTTCTGAAAGAGAAAATGGAAGTTTTGGAATTGAGTGGACTGGAAAACCAGTTTCCAATATTCTAACAATCTGATCCATTGTTGGCCTAGCATATAACTGTGAGTGTGAAGAAAGAACTGCTACCACAACATATTTCTCCATTACTTCTGGAGGGCCTAACTCAGGCATATTTTCATCAATAACATCAAATATTCTGCCTTCCTCCACCAATGACATAGCCCAGTCAGTCAAAAGCAAAGTGTGATGATCATCAATGGAAATAACTGCTTTCTTACCACTTAAAAGCTCAAGCAGGACAACACCAAAGCCATAAACATCAGTTCTCTCAGTTAGTTGCCCATATAAAGCATACTCTGGGGCTACATAGCCTAGAGTTCCTGCTACCTTTGTGCTCATATGAGAGAAATCATCTGGAGTGAACTTTGCAAGGCCAAAATCTGCCAGTTTTGGCTCAAATGTATCATCTAAAAGTATGTTACTAGCCTTAACATCTCTATGTATGATACCAGGCTGTGCTCCATAATGAAGGTATGCCAGACCGCGTGCCACTCCAATGGCGATTTTCTGACGAATAGGCCAACTAAGCTTCTTCACCCGGCCTGATCCGAAAAGATGGTCGTATAGGCTTCCATTTTGCATCAAATCGCAAACGATTATTCTCTGGTGACCTTCCATAGGAACTGTGGTAGTGCAATAGCCTTTGAAAGCAACAAGATTGACATGATTAATACTAGCAATAACTTCCACTTCATGTGCAAAAGTTGTATCTCCAGCAGAAGAGCAGTTTTTGAACCTTTTTAATGCAACTTCTGATCCATCTTCTAATATACCTTTATAAACATTCCCATATCCTCCCTTCCCTACAATATTCTCCCTTGAGAAATTCTTTGTAGCCTTTTTGATTTCTTCAAATGTGAACTTGACCAAACTGCTATCTCCATTAATCGGTTCTATTCCAAAACCTGAACCAGTTTCAATTGGAGCCACATTATTCTGTCTTCTCTTCCATTTCTTTTTTCTTCTCCAACTAAACCAAACCACCACAATTGTCATTAACAAGCCAAAAGCAGCACCTACTAAAGCTGCACAAAGAATAGTTTTCTTCTTCCGATTGTTTGCATTAGTTGAAGTGAAATCAAGGGAGAACAAACAGTTTGCAGTGCCTGAATCAGTTGGTCCATTCTGATTAGCCAAAGCCCCACCAGCATATATGAAAGGGTACCCTGAACAATCTGAAGCATTCCCAATAATTGTGCCATGAAAATAAGATTGATAAATGCTTGATAAACTATCTTGGCATGGTGTGCATGAAGAATCATCATCCAAAGAACGATTGCAAAGAAGCCTAACTTCCTGCAACTCTGAATCAGAAATAAGGCCCTCAAATTGATATTGAGTTGTGATGTTCTTGCAACTTTCTGATATGAAACTGGCATTAAATTCACAAGTCGAATGAATATCAAACCAGGGTATAAATTCATGAACTAACTTTTGATACACATCCAAACAAACCTCTGAGGAATTTGGAGGAGGGGAAAAGTTTCCAGTGATTCGAAGATAGTTGGATCGAACCAAACGAATACCTTGAAGGATGGTTTGACACTTTCTTGGAACATCTAGAAATGAAAGTTTCCTAGAGCTATCAGAAATGAGTTTCCTGAGAACAGTGAAATTCAATGGACAAAAGGAGTCAGCCAGGTTTCTGTGTGGGATTTCATGATCACTAGCAACTGAGAAGCTAAGACTACAAAAGCATAAGCTCAGCCCAAGGAGAAGGAAGTAAAAGGAAGACATTTCAGAGCTGAAACTCTGGCAGAAGGATTGCGTTGCTTCCCATTAGAGCTTTGTTCTGAGTGGAAATGAGGATTTTGACTTTCATACAGAAGCTGCAAAACATCTAGGACAGGGGCGGATCGTTTAAGGAGCCAGGAGCTTCCCAAAAATTTTAAATTTCTTTTAGCAATTGATATATATATATATATATATATTTATATTTTTTAAAAGAAAATTGTTCACAATTTTATATTAATATAATAAGGTTCATTTTATGAAAAAAAATTAAGATCTATTAAAATATTAATTGACACCTCAAAATCAAATGTCTAAGACCATTTATCTAAAATCTCTAATCTAGAATGTATGTGAACATTATTGGAGGGAAAAGAACTTGAATTTCCATTTAACTGATTATAAAATCATGGGAAACTTTGAATATTATGTTTCAAACCTACTTTAGAATGTGATATATATCATATATTGAAATTATATAAGGGATACTTGAAATTGATGTTTCATACCCCTTTGATTGTTAATCAAGTTTTCCCCCAACAAAATAATTAATTCTCAAAGTCAAATAACTGACTTGTTCCAATTGCTTTTTAATGCTTTTTAGCCCACAATAATCCCAATGTCAACCCATTATACTTTTCAGTTGCATCATATATAGAGTCATTATTTATATAATGAGTTATCTTGAGAAGCAAGGGAGTACTGTTGCTTTAACAATTTCTTCCAGAACCTGGAAAATAAGGAATTTTTTTTATTTTTTTTTCACTTTAAAATTTTGTTATTGATAATTGGGCTCCATTTGACCAAATATTAGCCCAATTTAAGAGTGAATTGGTCCTGTCCAATTCAGCTCCATTATACCATTCAAGAATCTTAAGGCCTAAGCCAATTTAAGTTCAAACTCACGCCTCTTTATGGGAAAACCATTGCTGTGCTAAATGATTGGATCATCCTCAATGTTTAAAAAATCGGATTTGAAATAAAATCGGTGAAACTTTCAATTACAGATCCAATTGATCTGATCGTTTAGATCGGTTGAATTGACTGATTGTATTAAAAAATAAATAAATATTAAATAAATAATTATAATATTAAATAAGTATTAATATAATAAAAATATGTATTTGACTAAATGGTATAATCTTTAATATAGATTTATGATCATGGGGTTAAAAGTTCAAATCTCATCACATGCAATAATTTTCTTTTTTAAATTTAAAAATAAGTTTAAAACCGATTTGTTATCGATTCGAAAAATTTTCGATTCTATAATATACATTGATCCTAATTGACTATTGATTTTCGATTTAACTGTCCGATTTTTAACATTGGTCATCATCTGCATGCATATGTTTTTTTTCTTTTTTTTCTTTCATAATATTATGAAAGAGATGATCATTCAAATACTAACACTTTATTGATCTTTATTACAACAATAAATTTTGTTGTTTTATGAGATTCTATTGTATGGCAGAGAAAACTGCTATGTCGACTCCTTCACTTTTCTTTGAAAAAGATCATCACAATTACAGTTTTATATGTATGATAGTTCACATCAATTGTACATAGAGCCAGGTTGCCCACGTGCTTACATTTATAGTTTGTCCATTATTGTTCTTTTTTCTTCAATAAATGTTATTATACATTAAGCTTCGTCGTAAACTAGTATATATATATATATAATATTATTTTTTTTACATATTTGTTACTTCACTAACTCGAACATTTGTTGCAATGTTAAAAGCATATATCCAATTGGCTTCAAATCTCCGTTCGTTTGAGGTAAGATAGAGTGATTTTTTTGGAAATTGTTTGACAAAGGTCGAAAGTAATTTGTAAAAAGAAAAAAATGTTAGGATATCGGAATTTAGTTTTTGAAAAGTGTTTCGATACTTAAGTTAGTATTGATCAAAGGATATTCAAAAAAAAAATATCGAAAAAATTAAAAGGCTCATTGTTTATGTTTTTTTACCTGTCAGCGATCAATTTTTAGCTCATTTATATTTGATTGTTTGGTGTTTATAGTGACAGGTGTAGATCAAGTGTTTGTTTTGTTTAGAATTGTTGAACAATTGTGAGCTCGTTAAATATTTTACATGTAAAAATTCAACATGACGAGATGCGGATGAATCTATTTAAGATTATATAATACAAGATTTTAAAAAGAGAAAAGAGGAGAAGAGACAGCAACATATGATAAAACTCCTGAAATGCCACGAAACTGTTTTGTTAAAGGAAAACAATATTGTCTTGATACCAACTCTAGCTTGTTGATTGGGGGGGGGGGGGGGAGTTTTTGTTTTTCTAAATGTTGTTGTCATGGCAAGGCACAAAACAACATTCTACCTTCTTCGTCCTCTACTATTTGTCTATGATGGTGACTATGAGCCCATCCATGGCTGCCTTTTGCATTGAAAATTATTACTAGTTTCCTAAAATGTTTGATCCCCCATTTGGAAATGTGGCACATTTTTAGTATGAAAAGGATGCAATGATTAACACAAGATTGAACAGTTTTCCTTTTTCCCATCGATTTACCTAAGCTGATAAATAAATGATCCTCATGCTATTGCTTTGAACTTTTGTTTTTTTTAAAAAAAAAAAAAAAAAAAAAAAAAGAAGAGAGAATACCCTTCAATCTAAAATGTTTTATATTAATGAAAAATTAATTTTTAACAAAGAAATTTAATTTGAATATGAAATCATAAACAACTCAAAATTTAACAGCATTTATTATGATTAAAGATAATTATTTAACCGATTAAAATTTATGGTGTAAATAGAAACCTTTTTATATAAAAAAAGTATATATATTTCAAACGTTTCATAGTTTAAAGGAATAACAAATAATACTTGAAAAAAGTTAGTATATAGTAAATGTTCATTAATGTCTTTTTACTTATTTTTGTCTTGTTCTTGAGAAAGGGGCAAAGAAGAATCACTTACATGTATCATTTCACGTTTCATTCACTTATATATATATATATATATATATATATATTTAATGGCAATCAAAGATGTAAAAATGTTTTAACATGGTAGCTCAATTATTAAAGGAAAAAGTTAGTTTTAAGTATACAAACTCAATGGTTATTTATGAAGGCATGAGCATTTAGTAAAAATGCATCAATGCAGCCAAGGAAGTGTGGTCAGGATATGATACCAACAGTTACCCTACAAATATTAAGATTTGATAACTAAAACTTTTAGCATTCAAAATTAGAGGAATTTATAAAACTTTTCAAATACTCGATCAATTTTTACGAAACAAACGTACTCTAATTATTACATATTTTTACATCTACAAAAAAAAAAAATGAGTGAGAAGATACATATATCTATTATTAATGATTCAAATGTTTGGGTTTTTTTTTTAACTTAAAAAGACAACCTCCCCTCAGATTAGGAGCTACCAAAATTTTTATTTATTTGTTTAGTTTTTTAAAACAAAAACATAAGATTAAGAAGTTTCTAATTCTACCTCTTATGGGGTGCAACATGAAGACATCTAAAACTTTTGTAGTCCTAATTGCAAAATATGAAATTTGCTCAAAGAACTTCAAATTTTGATTTTTTTTCACTGAAAAAAGAAAAACCAACGTTCACTTTCGGTCCTTCTAGCTGTCTGTTTGCACAGTTTTGAGCGTTTAAGGTTGAGAGAAGAAGTCGCTGCAGAGCTTTTAACACATGTCACCAACCCAACACAGCAGACTAGCGATTCTTGCGGACTCGTGTAATAAAAGAGGGAGAAACCAACAAACAAAAGTTAATGTAAAACTTCGTTTGTAGTAGTACTATTTTGTAAAAATCTTACTCCCTCTAGGAAAAATAAAAAGAGAGAGAAAGTGATGAAAACTTTTCTATATATAGCTATTTTAAGCTTCAGATGTCCTTTTTCAGGGTCTTAGAAAGAAAACAAAAAGTTTTTTTTTTGGGTCAAAATTATGTACTAAAGAACAGGGCTTTAATGTAATAGAAACCACCACAACTTTTTTTGTTTGTTTGGTGTCTCTCTTTCTTTTACTTGCTTTGCTTTGCTTTGCTTTCTGTCTATCACATTGTTGTTTATTTTGGTTTGGTTTGGGTTATTTGCTTGTTTTGAGAGTGTTCATGGCTGATGTTAATGACCATAAACATGCTACTTTAAGGTATGTATTTGATTTTCTTCATGTTATCTCATTTGGGAATGTCTTCTTTTTCTTTTTTTGTTGATTGATTGCTGGCAAATGAGTTCTTTGTTTTCCCCTTCATGTTATCTTATTTGGGTATTTCGTTTCTTTCTTTTTTGTAAAAGTTTTTTTTCTTTTCCTAATGTTAATTGAATGCTAGCATATTGTTTGTGTTTTTTCTTCTTCTTCTTCATGTCATCTCATTTGGGTATGTCTTAGTTTTATTGAAAGTTTTTTCCTTTTTCTAATGTTCATTAATGAATGTTAGCAAATGGGTTCTTTTTCTCTTTTCATCAAATGTTTGTTGAGTGGTAGCCAATGGTTTGCTCCATTTTTGCATTTACTAGAGTTTTTCTTTTACCTTTTACCTTTTTTTTTTTCTTTTTTTTTTTTTGGTTTTCCTTTGTGCTGTTTACAGAGAAGATTGTTGGTTTTGGTGCTATTTTTGTTGTGATTTCTAGTGTCTACATATTCATTTTTGGCACTTGTGAGTTTCAGCTTATTAATTTTGGGGATTTTCTATACATACCATATATGATAGAGACAGACAAGTATTTTTGGTTATTTTCCTTCTTTATGATGTTTCTCATTTTCATGTTCTCTTTTATGAGTTATGTTTTTATATCTTGGAACATGTTTTCCTTTATCCTCTCTCTCTTTTGGATTAATCTTTGATTAGAGCTATGTTCTTTTGAGCTTTTCAAGTTTTCATAGGTATGATGATGATTTCCATGTTGGCTTGTATTTTGTTTTTGTCATAAAAAAGAATTATATTTTGGAAAATTCAGCAAATCTGTCACCACTTCTAGTCTATAATTGTCTCCCCCAGAACAAAGTTAGTTACTTATACACATGCTGAAACAAGCACAGATTCTGGTTTCCGGTTTTATTTGGTTTTGACTGATTATTGATTTGTTATGGTCATTGATATCTTCCAGTGAGAACTCCGCGGATTCTGGTGAGAGGCCAGAGAAGAACTCAGAAGATGTGGTTGTTCAAGTAAGACATAAAAGACAAGGGGCTATGATTTCTTCATTTGCATCAGCCCATGGTAGTTATCTCCATCTTTATGTTTGTTTTTGACCTATCTGTTTCATGTGTGTTGCATGTGTTTTCGTAGTCCATGCTCTTACCACTCTTTGTTTCTTATTCTATTGAAGAATTGAGGGGTCTAGATGCGGAAAAGGAGAAAAAAGACGGATCTTCTCCAAAAGGAGTTATAGAAGCCTGCTTAGAATTAGGCTTGGAATCCAATATAACTTCTCCTGATGAGAGCCCCAAGGCAGAATTTCGTTGTACACATCCAGGAGCACTTTCTAACTGGAGAAAATTCTTCAAATTATGGAAAAGAAGATCAGAAAAGCACTTATCTTCCTTCACCCCACTTACTGTACCGAAGCTATCGAGAAAGAACAGCAGGAGCACGAAAGAGAATCCTATGCTGAGAGATTTATACAACTTCAAGTCTTCTTTAGAGAACTTCAGCCTACCTCAGCTCCGAGCTGCAACAGACAACTTTAGCCCAGGTAATGCAATTAATTTCAATACTTATAATACTTGCGAAAACTGTTTGAATATTTGGTCCACTTCTAGTCTAGAATTTGGCAGAATCCTTATTCCTTATCTCCTTAACCATGAGAAATATGAAGTTATGTAAGAGTGCTTAATGACACTGTTATTACAGTCAAATATAATGACATTGATTTAGTGATGTAGACAAAAATTAAGGGTTCAATTTCTTGTAGAGAACATAATTGGAAAGGGTGGTTATGCTGAAGTCTACAAGGGTTGTTTGAAAGACGGAAAGCTTGTAGCAATAAAGCGGCTGACAAAAGGGACACCAGATGAGAGGACAGCTGGTTTCCTATCAGAGCTTGGAATTATAGCCCATGTAAACCATCCAAACACCGCCAAGTTGATTGGGTGCGGAATTGAGGGAGGAATGCACCTTGTTTTTCAGTTATCTCCATTGGGAAGTTTGGCATCAGTTCTTCATGGTTTGTTCCTAATCCGCATTGTTTTTCTCGAGTCGTTATGAGAATTTTTTTGATGCTCTTGACATTAATCCAGGTTCAAAAGGTACACTAGATTGGAGTAAAAGATATAAGATTGCTTTGGGTACAGCAGATGGCCTCACATATCTTCACGAGACTTGTGAAAGGCGAATTATTCATAGAGATATCAAGGCTGATAATATTCTGCTTACGGAGAACTTTGAGCCTCAGGTACTTTTCAGGTTTTAAAATTCAAAGGTTACACCAAATGAGATGTTTAAAAACCAAGGGTTGTGAAAGATTTGCAAGAATCCAGAGTGTACTGTACCGCAAGCGCGCATCTGTATATTTCATGATTCAAAGAAATCATGAAACTGACATGCGGAGACGAAAAGAGAATGCATTTCCTTGTAGAGTTCTAGAACTAATATTCTGTAAGCTGGGTACTTATGGTTATTTATGTGAACTAGGTGCTATAATTTTTTCGAAAGATCTATGCATACTTCAAGTTCTCCATCTATATGACTATTCTCATTACCCTTGTTCATTTTATTTTGTAGAACATAATTTACCATTTACCTACCACATTGAAAGAATGGATAGTTAGGAGAAAAAAAGAAGAGTAGCATATTATACTGATACAAGCCGAAACTAATATTTCCCTCTGATCTTTAAACATACAGAATTGCTCCCCATGCATACTTAGTCTTCAGTCTTCCCAAAATGAGAAGAATATAAAATCTAATGAATACGTAGAAATGAATTTCATTGCTTGCATAGACATACACGATCACTAGGTTAATTTTCAAGAAGCTAGAGTTAGAGTTTAAGGTCTTTCAACTGCAATATGGGGAAAAAAAAGAAGTAGGTATATTTAACAATTGCTATGTGCTAAACTCTGTAATTTTTCAAAGCCATAAAGAAGCCAATTTAATCACCTAATACTAGCTCGTTTTCTTTTCCCTCGTGACTGGCCAAATTTGTGTTGCTGTCCTATATGTTGGTTGCAATACCAAACAATAGTATTAAGCTTAATCACAAGGTGAGTCTTATAAGGTATGAGTTGTGCAAGCCTTAAGGGCATAAATTTGGCAATTCAAATTGAGCCAACGAGAGATGGCTCAAATAAGCCTCAAATTGAGGAGGGTTGAAGTATATGCGAGATATTGATTGCTTTCTTCCTTTGTGCTCACTCTGAAAGGTGACTGCAGTTATGATGAAAAGTTTTAGACTATTACGTGTCATGTTTTAGTTATGAAAATCAAGTATTCCGACTGAATATCCTTCGAAGAAGTATGCATGGTGTAGTTTTGTGCTTTTCTTTCTTAAGGTAAAGCAATTTATGCATGAGAACTAGTTTAACTGCCTTTTCTGTCTGAAAATTGTCTCCATTATTTTCTTTCTAATAAGCGACTCACATACTATAATCAGTATTTTTTTCAACATATATGAGTAGGATCTACCAATTATAGTGGTGGTATATCTGTCCTTTTTTAAATTTTATAACAGTTTTTTTATAAAGCTCCTAATGATCTGTCGTAACGAATGTCAACTGGCCTTTAACATTTGTATTATCATTTCCTTTATCCGTTCCATTTATTGATTACATCAGCTAATTTGTCATCCAGATTTGCGATTTCGGCCTTGCCAAGTGGCTACCAAAACAGTGGACTCACTACAACGTATCAAAATTTGAAGGCACTTTCGGGTTTGTAAGCCTAAAGTATCTATATCAAGTTGATAAATGCTTTTGTCGTATTGCTGACGCATTTGTTTCTCGAGATGCAGCTACTTTGCTCCTGAATACTTCATGCATGGCATAGTTGATGAGAAAACCGATGTCTATGCATTTGGAGTTCTGCTTTTGGAGCTCATAACAGGTCGGAGAGCTTTAGATGATCAACAGCAAAGCGTTGTAATATGGGTACATTTCCTCATGAAGAAGAATTTGATCACTCGAACCATATCATAATTGTAAAGAATCCTTACTTACCCTTTTAATTGTTGTAGGCAAAACCTCTTCTTGATGAGAATGATATTAAAGAGCTTGTAGATCCTTCCCTAGGCGATGATTATGATGCGGAGGAGGTGGATCGCATGGTTTTGACTGCCACTTTGTGCATTGAGCAGTCTCCGATTCTTCGTCCTCAAATGAGTCAGGTTGGGATTACATTTAGAAGTTTTCGAATATTTGTTCAATCTTTTAATTAATTAAATGGAGTAATGAATACGGGATATCCTTACAAAAATGACGAGTGACACGTGATTGTTAATGCACACTGGAAAGAGATTAGAGAAAACAAAGTAAAATTAGGAAATAAAAAGTGTTAATTCTGATCTGATAACTCACTTCATTAGGAAAGCAACAGAAACTTTTGAGATTTAATAATTTTTCGTACTAGCGAATCACTGATTCATTCTAGAAAGATATTCTTGTGGTTCATTTATTTCGAAATGCTATATTGTTTAATTTTACAAGCAATGCAAACGATATTTATGAATTGAGCATGTTTGTCCAAGTTCAATGGTGGAATTCGCTTGACGATATCTTGCTCAGCAGTAAAATGAACCATTAAGTAGTAGGTAAAAAGAATGAAACTCTTTTTGGAGATCTAAGGACAATAATCATTTTCTTTTTGGAGTGAGTTAAGAGGTTATAACTGGAAAGTGCTTTATTTGATAGGGTAGCATCTCATTAAATCACTTAACTGAATCTTAAAAGTTCATTTAGAAGATGAGCAGACCTTGTTTTCTATTTAGCAATCAAGTTGATCATATATAGTTGTATTAGCATAAAGATGGCATCTGTTAGTTTTGCAATTCCTTGAAGTTTCTCCGAACCGTCCTCAATAAAAATGAAGTAATTTTTTCCTTCTTTAGGACATACCTTCCGTGCCGAAACCCAACAAAATATAGCTAGCATCAAGAAGTTCTAAACCACAAGCAACTAAATCTAAGCCTACAAACATCACTTTCTGCTCTCAGAAGCAAGAAAAGCATCAAGGCAATGACTTGGTCTTAGACTCATGCTTTTCTGTCTGTCAAATTTATTAATGGCCAATGATTATTGAACTTTTCCTTCACTTGTTTCTTTCTTATTCTTCTTCTTTTTTCTAGATCACCTTTATATTTTCTGCATGCTCAGGATGCTCACATTTCAGGTAGTTTTTATGAAGCAAATATATGATTAACAAGTTAACCAAGTTGTTTATGATGCAGGTTGTGATACTGCTGAGGGGTGATGATTATGTAGCAGAATGTTATAAAGAATCCCAGAAGCGATCCATCCAACGAACGTATTCGAACGAACTCTTGGATGCACAAGAATACAACTCAACGAAACATGTAAAGAATATCAATCGACTCCATGTAAACAACATCAATCGACTCCGGGAGATTGCTTTAGGTTCTTAAAAAAGCTAGCTAGTTAAACTTGTTTTAAACCAGAGATGAATGATCATAGTTCCAAAATGGGTCTTTTGAGCATGAAGGTTTGCTGGAAATCTCATGGAAGTAAAAAACCATTTGGTACTGTTTTCATGGCATTTGGAAGCATTGGTTCTTAGTTCCTGGTAAAGTTCTTCCAAATTTCATGTGAAACAGTATATTAAAATGAAATTATTTCCCTTGGTTTTTATCCAAATCCCTTCTCTTGGTTTGTAAATTGTGATGTATATATATAAGGTTTGAAGTGAAACTTGTAAGGAAGTTGAAACTATATATATATATGCAAGAAACAAAAATTTTCAACAAATTAGTGTTAGGTACCAGAGTGACGGAATAGTGTCTCACAACTAAAACAAGAGATGAGAAAATAGGAACTGAACACACAAAATTTAACGTGGAAAACCCTCAATGAATAAAGGGAAAAACCACGGGGCAAGACTAGAAGAATTTCACTATGAGAAAATATTACAACACCTCTCTCTAAATACTAGGAGAGAACAACCTCACAAAGAATATAAGAAAGTATACAAGAGAGGAAGAGATAATTCTTGGGATGGTTTTTAATACTTCTCCTTAAGGCTCTTTATATAGCCTTCAAGGAGGAACTCTAACAATTCTCCCACCGATGTGGGATTCTAACAATTCTCCCACTTGAAGATTTGATTAAACCAATCATATCTTCACACCACTCTTTCTGTCTTGCCATTCCATGTTGCTTACGTTTCTGATAGACCATAGGAGGATCGACACCAAATAAACTTGTCAGTGTTGATTGGCTTTGTCATAACATCTGCTAGGTTGTCTTTGGTGTGAATCTTTTGCATATCCACACTTCCTTCTTCTACTACTTCTCGAACAAAGTGATACTGTATACCTATATGCTTTGTCCTGGAATGAAAGGCTGGA
Source organism: Fremontodendron californicum (assembly GCA_030761205.1). Taxonomy (NCBI): domain Eukaryota; kingdom Viridiplantae; phylum Streptophyta; class Magnoliopsida; order Malvales; family Malvaceae; genus Fremontodendron; species Fremontodendron californicum. The sequence goes on from JAULJL010000005.1 coordinate 1,623,987, forward strand.
TTCCTTGCAATGTGCAAGGCACTCTGACTGTCACAATACACAATAATCTTCTGCTGCTTGTGCCCGAGTTCTTCCATTAACCTTTGTATCCATATTGCTTCCTTGCATGCTTGGGTAGCTGCCATGTACTCAGCTTCTGTAGTAGACAAAGCTACAACAGTCTGTAACTTAGATAACCAGCTTACCGCTCCTCCTGCAAGTGTGAACACATAGCCAGTAGTGGATTTCCTTTTATTAAGATCACCTGCAAAATCTGAATCAACATAACCCCTGACAACAAGTTCTGATCCTCCAAAACATAATGCAACATCTGAGGTTCCTTTAATGTATCTAAGGATCCTCTTAACAACATTCCAATGCTCTCTACCAGGATCTGCCATAAATCGACTGACCGCTCCCACTGCTTGTGCAATGTCTGGTCTTGTACATATCATAGCATACATAAGGCTTCCCACCGCTGATGCATACGGTACTCGAGACATTTCCATCCTCTCTGCTTCATTGCTAGGACTCATACCTGAGGATAATTTACAATTGACAGGAAGTGGGGTAGATATTGGCTTACAGTCTTGCATGTTGAAGCGTCGCAAGACCTTCCTCAGATAATTCTTTTGAGAAAGCCAAATTTTCCTGTCTTTTCTGTCTCGGTGAATTTGCATCCCTAAAATCTTGTTTGCGGGTCCCAAGTCCTTCATATCGAACTCCCTAGCCAACTGTGCCTTCAAATCTTGGATTCGATCTTTGTTGGGGCCTACCACCAACATGTCATCCACATACAACAGCAAAATAATGAAATCATTATCATCAAACCTCTTGTAGTACGTACAATGGTCTGAACTCAGTCTGTTGTATTCAAGGCTAATTATGAAAGAATCAAATCTCTTGTACCAACATCTGGGCGCCTGCTTTAGACCGTACAGAGATTTGGTCAACCTGCAAACCAAGTTCTCTTTGCCTGTTTCAACAAAACCTTCTGGTTGGAGCATATAAATTTCTTCTTCAAGCTCTCCATGTAGAAAAGCCGTCTTTACATCTAGTTGTTCAAGATGTAAATCAAATGCAGCACACATAGCCAACACTACTCTGATAGTAGTAAGTCTGACAACTGGAGAAAATATCTCGTTGAAGTCAATACCTTCTTTCTGAGCATATCCTTTTACAACCAATCTAGCACGATATCGTTCTACTTGATCATTGCTATCCCGCTTGATCTTGTAGACCCATTTGTTACCAATGGCTTTTCTGCCACGTGGTAATTCCACCAGTTCCCATGTCTCGTTCTTGTGAAGAGCTTCAATTTCTTCCTGCATTGCTGTCATCCACAGAGAAGCATCTGGGCTACTAGTAGCTTCATGAAAAGTTGATGGCTCTCCATCCTCTGTTAAAAGACAGTATGCAACATTGCTCTCCGTAACATACTCCGTGTGCCAATTTGGAGGCCTTCTCTCACGAGTTGACCGTCGAACTTCTACAGCCTCGGACTCAACTGGTTCTGGTACCTCATGCTCTGGTTCTGCTTCAGAAGAATCATCTTCTTGAGAATTTCTATCCATCTGCACTGTAGCAGTCTCTTTTGAAGTGTTGTCATTTGTTTGCTCACTTTGCAGTTCATTTTCTGCAAAAACTACATCTCTGCTGACAACAACCTTGCGGGCAGTGGGATCCCACAGGCGATACCCCTTAACACCGTCAGCATAACCCAAGAATATACATTTTCTGGATTTTGGATCCAGCTTTGTTCTTTCTTGGGAGTTGTACATCACGTACACAGGACATCCAAACACATGTAGAGAAGAATAATCAGCTGGCTTTCCTTTCCACATCTCCATAGGCGTCTTCAAACCAATCGCCGTTGATGGTGATCGATTTATCACATAACAGGTGGTTTTGACTGCTTCTGCCCAGAAAGATTTGGCCAATCCCGCTGTTCTCAGCATGGCTCTTGTTCTATCTAGGAGAGTTCTGTTCATCCGCTCTGCTACACCATTCTGTTGAGGCGTATGTGCAACCGTGAATTGTCTCATAATACCCTCTTTCTTACAGAATGCTAGAAAGTTACCGTCTACATATTCTCCTCCATTGTCTGTCCTCAAGCACTTGATTCTTTTCCCAGTTTCAAGCTCTACTTGTGCTTTGAACTCCTTGAATACTGGAAACACATCTGACTTCTTCTTGATTGGGTACACCCATAATCTCCTGGAATAGTCATCAATGAATGATACAAAATACTTTGCTCCACCCAGGGATATTTCTGGTGACTCCCACACATCAGAATGGATTAAGTCCAGTATGTGTTTGCTTCTTGTAGTTACTTTAGCAAACTTCAATCTATGCTGCTTGCTTATCACACAGTGCTCACAGAAAGGTAAATTGACCATCTTGAGCCCGGGCAGGAGATTGCGTTCTGCAAGGACTTTCAAGCCTCGCTCTGACATATGGCCTAATCTGCGATGCCACATCATCGTCGTTTCTTCTTGGCTGGCTGCTGCAACTGATGCATCTGCCTCTTGCAACATCTCTCCCAAAAGCATGTATAGATTGCTTGTGATCTTCTCTGCTTTCATCACCACAAGGTTTCCTTTCACTACTTTCAATATTCCACATTCAGTGTGGATCTTGCACCCGAGGTCATCCAATTGTCCAATTGACAATAAGTTCTTCTTTAAGCCCTTCACATGTCGTACCCCTTGAATTTTGCGAACAGTACCATCATGCATTTTTAATCTGACGGTACCGACTCCAGCAATATCTAAGGCGTGATCATTTCCCATGAACACAGATACTTCCGAAATAGGTTCATAAGTGCAAAACCAATCTCGGTGTGGAGTCATGTGCCATGTCGCACCTGAATCCATTATCCAGACATCATTGAGTTTCTTTCCGCCTTTAGAACTAGTCGCTGCTTCACTATACAAGATTTCTCCATCATCTGAGGTACTTGCAACACAACCTTGGGAGGTTGATGTTTCAGAATTCTTTTCTCCACCCTTCTTATTATGCCAACACTCCTTCTTCGAGTGCCCTCTCATGCCACAATTGTAGCATTTAAGATTCTTCCTTCTTCGAGATTTTGATCTACCATGATTCTGACTCTCACTGGAGCCACGTTCTGTTGATCTGCCTCTCATCACCGTTAAAGCCTCTGCTTGCTTTGAATTTTCTGACCTTTCCTCCTTATTCTTGCGCCTGGATTCTTCTTCAAGAATAGCACCGGCAACATCATCAAAGTGAAGAGAGTCACTAACATTGTTATTTGTGATGTTGATGATGAGTTGATCATACGAATCTGGTAAACTCTGAAGTAGAAGTTCCGCACGTTCATTTTCCGCTATTTTGAAATCTGATGCTGTGAGTTGAGCAAATAGCGTATTCAGAGTGTTGATGTGATCCGTTACCGACGTGGATTCACTCATTCGAAGAGTGTAGAGTTTCCTCTTCAAGAATATTCTGGTGTGAAGTGACTTCACCTCGTACAATTTGTTTAGAACATCCCAAATCTCCTTTGCAGTCTTCTTCTCTGCAACACTTGACAAAACTGAATCCGCCATTGCTAGGTGCAGATTGGCAACAGCATTGTCATCCTTCTCTTTCCACTTTTCATCAGTCATTCCTGTGGGTCTACTTTCAATTGCTTCTAGACAATTATCCTTCCTCAAAATTGCTCTTATCTTCAATTTCCACAAGGAGAAATTTCTCCCACTGAACTTCTCTATCTCGAATTTTGCTGCCATGGTTGTACACGAACTGAAGCGAGTTACACTATTTCACCGTGAATAGTACCGTATACGTGAACAGTATTGTACGTATGTCGTACACTAGAACAAATCCAGTATACGTTAACAATTACTGCAAAAGTATACAACCACACGTATGAATAATAACCGTATCTGTGAATAGTGACCGTATACTGGAACAGTGACCGTAGCCCGTGAATAGTGCACCAGGTAGGTTCCCAGGAAAGAGAGGTGGGTCACTGATAGACACACTTAAATACCAAGTCTTTCCTAGCCAGAACTTCCCTAGACACTTTCACACTACCACACTTTATTTCCAGCAACAAGAATAATTCTTTTCTGATGTGGAAGATCAGACAATACTGCAACCACAGAGCATACTAAGAACCAACACTTTCACTGCAGCGGAATAAGGACCACAAACCAATGGCTCTGATACCACTGTTAGGTACCAGAGTGACGGAATAGTGTCTCACAACTAAAACAAGAGATGAGAAAATAGGAACTGAACACACAAAATTTAACGTGGAAAACCCTCAATGAATAAAGGGAAAAACCACGGGGCAAGACTAGAAGAATTTCACTATGAGAAAATATTACAACACCTCTCTCTAAATACTAGGAGAGAACAACCTCACAAAGAATATAAGAAAGTATACAAGAGAGGAAGAGATAATTCTTGGGATGGTTTTTAATACTTCTCCTTAAGGCTCTTTATATAGCCTTCAAGGAGGAACTCTAACAATTCTCCCACCGATGTGGGATTCTAACAATTAGAATGTTCAATTTGGACCAATTTTAAGTTTTAGATTAGATGATTGAGGTTGTTGATAAAAAAAAAAAAAATGAAGAGACCCCCCTTAAGGGACATATGCTATATTGGTTTTTAAGGTTGTCTTGACCAAGTTTAGAAAGGATTGCTTTGGTTGCTTAATTAGTGTTTTGAGTAAATCAAGCAAAGATTATCCATTAAGATACTTTGGTAATTTATGGAAGGAAACAGCAGGAAAAAAAATGAAAGAATTGAAGACGAAATTAATGGTGAATTAAGCAACCAATTTGAAAATGATCAATTCTTATCTTATTGATTCTTAAAAACTTTAATTTAAAATGTAATCTGTTAATAAAATATTAAACTTGTAATTTTGGATTACACCGTAAATTTAATCTCTTACGACTTCAAATAAAAAAAATTCAAATCTTATATCAAAGCAAATCAAATCAAAATTCCATTATAACTATACCTTTAAAAAAACATTTGATAAAATTTTTAAAAAATACATAAATATAAAAAACAAAAATTGAAACACAAGTTCAAAATGAGACGTAAAATGAATGTGGCATGTAAGAAACGAAACTGACACGTCAAGTTAGCAGAATCTCTTTCAGCTGGAACTGTTTTGTCTGGTTTGGTTAGGCAATTTATTTTATTTTTATTTTTATTTTTCTGTCTCCAAATTTGTATTTGAAACTTGAAAGTTTACGGTAGACAACTGTGCAAATCTATAACCCCCAGGTTTTGTGGTTCGGCATCTCCCTTTAAGATATTCTCGTCCCTTGTCGTAACGTAACCGATCTCCCCCTCTACTTTTCTTTATTTCCCCTCTTGCCCCCAAATTTTATTTATTTTTTTCACTTTTGTCCTTTTAGTTTTCTGATTTTTTCAATGATTTTTTTTTTCTTTCAAGAAAATGGGGCTTGACTACATGCATTAGCAAACATTGAAGATTAATTGGTTGATTTTAATTATATTGCCCAAATGTTGATTAAATACTTTAATAATAATTTCCTTTAATAAAAAATATGTTGACCAATAATAAAAAAAATCATACGTCAATATATGTAGTATAAAAAAGATGTTGTCCATGGAAAAAGATTATTTTTAACTCTAAGTTTAACTATTTGGTAGTTGGTAAGTGATTTTAGGGTTATATATTTCTTTATAAAATGGAATTAACTTAAAATTATCATCATAAGCTATTAAATTATTCTCAAATAAAGAAAAAACATTTAATTAGTTGAAAATTCAAGCTGTTAATTTTGATGAAAAGACATAAAAGGCATTAACTTCATTAATTTATAATAATATATAATAACTATTTATTAGATGAATTTAAACTTATCTAAAAGTGAGTAATTATTCAATGTATCTGCCAATAAAACATTAATTCAGATGATATGTATGTTATACGGATGTTAAAAATTACGAATTTAAAAGAATGTAAATATTCAATTTAAAAACATTAATTCAGTAAATATTCAATGTACTTACCAATAAAGCATGTAAGATCTTTTTTAAAGTAATAAAAAAAAATCTACACATTTATTTAAACCAAATATAAATTTAAATCCCTAAATCCAAAATTTATGTTTACAGCAAAAATAAATCAATCAACCCTTTACCCAACTTTAGGTTAGGTTTGAAATTGAATCCAAAATAAAATTTCCATTATCCCATGAAAGAACAATAAAATAATTTCATAATCTTAAACAACTCAAATTAGCAGATAACCTGTGTCAACCAAATCCTTTTGACCAGAAAAGGACCTCATTGAACAGTCCGAAAACTTAACAGGACTCATCTGCAATTCCTCCATTATTGCTTACACTGCAATTAACATTTAACGAAGAAAGCAAAGAACCGTGTCTTCTCTTCCTTTCTATTCTTCCTCTCTGTTAAAAAGGTCAAACCCATCCACCGCCAAAAAAAAAAAAAAAAACCATTTCCGGTGACTCTCTAACTTTGAATCGCTGCCGTTTTGTTATTTTCCTCTTATGCTATTGCCGATCGCCTTTTTTATCCCGGTAACGCCCTGGTGGCCGGTAAAAGAAATTGGATTATTTCTTGACTATGAAGAGCAACGGCAACATCGGAAACAACAAAGGCTCCAATATTAATAATAATAGTAAAAATAATAGTCATAATAATAATCGTTTTTTGCCGAATTCTTTGAAATTCATTTCTTCCTGCCTAAAAACAGCCTCTTCCGGTGTCCGGTCAGCTAGTGCCTCCGTCGCCGCTTCTATTTCTGGAGACTGTCACGAACACCCAAGAGACCAGGTTTTCTATTTTAAAATTTTTAATTTAGGGTTATTTTTTTGAATTTTTGTTGATTTAGTTTTTTTTTTTCTTTTGGAAAAATAAGCTTTCTTTTAGTTTTATTTTGCCGTTCGATTGCTCAGAAAAAACAAAGAGAAAATTAAATGTGGAGAAATCTTTAGGTATTTTCCTTTTGAAATTAAATTAAAGTTAAAATTACTTCTTCAACTCAATTAGGGCTTAATTAAGTGAATGTTGTAATGTACAGCTAAAAGTTAATTTCTTTACAAATTTTATTATTTAGATTTATTTGTTTTTTGTCCTAACCAAACCAATATTTAGATGATATTTGTCAGAAATGATGTCTTAGGGAGTTAAGGAAAGTGGTGCTTATTTATAGAGTGGATTATTTATCAATACATTGATGCTGTAATAATGATAATCGCTCAGGACTTAGATGCCATTATTTTGCAAAATGATATTTGATCATTTGCTTGATCCATTTTCAGTTGTACTTTGTGAAAAAGATTAGGTTATAAATCTGGAAGTGATGACTCTGGATAGTTTAGTTATTTGTGTGAGAACCGCATTGATTTTTAGACAGAGTAACAGTGGCAGTTTATTACAAGATTTGTCATGTGCCAATGGTTTGATTCTTGTTTGCTCTTTCTATTACAGGCCGTTATGTTCTATTAGTTCTAATAATGCCGTGATTTGAGTTCCTTTAAGGTCAAAATTTCCAAAATGGAAACTGAACTGCTGAATGCCATTGTATTGTATGCAAGTTGTTTTTCAGTTGCTCACCATTTTGATGGCAATAGCTCATTGTAAAGGATGAGCGCACTAGTTTACATCTTATCATAAGAAGGCAGGGTGAATGTGAGATGCAGATATAGATTTACCTGCATCACATTGCTTGACATGGTTTTTTGTTGTACTCCTCTTTGACAGGTTGCGGTAACTTGTATGTGCATTTGCCTTGAAACTTGTTGTTACTCTATCTGCTATCTCATTGGAATTCTTTTGTAAAACAGGTTCTCTGGGCTTCCTTTGATAGACTAGAGCTTGGTCCCTTATCTTTTAAACGTGTTCTCTTACTTGGATACTCCAATGGCTTTCAAGTTCTTGATGTCGAAGATGCCTCTAATGTCAGTGAACTTGTTTCAAGGCGTGATGATCCAGTTACTTTTTTACAAATGCAGCCGCTCCCTGAAAAATCTGAGGGTCATGAAGGATATAGAGCATCGCATCCTTTACTTCTGGTTGTTGCCTGCGATGAATCGAAGGGCTCAGGTTTGATGCTTACTGGAAGAGATGGTTTTGATGAGCCTCCCAATGGAAATGTTCTTATCTCTCCTACGGCTGTTCGATTCTATTCGCTAAGGTCTCATAATTATGTTAATGTATTGAGATTCCGGTCAACTGTATATATGGTTAGATGCAGTCCTCGAATAGTTGCTGTGGGGCTTGCAACACAAGTAAGAATTAGCTTCTTTTTTTCTTTTCTCAAACGTAGTTTTAGTACAACTAGTATTTTTAACATTTGTCATAAACAAGTCCAGACAGATTGAGCGATTTTTATTCCTCTTCTTTTTTTAATGTTTGGAATGCTCCAGTTCACTGAAAAACTCAAAATAATCAGATTGGATGGTCCCAGGACTGCTTGTATTTTTATCAAGATGTTGATTGGAGGATGATTTTTAGTTTAGATACATTGCTTATATCTTTTATTTGATCAATTATTTAGTTGGAGCTAAACAATTTACACCATGCTAATTTCTTTTATTGGTTGGCAGATATACTGCTTCGATGCTCTCACTCTTGAAAATAAATTTAGCGTCCTCACCTCTCCTGTCCCTCAAGCAGGAGGCCAAGGAATGGTTGGGATTAATATTGGATATGGCCCCATGGCAGTGGGTCCCAGGTGGTTAGCTTATGCTTCGAACAATCCTTTGCAGTCAAATACTGGTCGCCTGAGTCCACAGAACCTGACTCCATCTCCTGGTGTTAGTCCATCAACTTCACCCAGCAGTGGGAGTCTTGTGGCTCGATATGCCATGGAATCTAGTAAGCAATTAGCTACTGGGTTAATCAATCTGGGTGACATGGGCTACAAAACTTTGTCGAAATACTATCAAGATCTTATTCCTGATGGTTCTGGTTCTCCCATGTCTTCAAATTCCGGCTGGAAAGTTGGTCGGGGTGCATCACATTCTGCAGAGACTGATATTGCTGGGATGGTTAGTCCTTGATGTATTTGAGAATCAAACTTTAGTCCTATGTTAGAATGCCTGATAGTAATACGCGTGATCATTGCACATTAATTCCACCTTGATTTGGAAGGCTACTATTCATATCTTTGCCTATATGCTTGAATTTTTTATGTCGGATACATGTTTAAGTCAAATTTCTCTGAGAGGTATCAGATAAGGTTGCTCATTACTTCTTAGAAATACTAAATATCAGAGGCATGTAAATTTGACCTGTTAATGATCAACTATGAAAATTTAAGTGTGATTTTAGGATTTTCTTTTTTATACGGTCCATTGCAGGTTGTTGTCAAAGATTTTGTTTCCAGAGCTGTTGTATCACAGTTCAGGGCTCATACTAGTCCAATTTCTGCTCTATGTTTTGATCCAAGTGGGACTCTTCTAGTTACAGCCTCAATACATGGGAACAATATAAATATTTTTCGGATTATGCCATCCTCAACAAAGAATGGATCTGGCACCCAAAGCTATGATTGGAATTCTTCACATGTGCACCTTTACAAGCTCCATCGTGGCATGACATCAGCTGTATGTTCCTGCACCTTCTACTTTTTCAAAAACTGTAATGTTTTATCTATCTATAATGTCTTTTTATTTTTGTTTTGTTTTGTAGGTGATCCAAGATATTTGCTTTAGTGCTTACAGTCAGTGGATTGCCATTGTTTCATCTCGGGGTACTTGCCATATTTTTGTTCTTTCCCCATTCGGTGGTGAGAATGTACTCCAAATTCAGAATTCTCATGTAGATGGGCCTATCTTATCACCAGTTGTATCTCTCCCTTGGTGGTCCACTCCATCTTTCCTGATAAACTATCAAACATTTTCTTTGCCAACACCACCAACTGTTACCCTCTCTGTTGTTAGCAGAATAAAAAATGGTAACTCCGGATGGCTTAATACAGTTACCAATGCTGCATCATCTGCTGCGGGAAAGGCCTCCTTCCCTTCTGGTGCTTTTTCGGCTGTTTTTCATAACTCCTTACCTAATGATTTGCAACAAGCTCAAGTAAAAGCTAATGTTTTGGAGCACCTATTAGTTTACACTCCTTCGGGTCATGTTGTTCAACATAAGCTACTGCCTTCATTTGGGGGAGAGGCAGTTGAAAGTGCTTCAAGAATTGGACCAGGTTCTGCTCTCCAGGTACAAGAAGAGGAGTTACGGGTGAAAGTTGAAGCTATGCAAGCATGGGATGTATGCCGAAGAACAGATTGGCCAGAAAAAGAGGAATGCCTTTCTGGAATGACTCGTGGAAGAAAAGGAGCATTAGAGATGATTATGGATGCTTCTGATTCTGAAGATAATGATGCTGGGAACAAGGACATGTCAAAGCCCCAAGACCGGTCTCACTTGTATCTTTCTAATGCAGAAGTGCAGATAAGCTCTGGAAGGATACCAATCTGGCAGAATTCTAAGGTAGTTATTTATGATTGGTTCTTGATATACTCTTGCTCGACACCTGTTTCACTTACGTCTCATGCATTTTCTTAGGTATCTTTCTATACAATGAGTCCTGTGGGGTTCGATGCGCATAAATTCACTGCAGACCAGTCTGGTGGAGAAATTGAACTAGAACGGATGCCTGCTCATGAGGTTGAAATTAGACAGAGGGATTTATTGCCTGTTTTTGAGCATTTTCACAGGATCCAATCTGATTGGAATGACAGGTAATTCCTGCATTCTTTTACATTGTGTTGTGCCCTTTCTGGTTTTGACTATTCTCGTCTTTTTTTTTTAATCTTGAAAGTCATAGAAGTAGTTATCTAGTAGAAAAAGGGTTTGATGGAAAAACCGAGATATTTGGAAGCGAGATTCTTCAAGTCATATGATAGCAGTTTGTATTGTTCATATCATGATTGTTCTGATTTCACTATTTGCACTGTAATATAGGTGGTCCAGAAACTCTGCACACCAAAAAATACGTTGACCTCTAACTAACTGAATATCATTGTGGCGATCTTTCTTTTTTAATTTTGTCTATCCTTCACACAGTTCCTTATATATATATATATATTATTTTTTTCTGTGCAGGGGCTTTGCTGCAGAAAGTTATCCAATGTCTTCTTCTCATGATGCTAAAGCAAGATTCACTGAAGTCACTGTTATTTCTCACTCTAAGTTGATGTCACCTAGCTCAGTCGAAAATTCAGATAGTGGTATGACCATGTTTTAAATTTTAGATATCATTCAATATTACTTCTGGATTCATGTAACTCATTTGATGCTTGGTGTTTTAACTAGGATCATCAAGAAATTCTTATCCATCCAGCATTCAATCTGGGAAGGATAGTAATGGGGTAAAAGGACATAGTTCTATTTTGGCATCACATATGCTTAATCAGAGCACTCTTAACAAAGATACCGGTTCGGTTTCTTTTAATCAATCTAAAATGGGTGTCTGTCACATTGAAGATAGTAACTCTACTAATAGTTTATCATCATTAACAAGTGGCTCTCTATCTGGTGGAAGAATTGTTGCAAAGGAGGTTCAATTTCCAAACAGTGGCGAAACCGGTGATGTTTCGAACACAAGTTCTAACAGATCGGATTTGAGTATGAACATGTTAGATGAGGGGCCTGTAAATGACTCACCGGAATTCGAGCAATTTTTTCAAGAAGAGTACTGTAAAGCATTGCCCTTAAGTGCATGTCCCGAGTCAACAGAGGTTGTTACCGATGTTGACAGTAGCAGCAGTCCTTGCGAGAGAGAAAAATCGGAGGAAGAAGGTGACAATGATGATATGCTCGGGGGTGTTTTTGCCTTCTCTGAGGAAGGTAAGTATCTAAAGCTGTTATTTGATTGATTGTGTTCTTATTTCATGTAGATGATGCATTCTAGCCTATGTTGCACCGATTCTTCATTGTTCTTGAAGTATCCGTGTCCGACATCGTGTCGGATGCATATCCAGACATGGATATGGAGATATGATCTTCCAAGGACCCTTTAAATACATGAAAATCTTAGAAAAAATTGAACATAACCGAGACCAACACTCACACCTGAATCCGAGTATCATAGATTCTAGCTATAAACCTGAACTTCTAAAATATAACTTCTTCCATGTAAACATACAAACCGTCTTTATATCATCTGTTAGACTAAAACCTGAAATCATCATTTCTGTTTTGTGGCAGGTTGAGTTGTATTTTACTTGTGTTTCTTTCCTGATGCGCACGTTACGTTTGTATTGTCAACTTCAGGTTCCTTTGTTGAAACGCCAGCCTCGTAGGGCGGCGGTTCACATACTAATTGAAAGTGTGTTCGCTGATTTAAGAAGCTACCGACTGATTTGATTCAAAGTAATATAAATGACTGGCTTATTGTGCCGCCAGGGCAAAGCTCTGGATTCTTCCTTCCTAATGTACATGTTGTAAATTGATATTTTGCTAAATTCAAATGATTTGTGAGGACATGTTCTTTCTTTTTGTGCTGTGTAACATTATTCATTCTTCAAAGAAAAAGAAAAAAGTAATAAAAAAAAGGAAAATGAATTATTGAACAGTGTTTTTTTGGTTTGAATTCTGTTTGTGTAAGCCAGTTTGATGCCACTGTTTCTATCTTCTTGACATCTCTTGCCCTTGCATGCATTTTGAAGGTTTAGACTTTAGATCAATCATCCCATATGGTTTTACATGGCCTGGGCTAACTTGGTTCTTGCTATGGAATTGGGGAGTTAGGGACATTCCAATTTATAATTCATGGTTTTGTCACTTGGCTTAAAATAGGAGGAAAGGGGCCTTCACCACTCTAAAACCCAAATACTACCAAAACTTTTCCTATTTTTAATTTTTCTTTTTTGATTTGGAAGAGAGGCAATCAGATAAACTCTTTAAACAACCGATACATGGAATTTGAGTTTAGTTTAATTGGTTCATGCAGTTGAAGGTAGAATTTAAATCTCATCTTTTGTAATTTTTTTTCTATCTTTAAACTGTGACTTTATTTATACTAAAAAACAAGGTATACATGCATCAGTCAAAAGTTTGGATTAAAACTTGGTATATTTGGCTTACTCTATGTATACTGTTTGAAAAATAACTGGCTGCTTGTACATTCACCTATTTGGTTTCAAGTATTTCAAAATCTGCAAAGCACTGAGCAACAAAGCAATCATCATGCAACTCCTTGGGCCCTTTTGAAGATTTCTAGTTTTTAAAGAATGAGCCAACACTTTGATACCAGACAAAACAAGAAACTAGTAATAGTGTAGCACATGAATTATATACATTTCTGCACTATTTTTTATGAGTACTGTAGAGGAAAAGACTCATCCAAACTTTTTTTTTTCTCTTTGATGAGTGAGCTTCTTTCTGTTCATTTTACAAAAACTTTGGATACCCAAAAACATCCTGCATCTTTGTATTCTTGTGGCCTGCCATGGCAGCTACATTTATGGTATGAAATCTCCCATGGAATTTGGCCCCCACCACCCTAGATGCCCTTCCCATCAAAAGGATTTAGACAAGGAGTGGTCCCTTCAACTCTAACCAGTCACTGAGATACTCTTTCATCATCCACATTACCATTTCCTCATGGAGGGAAATGAAATCTCTCCCTAAAATCTTTCACTATTTTTACAGGAAAATTTGGCTACTTGACAGTATTTTGACTGGACTGATTGGCAAAGAAAACTTGAAAGGGCTCAATTGGACCCCCTGTTAGTATGGAGATTGGAGCCATTTTTTGGTGTCCAGTCCATATCTTTTTTGTCGTTTTAAGGGCCTTGAATTGTCTTAATCCAACACACTAGCCATGGAGGGTCCCCAATATTTGGCCTTAAACCAACCTAAATTGTTAACTGATGAGTTGTTCTAATTAACCTCTTTGCCAGGCAATGACAGATTTATGGTTCTTTTGGAATACAAATTATGTTATCAACTGTTCTTCAATTGCATTTGATCAGGAGAAAATCTTGGAGAAATTGTCGGTCATCTTGGAAAAGGAATATCTGAATTTCAGAATTTATTTTTATCTATACAGATAGAAACAAAATTTGCTAATATCATATATATATATATATTTTAATTTCTAATCTACCCATAACCCCCGATCCCTATTTAATCTACCTATAACTCAACAATGTAAAAATCATGTATGTCCCTATAATAGCTTGATATCCCTAAAATTAAAAAGGAAAAATGATTCTTCTCTTCCTTTTTTTTCTTCTTATTTTCCTATTGTTTTCTTCCTTACTTAGTAGGGATGACAGCGGGTCAGATATCTGTAAGTTTTTGTATTATCCGAATCCGAATCTGCAAAATTGCTTTAAAATCCGAATCCGCAAATTATCCGCATTTAATCCGCATAATACTATCCAAATCCGAATCCGAGTTAAATAACATTATCCGCCGGATATCCGAATCCGCTAAAAATCCGAATTCAATAAATCAATTTTTTAAAAATAAAAATAAAAAATTAATTGTAAATTAAAAGTCACTCATAATTATCAACAAACAAAATTCTAAAATACAAAAATTTAAAGATATTTAACATCATGTATATTTTTTAAATTTAAAAGTATTTAACATAATTAATTATTATATTTTATTTTATTTTAAAAAACATTTTAAAATTATTATTATATTTCATTATACTTGATATAATTTAATTTTAGTAGCATGTTATTTCAAAATTCAAGCTTAACTTTTTTGGTTAAGGCTTTGGTGCTTGACTTTGCAAGTCAAGGTTCAAGTCTCTTCAAGAGCAAAAATTTATATGTTTTACAAATAAATGGATTCGGATGAGGATATCCGAATCCGCAAATCCGAATTCGCAAAAGTAATGCGGATTCGGATAATGGATATCCGAGGTTTCATATCGGCATTCGCTCCGAATCCGCTGCGGATAATAATTATAAAATCCGAATTCGATTTTTATCCAAATCCACAAATCTGAATCCGCAAAAAACGAATCGGATATCCGCGGATATCCGAATCCGCATTTTAAATTGCCATCCCTATTACCTAGTATATAAATGCAAAAGATGAAACATTTCTACATCATATAATAATTAAAAATAAATTCGAGGTTTAATTTAATTGATTTATGCAATCAATTTTAAAAAGTAACATCTAATAGAGTTAGAGTTCGAATCTCAAAACATATAATCATTTCTCTTATCTTTAAATTACGATTTTTTTTATATAAAAAAACAAAATAAAGATTAGACCACATATTCTATGGCCAAATGTCCCATCACTCTTAACCAATTAATAATCTATGAAACATATTACCCAAAAAGACAACAACATAACATTCAAACAACTGTGGCATGAAGATCGCAGCAACATATGAAACATATTACCCAAACAGACAACAACATAACCTTCAAACAACTGTGGCATGAAGATCGCAGCAACATGATAAGATTCTTGAAAAGATTGACAGCATATAGGCATAAAATGTGAAGGGATAAGAGGGCAGAGAGGCAAGCAATTTGAAAGAGGAGTAGGTAAGATAGAAATGGACATGCTTCTGGAATAAAAAATCCAACTTTTTTTTAAAAAGGAATTATTATCATTGATTTGATAAGATAAGGATGTTAAATTTACATTTTTTTTATTGCCAAGATTAAATAACAGCATCACCCTTTTTTTATTATTATTTTCTTTTAGAAAAGACAAAATTTTACCCAAAACAAAATCTCTCTCATGCAAAGATGTAACATGGTTTTCACATCACTTTCTTGCAAATTTGGCCTAAAAAATGTGGGTCTTTTTCATCCCATGTTCTTAGTTCTTGCAAAATGGTTAATAGAGTTTACATGTATGTAGTCTTTTCAATGTCCTAATTACCTTGAGGTTGAGGGAAAAAAAAGTCCTCATACCAAAGCAATAAAGCTTGCATGTGTCAGCAAAATAAGCATGGCTCATGAGAAACAATGACCTAACCTTCTTTTGTTTGGTGGCACCAAACTGACTCATAAATTTCTACATCTATCTATTTCTTTTTGGTTTCTTAAAACATGATCTATAGCATTTAACTTACTCCATTTGATTCCCAATAATGAACCAATGAGAAATTGTGTGAAAATATTTGTTTCTACTGCTGCAGTGCTGCATATTAAAACATTGGATTTTAATGCTGACAGTGGAATAAATTATCTATAACTGAATGAGGTGTTGGCAGTAATGCCATATCCTTTAGGCTGGTTGGCACTTTTGCATAGAAAAACAAAATAATAAACAATTGAAGAAAATGATGTTGGAGAGAAAGAGCAATAATTACTGAAAGAAAAAGATGGGAAGGTGAATGGTACATGGCATCAAGTTTTGGATCTTGTGATGCTTTTTTATATATAAATTTCAGAGTTTTCAACTTGCAAAGAAAACAGAAACACAAACCCAGAGGAGAAAGGAAAAAAACAACAAAAGAGGGAGAGAGAAGGAAGGTGTGACTTTACATATACTGTAGTTATTTATAGTCCACTTCCAAGGGCAAGATTCTTTGGCTCCAAACACTATAATATCCATTTAATTAGGCTCAGCTTTCCACTCATTTTAAGGCAAGAAAATGATATAATTCTGCAAGATCTGCAAGTGGGAAATATAACTTAAAAGCTAGCTGCAATGGATTTGGTTCAGTTGCAAAGGCAGTTGGTTGACTACAGAACCTCACTCTATCATGAGGTTAGTTTTGTTACATTAGTAACTGTTAACATTCAATAATAGTTGCTTTGTTTTCATTCTTCATTACTCCATTATGAGGAAAGTTTTGCTTTGTTTTTGCTTTCTTCTTGCTTTTGGATATTAGATTTTTAGTGATGAGTTCTTGTTTTATGAGTAGGGTTTTCTGGATGAACAATTTACCCAACTTCAGGAACTTCAAGATGAAAATAACCCAGATTTTGTGGTTGAAGTGGTGTCTCTTTTCTTTGAAGATTCTGAAAGACTTCTTAATGAACTGACTAAAGCTCTGTGAGGATTTTACTTACAATTTCTTAAACAATTCCTTTTGTTGTAAACTGCACTATCCAGGACTCTATTTTCTGCTATGGTTTACTCTTGACATTTCTCCATTTCTTAATGTGGTTTGCTTATTGCTTCTTATCTTAATATAGAGAGCAGCAGAACATAGATTTCAAAAGGGTGGATGCTCATGTTCACCAGTTGAAAGGTAGTAGCTCCAGGTATGTTTCTTGTTTTCTCTATTTTTTAATCTCACTTTCTAATTATAGCCTTTTATGAGAAAATCTTGTTTGCCACTTCTTGTTTCCAGCATGAGAAACACTCATATGCATTTTTGTAGTAAATTTTTTTTTTTTCAATGGTTAAAGCCAATTTTGTACCAACATATTTTTCACAGCTTGAAGCACATGTACCACCATGAATCTTTTGCTGTTTCTCTATGGAAGAAATTTTATTTTTCCTGATGGAATCTTATTAATATTCATAAGTTTTTAATCAGATAAAATCCATTCAAATGTCATCGACAAAATGAGTTAATGAGAAAGTTTCTGTCACAGCAAAAACCAGCTCCAAGCTGCAAATTTCCTTTCACAGATTTATATTGATGCACAACTGTAACATTTGTAATGTTGCAATAATAATTTGTACTTGTTAGATATTGTATTTTATGGTCATCAATTTTCACCTATTGTAAGATAGGGGTTCCAACTATATGTCCCACATGAAAGAAGCCTATTAATTGTATAGCTTTCTCCTATATTTCTATTTTCTTCATGGGCAAAATGTTCTCAAAATTAACAGCATTGGTGCTCAGAGAGTTCAGAAAGTCTGCATAGCCTTCCGCACCTACTGCGAGGAGCAAAATGTCGAAGGGTGAGTTTTTTTTATGCCTTAGATCATTACATTTTTGTTTAATTTACTGTTATGTTAATAGTTATGAGAAGTTTCAAATTTTGATGTCTTATATAGGTGTCTTAAATGTCTGCAACAAGTGAAGCATGAGTGTTCCCTTGTGAAAACCAAGCTTGAATCTATGTTCCAGGTAATGTTGAGAAATCTACCTATCCAGAAGAGATTTTCTTTTCTTTTTTCCCAAACAGGTTTTATCCTGATTCCCTTTGTTAACTCCAAGATTTGATTTTCCATTTCATTGACTGCAGCTTGAACAACAGATCTTAACTGCTGGAGGCTCAATTCCTGTGTAATAGTTGCTTCAAAGAGACCTATATATAATCATCTGCAGAGAAAAACAAGGGAGCAAAAATGGGATTTTGGCTATGCAGAAAAGTTTTTTCTTGTCTTTGTTGTTTTTTAATTCTTGCAGTTTTAGTAGAGTACCTAAGCTACTGAAGGGTTCTATCTACTTTCGAGCTTAAGCTTGTATCATATATCTCCAATGTATGAGCAATGACAAAGAATGTGAATAAACCCTTCCAGCTCTTTTCTTTCCTCTATATTGCTCTCTGGTTTTGATCATTCAATTTCTTGCAACAATAAGTTTCAATCTATTTAGGAACAATATATGGACAAATGAAACAAAATCCTATCAGGAATCTTCCATCCTTTGGAGCAAAAATCGACTTTTGAGATTGGAAATATATACATCAAAGATATCAGAATTGCAGAGGTCTAATGAGACCAAAAATAAATAAATTTCCTATACATGAAAAGGGCGATTTACCAAACTAGTTTGCAGTCATTGTCCATTAAAATGAGTAACATCTAGAACTGAAACCAGGCCTCAGCAAATCTTGACTTAGCCCCCCAGACAATTGGCTTCTTTTGTTTCATGTTGGCATGTCGCTGAGCTGGAACAGCAAGATGTGGAACATTAATGTCTCAGAACTCATAGAAACAAGAACAAGCTCTTCCTCTTTCAAGTCTGTACTAATCCAACAGTAACAACTCAGCTTAGTCCTCTCTAAACCTTAAAACCATAGTTCAGACATGTCTAGGATCAGTCATTTTAGCAAAACAAGATTGCTAGAGAGGTTAGTATTGGGGTATAAGTGAGGTTGATTCATTATTTCATCCAGCAGTTTAGGATACGAGATTCTCTTAAGCATCCTGAACAACAACCCATAGTAGGCAAAAGAAGCAGTATACTGGTGCAAGAGTTAATCATGATTCTAGAACTCAATTGGGTGTTGGAGCTTTAGTAAAAGTAAGTAAACATTCCTGAACTTTCCTCTTTATCACCTTCATTTTAGACGAAGTGAAATTCTATAGCAGTTTGCTTAAAATCAAAAGGATTGGATTGTTAATTAATCAATCAATTTGATTAGTCCTCCAACAACTACTCCTAGTTGTGAATTACAATTTGCAACCAAACTAAAGAGTTCAGATTCATCATGATTTTGTTGAAACAACTATTCTTATCAACAATACCTGCTAAACTGTTCTTATTGATACTAACTTCACTTAATATTAGAAATCGGCTCGAAAAAGTCAGGAAAAAAAAGTTGACAAATGGATATACTTTCGGCATAAGTTGCCTAGCTTTGCATCTTAAACTCAACCTGGTTTGTCTGAATCAAGGCTAAGGCAGCTCTTAACCATGCAAGTGGCAATTTTTATATTTGCGAAACATCCTACCTAAAATCAATTGACAATAAGTAAAGTGGTTCAATCTAAATACAAGATCACCGGAAACCGAAGACTTAGTAAAACCCAATCTATGTTAAGCATCAGACCTAAAACCAATCTGAATATAAGATCACAAGAAACCGAAAATTTAATGTACTAGAGATAATATCAATTTAACAATATTAAACCGAAAAAAAAAAAGAAAGAAATTTGAATGACAGGCTAAAAGGATATACATGCAACAATTTTGGTGAATGAGTTCAACCACCATATGTATGTAGATGGAGATCTTCAAACGCATTGGCCAAATAAATATTATCACCGACCATTCACTGTTACAGACAGGAATCGATATCTCATTGACGTACTTTAATTAATGATTATACTATAGTGGTTACTGTTGCATTTTAGGCATTGAAAATGAAGTCGAAACCCCACGTTGTTGGGGGTGATTTCTCTCTTTAAAAGTCTGATTTTTTTTTTTTTTTTAATTTTATAATCACCATTCAGTACTAATCTCTCTTTCACATTCATTGAACATAAACTATTTTATAAGGTCAAACTATTTTTCACATGCCTGGGATGTCCCCCCTTAGTTTGCTGGTAATCCTACAACTGTAAGCAAAGCCAAAATAACATGCTGTAATGACAGAATATCAAATAATTTTCTTTCATCATTATCACCCAACCAAGTCACCGGCCATCTACTTCAATCTTTTTCATGCTTTCAATTCCATATGAAACATATCACTGTACTAGTAAGAGGTTGATTCAACTTTTCAGGTAAAAATTTGGTTACTAGAATGTTTCCTGCATTCCGGATGAGTTCGAATATTGAGTATGTGTCCGGTAATCATATTCGAATATTTATATTCGAATATATGTCGGACATAAGTACTTCAAGTAAAATAAAAAGTCTGGGTAATATAGACTAGAATTCACCAAACTTTACAGAATGATTCAATAACTAAATGAAAAAAAAAAAAAAAAAAACCATGAGAAATGGCCAAATTTCTAATACTGAATGAGATCTCATTAATTCAAAAGTAATAATTTCATAACCCCCCACCCTCACCCTGTAAAGAAAAGAAGAAAACCTTCCAGCTGGGGAGATTCCACTTTATGTTGGATCATGCTAATATTTTAAGTAATAGAAAGGACAGAGGAATCAAAGTGCAAGGCTTATATATGCATTGTTCATGCACTGCCATGGTGTCATAGTTATAAGTTATACAACCACTTCAGACATTGAAAGACATGACTCAGTACATTTATGTTGAAGAACCAGGGAGCATGAAACGTTTCTTATGCAACTAAATGTTTATATACTTGATGGGAAAGATGGTACCCTTTTATAAGAATGATGAGTTAAGTTTAGTCAGATAATCATTGCTTTAATAATATTATTCTATGATCACTAAATAATCTGTATTTGAAGGATAATCTGAAGGTTTATGAAGGCAGCATTCACAAAAGCACATCTTCAAAATCCAACTTCCACAACATTCTCTTGATTGTCCAAATATTATAGAGACAATAAATGCTATGGATTCATTTCTGAATAATTAGCAAATGATTAATTGCAATCTGATAATCTCATTATTGAAAAAGGGTATGCCATTTCCTTACTTATAATGGAGCATGTATCTTAGTTTGTTTAATATACATGTAATATTTGTAGCTAAGAATATTACTATGAAATATATTTACATTTTAAATATGTATGCTGGATAATCTGAAGCTATTTCAGGTTTCTACTCATTTCCATTTAAACTTTCATATAATTTCTATATCAAGTTCTTTGAACTGCAGGGTCTGATGATGAATTGCTGAAGCTAGTAGCTCAAGTCTATGTTGCTCCGACTCTTCATTTTCCTTGAAGTACCCGTGTCCGAAGCATATCTGGATATGGGTATGGGGATATGACCTTCCAAGGATACGATCCAAATACATGAAAAAACTTAGAAAAAATTGAACATACCCGTATCCGACCCTCTTCACCCAAATCCGAGTAACATAAGCTCAAGTACAGAAAAAAGTAATAAACAACAGCAATGAAAGACAAACTTCTTGTAACTTTCTCTAGACTTCATCAGTTCATCTGTTGCTAAGTTCATACACTTTATGTAGAAACTGCTTTAAAGGATGTCAAAATTGTTGAAAAGAATGGCTAAAGTTATAAAAAACATTTACAACTGCTGATTATGACCAATGTTCATATTTTTTCTGGTCGTGAATTCCACATTCTTTCCTGCTCATGAAAGCTTCCTAGCACAGCAGATTGTTTGTGATCACCTAAGACCCTCGTGAAATGATCATAGTATGCCTCAGGATTAACATTTTCCAAAACATTAACTTGTTTCCCTTGTTCTTCATCAATAGTTATCTCTCCTATCATTGTTATGTCTCCATCTGCCAAGACCTTAAGAGGCCTGGATGTAAATGTCTGGTTCAAATGTGGATTTCCAGCCAAGATTACTGCACCAAGAATCTCTCCCAAAAATATATCCTGCAAAGAGACAAAATTGTTTCAATCTAATCTAAGTTCTTCGGCATCCGTAAGTTTAGAATACAGTTCTAGGATCCGAATCTATGCTAGTACTTGGCATAATTTAAGTGAGTTCAGGAGATCTAGTTGCTTGAGTTCTGATATCTAAGGGTAAGTTTTATCATCCACTATAAACATGTTTGGTAAATCCTCTCATTTTTGACATCTAATGTTATTCCAAATGTGAGCTTTCCTATTTTTATTGTCTAAAACCAGGGATGTAAATTTTCAGCCATGTATTAAAAGTATAATTTTTTTTTTAAATTCTCCTTTAGTTTAAAAATCTTTAGTATTTTTGTGTGCATATCATCTCTGGAACATTTTTCCCTTGTCAATTTTAACCTCTCTTTAGAAGAATGTATCACATCTGAAACTTATAAAACCTCACAGTTCAAAGATTCATATTAACCAAATGAACTAACACAATATCAGATGTATGCTTGAAGGTTTCTAAATTTACCATGTGATGATATCTATAATGTTCATGTTGTAATTGCCAAAGTCTCGAAAGTAGACGTTGAGCAAACACAAGTTCAGGAGTCTGAGTTGTGGCATTCATCCTGATAAGAATTGTGCTGAAGGAACTAACTCTTCTTTGCATCTGCAGTGGAACAAGTGTGATGTCCACAGAAGAAGTAAAAACTTCCTTTGCAGCTAAAGGATCAAGAAACATGTTAAATTCTGCATATTCATTTGAGGGAACAGTGAAAAGATTTCCTTTGCTATTGTCATAGACATAGCCTATGTGTCCTCCAACAATGTATACTCCCTGCATCAGAAAATATAAGTGGAAAATGTCATCATTTGGTCCAGGCTTCAGGACTATGTTACTCGGACTCAGGTGTGAGTGTCGGACACAGGTATATTCAATTTTTTTCTAAGATTTTCATGTATTTGGAGGTCCTTGGAGGTTCATATCCCCATACCCATGTCCGGATATGCGTCGGACACGGATGTCGGACACGGGTATTTCAAGAAAAATGAAGAGTCGGAGCAACATAGCTTCAGGGCATTTTTTTTCCAGGGGGACTGATATCTCAGGCATGGGGACAATGCTTTTGAACAATGAAATCAATACCGGTATTCCTCACAAGACAGTACCTATGATTTACCAGAAGACTGTTATCATATTATTTACCTGAATCACTGAGCTTGCACTCTCTGATAGAATGATCTGAGCTAAATTTGTCAAAGGTCCATTAGTCAATATACTGATCTTCGATCCTGGATCCAAAGACTCCACTATAGACTTCCAAACATCTTGTGCTGATGGTTGCCTGAGTTCAGGATTATCAGTATCTCTAGGAGCTCCAAACTTGACAGAGTTTTCTGCTGTGTATCTGAAGAAAAAAAAAATCATTAGAAGGCCAACTATTTTTAACTTGTTTTTGCTCATGCATGTTTTGCATCGTTTAGGTATTTGAATTGGCTATTATCATAGCATTATTTTGAATTTTAACAGTTTTCTAGTATTACACATCTTGGATGCTACCCCAGGATAATGCTTACACAACTGGCAATGAAGGGGTCAATGGATTTAAAATGTGATGATTTTTCATATTTGAACATTCAACAAATTGCTCATATAAGAATACAAATCTGAAGGCTGGGAATTTTACCTTCTTGGACTTCGAGGTAAGTCACGAGCAAGTCCATATAGTGTGTCAGAGTCCAAGTAACCACCACTACCATGAGGAATAGCTTTGGAATACTTGCAGTCTCCAATAGCGGCGAAAGATGGATTGGCTTGCCCAACTGCAAATGCTTCACCAAGACCAACAGGAATGTCATCGCGGCCCATCATATGTAGTATATCATATACAACATCAATTGTTGCAAGAGTTGCCCAGCCTGATGAGCTGATTAGTATTCCCTAGTTGAACATAGAAATATCAAGCATGAGGAACTTCAGGGAATCCATAAAATAGGGAATACTTAGGTTTCCTCTTTCATGTAAAGCCTGAATATTAGTAATGCTTAAATGTAACCTGTAGAACATTGCCATATTTGTTCAAGTTACAGTTGCAGATACTTAACTCATTAGACCTAGCAAATCCAATCCAACATAAACTACCTTGAGGTTGATTAATTCCACAGGTAATTTGAGGAGATATAAAAGAGCTAGAAAGTCCCCGGCACTCATATCCATGTCAAAAACAACTGGTTTTCCCCTCATCTTCTTTCCAAAATCTGGTTTATAAAGAACCTCCTTGTGGAAAGGATATTGCCTTCTGATATCAAACCTTCCAGTTCTCTCAGGGCTATTTATAACCTACAATAAACAGAAGGAATTAAACTACAATCCAGTTTCAAAAACATTGCAACAGTATTATAAGTTATAACCACATTCCCTGTATTACCAGCACCTCAAATTTTTCTGGTTGCTTGTCTGTGTCTTTTAAATTAAACAACAGAAAAAAGGGTGTTATTGAGAAAATATTTAAAGGAACTTACATGGAGAAAGCTTCTATAAAATTCTCTCCCAAGTGAGCTTCCATTATCATGATTGGCTTTAGCTTTCATTGCAACAAGAACACGCACTGAATCCTCTCCAGTATCTTCTTTTGTGTAACCATCCTGTTAGCATTGTCTAATTCTCTAAGACAATGAATCTCATAGTTGAAAGAAGCTGTGTGTTTTTACAAGAAATATGATGAATTTCTTTCAGTGAGAGAACCTATCAGTCACCTTTTGGACACAACAGAAAACTGAATGTACAGGTAATTATAAGACCTAAGTTTTTATAATCAGCTATAGTATGTACTGATAATACCTGACATTTCCCTTTTCCTTTCTGAAGGCAAAAGGGATCTTGCATTCCCATTTGAACATGGCCACTATGAACCCCATTTTTGTGTACATTAAACTTTGGGATTGAATACCCTGTAATCAGTGGATTTGAGCCATCTAATGTTCCATAAGGTTGATTTGAGGTAACAACCGTGATGTTCATATATTGCATCTCAGCAAACTCATTTTCTCCATTATGATTGTGAGGGTTACGCATTATAGATAATGCTACACCAACCAGAAAAGAGTCCCACATACAATATTGCTGCCAACATTTCATCAGTCACTTGGTTGGATGTCTAAGATGAATATATATTCTACAAAATGGAAGCATGAACAACAAGGATTTCAAGGGAAATTAATTACCTCATGAAATATATCACTTAACCAGGTATCGCGAATAATTTTTAAAGCTTGGAAGCAATATTTTGCCTCATACGTATTCTGTCTCCTTTCAAACTCCATGAAGAAACTCTTACTTAAAGGAATGGTATTTGTTGCATCTAGAGGAATAAGTGTAACTGGAATACCAGAATGCAACACCTGGTTAAAAGAAATGATTCAAATACCAAATAAAGTAAGGAGTTCATGAATAATTATATCAAACAAAAATAAACCAAACAATACCTTGTAGGCAGCAAAAGGATCTGAAAATATATTGAACTCAGCATATGGATTGCTATCTTGTGGATACAGATTACCAATATCAGAACATTCCCCTGAATTGTGACAGTTTGATCTAACAGAACCTCCCATGGCATAAATGTGTTTAACATTTTTCTTCAAGTGAGGATTGTTCATAAGAAAGATGGCAAAGTTTGTATGTGCTCCCATGAGAAACACAGTTGTAGGACCTGAAGATATTGCATTTATCATCACTTGTTGTGCTGTGGGTTGCTGAAGAGGAGTGTACCTCCTGCCACCCTATGTCATGTAAGGAAAAAAAAAAAAAACTGTCACTAGGACTTGAAACACATTGAGAAAGAAAGCTTAATGAACTCGACCTCAAGCACCATTTGACACTTGACAACATTTGAACCTGTCTCTGGAGGAACTAAAACTTTGTTTCATGTACAACAATTTTTGAAAAAATGAGGTAAATTTTTTAAAGTTGTTTGAGTGTCTTTTTGAAATAAACCTTAGACATGATTTAATCATATATATATTATGAGCTAAAACTAGAAGCATAACATGAAAAGAATTGTGGATAAGGGTTTAAGACTTTAAGACAATCACTACTATCAACTAATACTCACCGTGTCGGAGTGTCAAAACGGGTCCAAGTCTAAACATGTGATTTTTGAAACCATGTTATTTATACCCAAATAAAATTACCCTAGTCGTTATAAATAATATTTTCGAGTTGCAATCAAGATATGATTGACATATATAGTTACAAGTAAAGGAAATGGGAACCTGTGGAAGGAAAGCTTTTCTAAGGCCGTAGTTAGAATTGACATCAAGACGCCCTCTTCGTGCCACAGGAATTGCTTGTCTATATCTACACTCCCCAGCTGTTGACATTCCCTGCCACCACAAATATTATTAACATCTTCCTTTATTTTTCTTCATTTTGTCATCACCCATTACCCTCCAAATAGTATTTTCAACTCAATTTTCTAAGTCCATATCATTTATTTAAATAGTAAACCTAAACCAAAACCATATCTTAAGTTCGTTTGAATGGACAGTGAGATTGATTTCGGTGAGACTAAAAATAGCGGTGGCTGTGAGATTAGTTACTGTAGCGATGAATTAAAATCAATGGTGGGATATGTGTTTGGATTCAAACGCAACGGTGACGGTGAGGTGAATTATAGTGAAAAAGTAAAATGACCATTAAAGGTATTAGATTAAAATATGTATATATATATATAATAAATAATTAAAAATATATTTATATTAAATAATAAAATATATGTTAAAATTATATTTATGTTAAATAATTATTAAAAATATATTTATAATAAAAAATAAATTAAAAAGTTAAAATAAATAATTTATAAACTAAAAATTTTAAAATAAATAATTAAAATTTTTTTTGAATAAAAAAATTAATAGAGGGATAAAAAAAAATTATCTCCTCCATTAAGGGTTCAATCAGTAAAACACCTCCATTGGAGATGATCCAAAGGCACCTCCAATGGAGGTGTGGTTAGTGAGAGAGAAAATCGCCTAAAAATATATATATATATATATATATATATATATTCAACCGCACGGTGGAATCCAGAGTGACCTTTAGTCTAACAATAATTTCAAACTTAAACATATATTTGAATATTATTTTACAAAAAAATATATATACAGCCTAGCTTGTGGATGACACATGGCATGCTTTTATTGATCAGTTAAATAGGTTAAAAAAATAATTTATAATTAAAGAGATGATCCTAGACCTGGTCAATTATGGGTTGATATCCACCAACATTTGGAAGGATGGTACCATTGGGCAAAATGGCACCTTCACCTCCAACTCCCACAGGAATATCATCACGATCCATCATGAATAGAATATCGTATATATGGTTGATGGCATGCCCTGCTTCACTCCATCCATTTGCATTCACACTAATTGCCTGCCAACCATATATAACCCATGCTAATTAATCTCACATATATATATATATATATATATATATATTTGGTACAAAAGAAACCGCAATTTAAATATAAGAGAAAGAGTTACAGATGCTAAGATTTGAACTTATTGAATTTCATTTTTTAAAAATGACTGTATAAATCAATTGAGATCTGGGTTTCACGTACATATATTTTATGATAAAGAAAGAAATTGTTTGCTTAGAAATGACAACTTCACCAAATGTTCTTGGTTTTTAATTCCTCAGTCTCAACTCTCAAAGCATATGGATAAGGGATTATTATATTTAGATAAGCATGCATGCAATTACTTTTTAGACATTACTTTAAGTTTGATATTGATGTTGATATTCAAAGAGAGAGGGAACTGTTCTGGATAAACAATAGCAAGCAGCTATGTGTACTGCAGATTGATGTTGATCGTTCAAAAGAGAGAAATTACCTGCAAATCGAATTGCGTTGAGTCTTGCTTCAAGAGATAAAAGAGAGCAAAAACATCATCGGTATCAACATCTGTATCGACCAGAATCCGATGAGGCTGACGACGATCATCAGGATCCACCAAGCTAACCAAAGCTCCCAGACTTCCAATCATGGCTATTACCCATATCACTCTCATCACTCTAATATATCACTCAACATGATTAAACAAAGATATATCTTCCATTAATATCCCATGCAAACTTTGAAAAAAGAAAATTGATCATAGCATATATTACATATATATATTTCCTAGAAGAAAAAAAAAACTAAGAGCAAATATGGCTGATTCCCATGCATGACTAAGCAAGAAATGAACATAATATAAATATAAGCAAAAACATTATCTTTAAAACTTATTAAAAGAAGAAGAAGAAGAAGAAGAAGAAGAAGAAGAAGAAGAAGAAGAAGAAGAAGAAGAAGAAGAAGAAGAAGAAGAAGAAGAAGAAGAAGAAGAAGAAGAAGAAGAAGAAGAAGAAGAAGAACCTTTGACTTTGAGAGAACAATATTCTAACTCCATTATTCCTTACAAAGCCTAACATAGTTTACAGCACTATAGCTTGAAACATAACCTTATTGGATATATATAGTTAGTGGAAAGGCATAAAAAGATGAAAGAAAAAAAATGATTTTGGGTTTTGTTTATGATAATATTATTAGGGGGGGGGGGGGGGGGGGGATATATAGCAAGGGTTGGATATTTCATGATGAACCAATAGAAAGAGAATGGCATAAAGTATAACATGGAAACTTTTTTAATTTATGTTTCCAAATTTGCATGCATATTCCTTTTGACTTCTTTTGAAATTTAATTGTGTATTATATTTGCATATCTAGCTACCATATAAACAACTATTTCCCATATTTGTACATCCAATAAAAAAAGTTTCAAAATAATTATGATCCTATAATAAATTCTCTTAATGATTATATGATTCGAATAAGTAATTTGGAAGGTAAATAATGGTGAACATCTATAAATTAACTAGATTCCTGAAAATGTTATTAGTGAAAATCTTCAATTTAAAATAAATGTTATAAGCTAGCAATATATATTTCATTCAATGACTTAAATCACAAATTCAAATATATATTGGTAGGAAACAAATGATATGAGGAGTATCTATCTATCTTTATTTTTCCAACAAAAAGATTGTAATACTTATAGGGTTTAAATAACAAATGTTATTAGTGGAATTCATATATGGAGATAAAAACTCCTTGAAACAAATTAAGAAAAAAAATTAAAAGCTTTAATCAATTTGATTTTTACAATTTCATCATTCATGCACTAAAATTTAGCTTAATACATGCATCTCTACTCAAAGAAAAAATAATTAAAAGAAAAAAAAAAAAACTTTAGTCAATTTGATTTTAACAGTTTTCATTCATGCACCAAAATTTAGTTTAATTGGAAAAAGATTAAATTTGAATCCCCTTTTCTTATATTGAAAAAAGAACACATTTATTCATTTTCACTACTTTGATATTTGAGTTGATTAACAATTTTTTTGTCAACTTTCTAAATTTCCAAGGTTTTTTCCGTTTGGCCAAAATATTTCCAAGATTTTACAATCTTAAATATTTCCATCTTTATAAGTGAAAAGAATGATAAATAATAACTTAATTGTCACAAGTATAGCCAAACATATAAGCTACATATTTCAAAAATTAAAATTTTGTTTATTGATTAAGGCAAAACAGTAGACCTTCCTTAAATTAAATACTCGAAATATTATTTCAATAAGATTATTATTTTTGGTGTTAATTTTATATTGACTTTTTAATTATTAAAAAATGGACAAATAATAATATTTTCAAATAAAAATTTTATCTCATTTATTATAAGCATCATTTAAAGAATACAGATGTCCTGATATATTAAAAGACATTAAAAGTTAATAAAAAACACTTTAAAGTTTAAATACCATGTATAGAAAAGTGATTAATTATAAATTTAAGGATTTTACTAATGAATTATCATATATATTAATATCTTTATTCATGATGAATAAAATTATCAATTATTGTATTTAATACAATATTATTATTATAAATAATATATTAACTAATTTTAAAATGAGTTTTGCTAATCAGTGTCCTTAGGTATTTTTTAAAATTAGTTAATATACTATTTATAGTAATAATATTATATTAAATGCAAAAATTGATAATTTTATTCATTATTTTAATGTATTGATTGAAAATATTATTATATTTAATAATTTTAAAAAATATTCTTAGAACACTTATTAACAAACTTCTTTTAAAAAATACTCTTTGATCAACAAAACCCTAAATTTAATAGAGAACTTTAATCAATGAATTTTACCATTGGAAAAAAAACACACAAAGAATGAATCTAAACAATTGCCAATAGAAAGCAACCACATTGTATAGAGCACCACATGTTAAGAGTAGCCAGAACCACACCAATGACAATGACATGACCAAACCCTACAACCAAATCCAAAATCCCATAATATTTTATGATTTTCCAAATTCCCAACAAACCTTGTACTTTGGCCCCAAAATTTGAATCCTCAAAACTAGCCTTATTCTTTCAAAAATCCCTCCTTTCTTCTCATCTTGTTTATCAGTCTATCTCCATATCTCATTTCTCATTTCTCCACCATAAAAACCCTAGCCTTCAAAATCCACATCCCATCTCCAATACTCCCAAAAATGGCCAAAAAGAAATTGACCCATCAACCCAAAGACCCCAAACAACAAAATCCATCTCAGGAAACCCATGACCCTGCAAAAGATTCAACCTTTACTAAATCTTCCAACACTTTGAGCCGCAAATCTTCCATGGAAGATAACAATGAGAAGCTCCAAAATCTTAAGTCTCTTAACTCTTTACTTATCAAGGAGGCCTTTGAAAGGAGACAACAGATTGAATCCTTAGTTCAAGCCAAAGAAGCCCTTGAGGCTGAGTTGAGTGAAAGGAAGGAACTTGAGGGTGAGGAGAGTGAGAAAAATGTGAGCTTGGAGTTGCAAAATGGGTTGCTTTGGGTTTATATGGAAACTCAAATGAAGGAAATGGGTGTTGAGAGGGAAGGGGAGACTGAGGCGTTGAAAAGTAAGCTGAATGGACTAATGGGTAGTCTTGAAAATGAGAGAGAAAGGTTGAGTTTGGTCTGTAAAGAGAGAGATTTGGCAAGGAATGATTTTGAGTTGCAGGTTAATGAGGGTAGTTTGATGAAAGAGAAACTGATGGAAATGGAGAAAAATGAGAGGAAATTTGTGGAAGAGGTTGGGAAACTGAAAGTGGGATATGATAGGTTGGTTGGGGAGAAAAAGGAGTTGGAGAAGGTGAAGAGTTTGGTGGTGAAGGAGAAAGGTTTGTTGGAGAAAAACAGTAAGGATATGGTAAAGGAAGTTGAGAGTTTGAGAAGACAGATTGAAAAGGTTGTGAGGGAAAAGAAAGGGATTGAGATGGAGAAAAATGAGCAAAAAGTGAAGATTGAAGAGTTGGAAAAGGAAATGCGGAAAATGGATGAGGTTATATTGAGTTTGAGGAAGGAAGAGGGGATTTTGCGGTCCAAAGTTTTTGAGCTGGAAAAGAATTTTGGTGAAGCTATGGATAGGGAGGCTGAACGGGCAATAGAGATTGGTGCATTGGTGGAAGAGAAGAGAGCAATAGAAAGGAGTATTGAGAGGTTAATGGAGGAAAATGATTTTGTCTCAAGATCATTGGAGGTGACAATGGTGGAGTCAGAGGATAGGCAGAAAAGAATTGAGAAGTTATTGGAGGAAAGTGATGCAGCTAGAAGAGTGTTGGAAATGAATAAGAAGGAATTAAAGGAAATGCAGAAGAAGATTGAGGAATTTCTTGAGGAATTACTTGGAGACAAAAATGGGATTGAGAAGATCAAAATTAGTCGTGAGAATGAAAATTTTGAGTTGCACAAAGAAGTGAGTGAGCTGTGGGATGTTGTGAATAGGCTGCTAGGGGCATGCTGGGATCATGAAAAGAAGAACAAAGAATTGATTTCTGAAGTTAGCCGTTTTAGAGTTTCATTTGATCAAGTGACACTTGAGAGGGACAATGCTTTGAAAGGATTGGATGAGGAGAAGCGGAATGGTGTTAACTTGAGATTGAAAGTTTCAAAAATGGAGAAGATGCTTGAGAAAACTGCAGAAGAGCTGGTACAGAAGAAGGCTGAATGGCAGAACCTAATCAAGGAAAAGAAGGAGATGGAGAGTCACTTTGGATCAATGATTGAAGATAAAGATAGGTTGAAGAAGGACCTTTTGGAGGCAAAGAGAAGTTTCAATGATTTGAGGGCTAAAATGGAATCAACCAGCATTAATTATGAGCAAGCATTGACTCTGTTGAAGAACACTGCTTCACTGTTATGTCAATCTAAAGATGAAAACGATCGAAAGGAGAAGCAAGAAGCTGCCATTGCTGAAAAGAAGCTTGAAGATGGAATTGAACCATATGCAACAGAATTGGAGGCAATCAAACAAGCATTTAAGAATAAAGAGACAGTGGCTCAAGATTTGAAGCTGAAAGTTGAGTTTATGGAGAAATCTATTGTGGAAGCACAAAAGAAAAAGAGTTTCTGGACTTTGGTCTCCTCAGCAACAACTCTTTTGGCTGCAGTAACCCTTGCATATGCTGCAAGACGATGTTGAGTGGTTTGGTTAATTTTATTTTTATTTTTAGCATAAGTTTTTTTTACTTCTAGGATTAACTGAGAAAACTTTGTGACAACATGCTATGTTGCTACTTTTGAACTTCAGCTCTGTGATAAATAATGCTTTTTTTATGTTAAGAATCATAACCTCAGAGGATGCTTTTTAACTGCTTTATGAGCATAATTCCCATATGTTAATGCTTGATATTTTTGGATTATCTTGGTCTGCTGTCTCTGTTGCTTATATTCTTTGTTTGTGGAAAGTTAGAAAATGAAGGCTAGGTCAGGTGAACCAAATTGATTCTATATGCCATCAAATCAGTAAATATGAAGCAAAAGTTTTCGTTTTCTAAAACTAGAGCCAAGGATTCTTGTTCTTGCTTGATTTGAATATGGTAGTTGTTTGAAGTACTAGGCATCTGCTGACTAGGTATGCTTCCTGATGACTATTTCAAATATAGATGAATACATGTACATATACATATACATGCATCACTGGAACATTCATAAGCAAACAACAACTCATACAATTACTAATATTTATGCTTCACTTTCATGGTAGTTAGACTTAGATTTTGGAAGTTGAACCTTTTGTGAGTTCATTGTACCTGGTTCTACACATCCAATCAATTAGTTGCATATGCAATTATCATAATGGACAAGCAAATGGTAAGACAGATGAACTAAATCATCTGAATAAATTTGTTGCATCTGGGGAAAATAAAATTAAACATAAATTTTAATGAGTTCCCATAATTTGGTTATTAGTTATGTTGGTTCTTTTTGGGCCATTACAGAAATCTCCAGTTGAACTGTTGCATAAGGTTTTAATGCCCTCAGGAAGAACAATTTAACCCAAAGCATCTATTACCTTGTTAATTCATAGGTCATCGAAGTAGTTTAACTTTTTCTTCTAAGGAATTGATACTAGATCTATAATTGAGCATTTCATGGACTCGTTTCTATGTTCATAGGAGAAGATCACTTACTCTTAATTGTGCTCAAATATTAAACAAGACATTCCAACTATTTGATTTAGATAGTAGACAACAATGTTTCACTTAATTTCTGCTCATTCCAATCTTTCAAGGTTCATGAACTTGCATTCTGTATATTTGTTTCACATATGCAACTTATATGCTGGAAAAAGACCAAATGCACTCGAAGTGGTCAGCACAAAGAGAAAGATGCACAGCTAGTTTAAGGGAATATAAAACCAGTTATTTTGGTCGTTTTAGCATGGCAATGCTTCTTGGGTTAAAAATCATGGCCAAATTTTATAAGTTTAAGTATTGGCATGCATCCTTTCTGCAGATTGCATGGTTTAATTCCATATTATTGAAGACCATATTCATAAAATGTTTTTCCAATGATGAAATATTAGGGAAAAAATGTTTGGGCCAAGGGGAAGAGTTTTTTTTTTTGGTTAATTAGGGGGTAGAGAGATGAAGAGTTGAAGACTAAAAGAAGGGCTCCATTAGGGTTTTTTTTTTTTTTAATAAAAAAATAGCAAATTTAAGATTTTCAGAGCAGATTGTAGGCAATGATAAAACTTGAATTGAGCTCGCTATTGGCAAATGGTAGGTAAGTTTTGGTGGTGACATTGATATCACACAGAAACTAGTATAAATATCAGATTTTATCCAACACCCCTTTTGCATCAATCTCAAAAGATGCCATCTATATCTTGATAAGAAAAGAAAGAAAATGCAGCTACCCTGCCAAAATCACTGTCACAATGTCATCTGATCTTGTTTGTGGCACTGTAGAGGCTCTTAGGCAGAGCTTATGGTATTTCATTTACTTTCTTCAAAGGCCATCATAAAGGCATAATTCTTTAATAATTTGACTGAACATCAATCTTTTCATTTATTTTTTTTTCAGATTCAAGACCATATTACCATAAATCTCTCAAAGTAAAAAGTGAAAAAATGCAAGAAATTTGGGAATTTGGGATGGGAGATCATTATTCTAAAGACTTGACATTTTTATATTCTGATACATGGTATCATCCATGTTGGAAAAAGGAATTGACTTTAGAAAGGTAAAGAGGTGAAAAAACTTTTGAATGTTGGGGAAGTTTTAAAAAAAAAGAAATTTAATAGATTGTTCCAGAGTCTTAACTCTTAAACCATCAATAATCAAGTTGGAAATTTATCAGCTGAAATTTCACATGCTGCAGATGCAATCCTAGTCAGAGAGCACATGACTAGAAACAAAACAATTCCATGTATTATTATTGTTTGAAATTGTTGAGGAAAAAAAAAAACAGAGGAGAATAGATTAAGAAGAAATGCAGAAGATAACAAATTGTGGACAAAATAAAACCGAACTCAATTCTTCTTCCAGCTGAGTAATTTATGCATGCTAATCCCATATTTTTAATTGGTCCATAAAAGTCAATTAGACAAGGCTTGATGTCTTTATCAAAAGGCTTAGCTGTTTTTAACATTATGCTAATATTCTTCAGCACTATGAAAGCAAATCCTAACATCTTACAAAAAGGATGTGAGTGCTTCTCAAGTGGTCCCCTTTAATGCATCCAAATTGCAACAACCATTATATAGGTGTTTGTTTCCCTTTCCAAAGAAGCCAATTTCTGTATTTTATGCAGCTTCAAGCTCCAAAATTACTCTTCCATTACAAAGCATTCAAGAAATGACAAGAATGCATCAAATCAATCTCAATCTCAATCCATGGGCTACTACTAGAATTTGCTTCCAATCATTTATCAAAGTGTCCGGATACCCTTTTGACATAGCTGGATTTAATGGATGAAATGGCAGCACGTTTTGATTCCTCATTCAGTCGTCTCAAAAACTATCTTCTGGGGAGTGAAATTTGGCTGATATTGTTTTTTAGGTGTTCATGCTAATCAATCATCAATCATTCAGCAAAAGGTTAATCCAGCTTTTTTTTTAGGATTAATCAAGTAGAAAAGCCAAAAAGCTGTGAAGCCATTGTTTATGGAATCCTGAATAAGAAGCTTTTAGCTCATCAATACAATCTGATCCAGTGATTCTTCACCCCAACAAGCAAACATAAATTCATCAGTGTCAAGCCCTTGCCTTTTTTTTTTCTTTCTTGAAAGATAAGGTTGGGAGTTTATTATTGTTCTTTCTGGTTAAAAACTACAAATACAAGAGGAAGAAACTCTACCTGCTTACGTTTGCTTGTCTATGATAAAATATAAACAAGAGGCATCTCATAAGCCAGAAATCTCTAATCCAAAATTTCTCAAATCTTATAAAACATAGTTGTATTTACACTTGCCCAGTAGAGTGTCAAACAAGAATAGAGCTAATAGGAGGAAGGAAAAAAAAAAAGACAATGGAGGAGACAGATTTAAGCAAACATCTTTTTATATACTAAAACATATGTATAAACATACAGGGTCACAACACCATGGAATCTTTCTAATCCATGTTCTAAAATTAGCATATATAACATTAACCCGGCACCGATCCCTTGATCAGGAACCGGATGTTATCCATATATCCCTGTCTTCTCCTTTGGGGCAAGAAGCCAGAATTTGTAACTCTTAAATAAAGTGGTCTGCCAAACATAGTCAAAAGGCTCTAACCGCCACGAGCTTCATCAAACTATAACCCCCAATTCCAGGTGATTGAATGCAGACCAGAACACATCCCGGTCCAGCTACATGCTGAAATATCTCTTCTTCACCATATAATAAAAGCTCGATCGATAGTCTATAAATCAGAAAAAAGCAGAGCCTGATAACACCATGATTAATACGACAGTAATTAGTAATACTACACAATCATAGACTGCAAACTTCTTAATTGCCACAAGTGGAATGTCAAGCTCCTATCATTTACTGCTACCTGTAGGTAAAGTTAATTCTATTAACTGTCAGAACTCACAAATTTACTTATCTCACCCATAACAGTATGGAAGTGATTGTTATTTGGCAACAAGTAGAAACCAATTGTAGCCTGTTCCATATATAAAAGTTTAACCTCTTGGCCAGCCTTTTTGAGCCCTTCAACATAAGCCAATTGCCAATCCTGAATAAGGTCCAAGCCAGCAACCACAACAAGACTCTTTGGAAATTTGATTCCTTCAAGACTTCTACCATTAGGACCAAATGGATTGCATGCAGGATGGTCTCTGTCTTCGCCTTCAGGGAGAAAAGCTCTCCAGTACCAGTCCCGGTCTCGTAGAGTAACAAAGTATTTCCCATCTAAACGCTTTTCAGATTCAGTTCTTTCTTGTCCACCAAACATTGGATTGAGCAATATATTTCCCAATACATCAATTCCTGATTCTACGGCTCGCGCAGCAACATGGTGTACAATGTTACCACCAGAGCTATCCCCAGCCAAATATATATGAACCTTTGAATCTTTCTGACTTTGAAGCCATGATCTAGAGTTAACCCACTTAAGAGCAGTCCACCCATCATCATAAGCACATGGATGTCTATTTTCAGGTGCACGTCGATAATTCACAGAGACCACAACAGCCTTACAAATACCTACCAATAGACGACATAGATTGTCATATATAGTACTATTTGCCGAGGAATGTGCAAAGCTTCCACCATGAAAGAAAATTATAACAGGTACAACCTCAGCTGTAACAGGCTTCTCAAGTTCAACAATATTTGGCTGAGGCTCTTCAGCAGTAGCTGGTCTATAAATCCGACTCAGGAGGCTCGTACCACGATCAATAAGGACATCAAATGAGAAAACCCCACCAACTGGGTTCACATTAGCAGCGACTTTGCGATCAAGAAACTCTGCCAAGTGACGATTGAAAGTGCCATCCGGTCGACGAAGAAGATTGTAAGCCAACTTAAAATTGGAGATGAGGACCCATGTATTTAGGGGAACCACCATCTATTCAGACACAAAGGTAAAGAAGAAAAAAAAAAAAAGAGCTTCATCTTCCCAAGAAACAAAATGCCATAGATATACATACATCAACAACTAAGACCTCATGAAATCAAATCTAAAACAAAGAAGATTTTTTACCACCAATTTTATATTGACTGTCTAAAGTCATCAAATACATGAACAAAAAACCCTAGAGACCCCAGAAAACTGTACTCACTTTGTCAGGATACACAAAAATTAGTAAGAATATATGCTATGATGCTAAAAGAAAGCAAAATTGGTCATGTAACTCCATAATTTTCTTAAAGTACTCGAGTCAAATGTCATCCAACAAAGCAAGGTGAACGAACAACATGTAAGACTCCTCCAATAACTTATATGATCTTCAAAATCCAATCAAACCCCCCAAATAAAACTACTCCAAACACTGAACTAAAATCAGAAAATTCCAACTTTCTTGGAGAAACAAAAACACAAAAAACCAAAAACAAAAACAAAATAATACGCAAACTCACATATGATGTTGAAGCTCAAAAATCCAACTAAATTGCTCCATACACCAAAAGCAGCAAAAGAATCAACTTTCAACAACCCAAAACCCCAATTTTTTTATAAAATAATCTTCAATAAAAAAGATTTGATAAGACTACCAGCTCTAACCAAAAATCAGCTAAAACACAGCTTTATTCAACCAAAAAGAAATCCGAAAATATATACAAATTCCATTAAAAAAACTCAACTTTGGCAACCCAATTCTAGAAAGAAATTATACGCATTGACAAAATAGAAAAGAAGGAAAAAAGATTGTACCTTGCACTCATTGAGGTTGATTTCATTACTTCCAGCCATGTCCCCTTCTTTAAAGACTCAAAAACAAAACCCAAAAGCTTAAAACAGATCCCTTTGAAGAACAAGCCAAAAACCCACAATTCATATCACAAACCAAAACCAAAAAACAACCCAACAAAGATTTTAATCTAATCTTATTCTTTTTTCCACTCCAAAGATCCCTTATTTTTTTCTTCTTTTTCCTCTTTTTTTTCCTGCTGTTCAACTTATTATCAAGTTCATAAGGAAAAAACAAAATTTTTGCTTAATAATCTAAACAGAGAAAGAGAGTAAACGATAAATGATAAATCTCACAGCAATTAAACCGAGAGGGTTATATGTGTGTTGTGTGGAGTGGGTGAAGGATAGGAAAGATGTGCGCAGGTTAGAAGACAGGAAAGGAGAAATGCTAAAATATACATAAGGTGAATGTGGAAATGAGAGACGACAACCTGAGCGGCCAATAGATAACTGTTATGTGGGTCCCACAGATGTGGATTTAATGACAATTTTTTTATTTATTTGACTCATCAAGAACTTTTAAAAAAATTTAGGCCAATAAAAAGGTAATTAATCTATAACATAACATCTATAACTTTTTTTTTTTTTTTATACATGCTATAAAACTTATCTTATTGCGCAATGAGAATACTCAATTAGGTATTTCGAGTCATTGCTTAGGGACAATTAAGCTAAGATATTTAGAGAGTGAGAGAATTAGTTTGGGTATTTAAAAAAACAATTTAATGGAGAAGGAAAGAAAGAAAAAAGAAAAAATAGAGAAAAAATTATGTGTTTGTGTTGTGTTATTTTTTTTTGTTTAAATTATTCGTTTTTATGTTATTTTTTCGTGTGTTTAAGATATTATAAATTTATATAATTTTTATACGTTAATAATTTATTTTATGTAGATTTGGACACATTTGTGTATTCATGTTATTTTTTTTATGTGTTCAAAGTATTATAAATTTATATAAATTTTTACATGTTAATAATTTATTTTATATAGATTTTGACACGTTCGTGTATTTATGTTGTGTTTATATTATTTTCGTGTCGTGTCATATTTTAATTATTTTTTCATTTGTTCATGTCATATTTTAATTCATCCAAATACTTTATATAATTTGTCATGGTGATCCAGTTTAGAGAAAAAATTATGTGTTTACGTCATGTCTCACTTCATTCCCATATTATGCATAATTTGTCATAATAATTCAATTTAGAGAAAAATTATATTCATAACATATTCATGTTATTTTATCGTGTGTTTAAAATATTATAAATCTATATAAAATTTTACACGTTAATAATTTATTTTATGTAGATTTTGACACGTTCGTGTATTTGTGTCGTGTTTTAATTATTTTTTTCATGTTGTGTTCAAGTCGTATAATCATGTTGTGTCCTAATTGTCAAGTCTAATTGACACTATTCAAATAACTTTCCATTTTGTGTCGGCCGTCATCATGTTCATGTTATTTTTTCTGTTAATCGTATTCAATGTATTATATATTTATATAAATTTTGACACGTTAATAATCCTTTTTATGTAGATTTTGACATGTTCGTGTATTTATGTCGTGTTCATGTTATTTTTATGTTATGTCTTTTTTATGTTATGTTATGTTCGTATCGTATAATTATATTGTGTCTGAAATTGTCGAATGTAATTGATCATGTTCAAATAACTCTCAATTTTATATCAAATATTGTATAAGAATATAAATTATTATTTTTTTAAAATTATTATCTTTACTTCTCTTATTTTTTTTTAATTTATTATAAAATATTAATTCTAGTCCGATAACATTTCGCAACGAAATGCGAGGATTATTTAATTTTTGTTAAAGAACATGATAGTGTTTTCTTCCAGATAATTATGTATTTTTATATTAAAAAAATATATAACAAGAATTTGATAGTTAAATCCAATTAATATTTTAAATAAATAAATTTGATTATACTATATTGTATTTTCTTTTATGCACTCCCTAAGAAATAGGACATTAATGATAACTAAAAAGAAATACTTTTATTTTTAGTCTATTTGGAGAAAGAAACAAAAATGGGAACGGAGGGGACA
Organism: Fremontodendron californicum; assembly: GCA_030761205.1. Lineage (NCBI taxonomy): Eukaryota > Viridiplantae > Streptophyta > Magnoliopsida > Malvales > Malvaceae > Fremontodendron > Fremontodendron californicum. The sequence continues at coordinate 1,664,364 of JAULJL010000005.1, forward strand.
AAAGCTACCGTGCGTGCGACCGATGCCAGGTCACGTGAAGACAAACGGAGTCCGTCAGATCTCTTTTTCTGGGATGATGATGTAAAATGACACTTTACCCCTATTTTAGACATCAAAACCACGGAAATGCCACCATAATGGGTAAGGATGGATACCGTTTCGTTTTGTAGCTTTTGTCGTTTTCAAGATTCATGGGCGCATTACCCGCCAAGCCCGGAAGCCCACTCAATTTAGTCGAACTTTATAGTTAAAATAATAATAAAAAGGTTAAAATATTAAAAAAACCATTAAACTATTTATTTTTTAAAATAAATTTTTATATTTTTATTATATTTAAATAAATTTATATTAATTAATTTGTATCAAAATAAATCTTTATTTCAAATAAAAAATTCATTTACGTTAACGACTTATTTAGGTATAAATTAAAGGTTAAAGAAAATTAAAGATTAAGGACTTATTTAAGTATAAATTAAAGATTAAGAGTTCATTTCGGTGTAATAAAAGTATAGTGCTTATTTAGATAAAACGATAAAATTCAAAGTTTATTTATTTATTATTATTTTAACCTAAAACAACCTATGAACTTATCCACTCTATCCATATTAACCTTTATACTTTTATTATATTCAAATAAGTTTTTAACCTTTAATTTATTTACAAATAAGCTCTTAATCTTTAATTTATACATAAAAAAACTCTTAACATAAATCAACATTTCATTTGAAATAAGAATTTATTTGAATACAAATCAAAAAATAAATATTATTTTGATAAAATAAAAATACCTATGTTTTATTTTAAAAAGTTAAATAATTCAAGAGTTTTTTTAGTATTTTAGCTAAACTTTTTTATATAAATCTTGAAAAACTTTGTTACTTAAGTCGAGTTGCTATCATAAATGTTTTTAAAAATAAAATTAGTTCGATTTAAGACCTTGTTATGTATACTTCAAACCAAACTTTTAATGAGTTTTGAATATAAATTTTCATTTGATTTGTGAATATCTTATTTTAATGGTATTTTTTTTTTAATATTTTAAAGTATTAAATCCAGGCCTTTGTTATACAATTGCTTTTATGTAACTTTTCTTAATGTTTGCAACATGGCTTTTCTTTTCCCTAAAGCCAATGCTTTTTGTACATATAGGTAAAGCAATTTTCAAAATAAATAAAAGAAAAAAAGAATTGAAAATATCCAACTTGCTTTCATGTGTATTTGATTGAATTTGGGTTTTATAACACGCGTGATCTAATAAGTCCTTTTCAATGTTATATAAATGTTGAGTACTTTCCTAACTTTTTTGTTTGTTGTCATTTGGTAACAAATAGTTGTAAGTTAGTAACCCTTCTTTCTTTTTTTCAACTATACTTTTAACTTTCTTTGTTATATTGTCACCTTATAAGACTATTATAGCTACAATTAAAAGCATGCGCATGAGTCAGTCAAGCATTAAAAAAAAAAAAAATTCTTAGGCATAAGCGAGTGCATTGTCAAACGTTGCACGTACCATATGATTATTATCACGAGTCATTATTATCTTCTCAAAAAAACGTCTAATGGGAGATGCATTGCACCTATTTATATACTTAAAAACTTTTTTTTAGAGTATTTTGTGTGACATGCTCTTGCATCTATTGTTATTATCGGATCTAGACTCTCTTTATTATTTTTTGTTTATTATTTTTCAATATATATATATAATCACTATTTATGTGTATAACTTTTATAATTTTTGAGTGATTTTTACATACCAATGATAATAAATGTATTAAAAGTGATGAAATTTACTATCTTGTTCTGAGTCGAAGGGTTATCCCTATTTCTATAGCAAAGAAAAAAAAATTCTTTGGGCATTTTGGGATTCTCTCTTATCCATCCCATAAATTTTTTTTTTTTTTTTCACTATCACACAAAGGAAATCTATAATGCCCCAAATGACCAATCCCTAAGATAATTGACTTCCTCTTGGGTTTTTACTTTTTAATTTTAACCCCATTTTGATGATATGGAAGGGAAGGGTCCCACCCAAAAAGACTGTCAAAATTCCAGTTATTTCCACGTGTGAATAAATCGGGACCGTCCATCATGAGATGATCAATGCGAAAGAAGGATAAAGTTTTCATAAAAAGTCGGGGAATATGTGTCGTTATCCACCGTTCATTTATTATTATTTAAAAAAAAAAATGAAGAAGAAGGAGGGGAATCAAAGGGGCATGTTATTTTCCAAAGGGGAAAAAAAGTACCCTTGTCCTCTGCATGAACAAGTACGTACGTTTGACAACTTATGAATAGGTTACATCTTCCTACAACCAGCTAGCATGTGTTGGGCAGACAGCAGACTTGATAATCAACACCATTTAGAATATAAAACTTGCAAAAAAATAAATAAATCAAACTCCATAAAAGAAAAATGGGTTCCAGCTTTGACAATATTAGATACAATACGATTATACGATATGAACACGATATAAAAAAATAACTAAAAATAAGATACGACACGAAAAAATAACACGAACACGAATACACGAATGTCTCGAAATCTATATAATACGAATTATTAACGTATCAAAATTTATATAAATATAAAATACCTTAAATACGATTATGATAAGATAAAATACACGAACACGATATAGATACACGAATTGTTAGGTCTAGGTATAATAAATGAATGGCCAAAAAAAGGTAGGTATAAATGGGATTTTTTGAATTTAAATTCAAAAAATTAATATTAATTTTATTTATGCATCGAGTTTTATGAATTCAGCCAGAGTTAAATCGAATTTTGAATAAAGTTTTTGAAATTTGAGTTCAATTCGGTTCAAAATATTAAAATTTTAATATGTATTTTAAAAGTTTTGATTTTATTGAATTTAACGGGTTGAATACTAAAATTGAATCAAATTTATATAATAAAAAAAAAAACTCAATAGGATTCAACCCATAAACACTTTTAACCGATATTTAATATTAACATTTTATAATCGTCGCACTAATCTTCTTAAACGGAACGAAATTAATTCCAAACAGGTACTAAATATGTTCATGAATAATTGATCATCGAAATGATCTCTTAGACATTGTAATTTTCAATCCATTAGACTTTGTCCCTATCTCATAATTTAACGATGCTTTTGGAAATTTTACTTTTATTTACATATCCTTAAGATTTAGCATCCCAAACCATGCATAGTCATATCATATTCTTAATTATAGTATTAAATCGATTTAATATCAAAACATTTGATTCAATAATAAATATATGTATTTTTCGTTCAAAGAGTGAGTTCAAATTGTTTTATTAAAAAATGATTACTTCCAAATAGAATTTGCTCCTATCATATATTTGCCCAAGGAAATTTATTTTTAAGGGTAATTTTTTAGATTTATATAAAAAAATCTTTATCATTCTTATATTCATGATCAAGTTAACAGGTCTATATATTTTGCTGATGAATCTTATTTTTTTACTGTATGATTGTGTAAATCTAATAATTTCGAACACGATACGTTTAATAAATATAATATTATAATTTAAATATAATTAATATGATATATTTAATAAATAAATAATATTCATATTTAAGATTTGACACGTCTCCTAATCTAAATGTTGCATTTCTTCAATTTTATTTGGTAAAACACTCGATGGTTGTCTGACACTTTGCTCCCTTTTCTTTATCCTTTGTTCCAGCTTTTAGGTACAAAGAAATAAATAAGAAAGGCTAAAAAAAAATGAAAAATACTATATTAATAAGAGCATGAAAAGCTGTTTTCTTTGTGAAATTTCTATGAGCTTTCCTTGACAATTTTTTTTTTTTTTTGGGGTAATATTTTCATATGAATGGCATAATAATCATCTTATTATAATGTGGAAGTGGTTTAAGTAATGCTTTGAGAGTACATCATATTGTGCTAACCACATGGTCTCTTTGGATTTTGTATGGATTTCCCATTATATATTAATTATCAGCAAAACAACTGTTAAATACCTTTTCAATCTCATAAATATATGAGATTTATCATGTCAAACTCATGATGTACTAGCATTATCTTATATTCATATTGAAAAAGAAAGTGGTATAGGTTCATTTAACATTGAAGAACAAGTTCAATGGTTAACATATATATTAAGGAATGTTATCTGGCACACCGTCAGTGGATTTTTTTAACTCCACAAGCGGTGTTTACACGTTTCCGTAATTTTTCATCTGATTTATATTTTTTTAATTCGACCGTCGTATTTCATATTCTATTCGCGTAGATCATACAGGTCGAGTTTCGAATAAATAAAAAATGTTTAATTATTTGTTTTGACATAAAAAATTTTCAACCGTTAAATATATATTGAAAAAGACATTATTCTCGATCGATATGATAGGGATATCGGATTGATTCGAAAATTTACGTGCACGATAAGTACGATTATATTGTTAAATCCGACGGTCGCTTTGTAAAAATAGAAATCGCATATAAAGTTACGGATGCTTGTGAACATCGCTTGTGGAATTAAAAAAGTCCACTGACGGTGTATCTGATAATAATCCATATATTAATCTGTAATAACGGAAGAGGTTCAACTTGAAAACTTGAATATAAGATTAAATGTAATTTAAAATTTAATCTCATGATATAAAACAAAAAAAAAGTTAAAATTTGAATATAAAATCACAAACAATTTTAAATTTAACGGATAACACGAATTCATTTAAATTTTAATGATAAATGTTATTATACTCAAACCATATTGATTTTTTTTTTTGTTGGGGTTAGAAAAATTATTGTCAAAAAAGGGAAAGGATCACTATGAAAGATGATTTAAGTGGATTGGCATGACTATTTTAGATGAAATGATATGGAATATTTTGCCCATTGTATATCCTTGCAATTATCTTAAAAGAAAACGCTTTGGTGGAAAACTTTGCATCAAATAATCATAACAAAAAAAAAAAAAAAATACTAGAATACATTATTGCAAAAATGAGTCATGAAGCAAAAACAAACAGCTAGCATCTTCTGCCTGCTGTCATTGTCTATGAACTTCACTGTCAAAGGGGCAGCTTTGGCCTTTGGGATCTTTTTACTATTATTATTATTATTATTATTATAAATATTATTATTATTAGGCATCCCTCAGCCAACAGTCCACAATGGTTTTGGAAGCATTGGTGTTGGGTCAACAACTATGAACAGTTCTTGGATTGTTGTGGATTAGCTTCTTTCCATAAGGATGGAAATGGATGGAGATTGGAGAGGTGAGAAAAATAAAATAAAATTACTTTTAAAGAGAATTTTCACCCCCTAAACAAAGGCCCCCAGCCCTCAATTTTTTGATCTCTTTGTTTTATGAATGGACCAAATTTCACCACATCATTCTTCCCACTTTTGCTTTAATATCTTTTGGCCTCTTTTGCATTTTTGCCCCCCTCCCTTGCCTTCTTTATTATCCTTTCCCTTTCCCTTTATTCTAAGAATAGATATGCTTACAAGTCGGATTATTTTCTCGATTCAATAAGCTTGATTCGAAGTGATTTTCTCAAAATTGAGTTGATTCGTTGAAAACATATAAATATTAATATAAAAATATTTTTTAAAATAATTATTCGAGTTTTTTGAATCAGTCAAACTGAGTTTTAAACAAATAAGTTTTTTTTACTAATTGGGTAACTCGATTCGTCTCATCTCATGGAAAGGTCTACCCAAAAATAGCTTGTTTTTCTTTCTCTTTTCTACATGTTTAATTGTGCTTCTTCAAACTAGTGAACATTTATAGGCTTGCTTTCTACTTGGTTATGTATTAATCCAATGTTTTGAACCATTTCTCTTTTCTAATGTACTTGATTATGTATTGCTACATGTAAAAAACTCACCAAATTTTGAGTTACAAGACAAAAAGTATTATGTCTCTTTCCTAAAATCACCTTCTCTTGCAAAATTGAAACTCAATTTTCAAGATAAAAATGTCGAACTTCTAAATATAAAGATGTCCCATTTTACAGTTGGGAATCACATTCTTGTTATAAAGAAAGCAAAAAGAAAGTAATCTTAGAAAATGGGATATTGACAAAAATAGGCTGAGGGGGAATCTCTTTGGCTTTTTTAGGCTTGGAATCGATGCATGGTTGCTGGCAAGCAATATTGCGGAAAATTGGGAAGTTGAAAACTTTTTCTAAATCAAGAATTTCATTTGGCAACCAATGAAGGTGCAATTTGACCAATTGGAGTAGTTTCCATGAACATTTATATAACATTCAAGCTCCTCTTTCATGATGGAAATTCTCATGTCAGAACTCAACTTCCCCTTCTTCTATTAGAAAACAGAATTCTATATAGCTATCCTATCTTTCATTATGAAGTTTATTTTTGGAAAGTAAAAGAATAAAAATCTTATTTGATGGGATAAGATTTAGGTTTTGTTTTTATCCAGTGGTTAGATTTTATAACCACTTTATTATTTTGTAGTTTAACCATTGGAATGATAACTTTTTCATCCTTCTTATCAAGAAAAGCTTAAAGTTTAGATCCCTTTTTCAAGAAGGGATTAGAACCAAACAAAATTTGAGAATACCTTGACTGTATTATAAAAAAACAAATTTTTTTTTTTTGTTAAAAACCCACATCCCTCACATGTAAAAAAAAAAAAAAAATTTGTACTAATGATCACTTATAATTAGACTATATCATAGGAATAAAATTATTTATATATTTTAAAAAATTATAATAAAAAACACATGTCAATCTTTTTATCTTGTGAAATAATAAACCTAACATAGGAAAAGAAAGTGTTATTTTCATGATCAAGATAGTTACAGCTAAGCCAAGGCAAGGCTAAGTCCCATTAAAGATGGGAAGTGACCCATACTTTTTGATTTATATTTTGGGCTTTTGTAAGGCCGAAAACTATGAAGAATTGAAGCCCAAACAACAAGACTTGGATTTGGGCAAAAGCTAGTTTATGAATAACTTTAATTATCAACAAAAAAAAAAGTGTTTATGAATAACTTTGGGCTCCTTCGGACCGAGAAAACTCCAAACAAAGAGTAAAAAAAAGAAAATATTCACGTATACGGTACTATTCACGTATACGGTACTATTCACGTATACGGTACTATTCCAAACAAAGAGTACAATACTGTTCACGTATACGGTACTATTCACGGTGAAATAGTGTAACTCGCTTCAGTTCGCGTACAACCATGGCAGCAAAATTCGAGATAGAGAAGTTCAGTGGGAGAAATTTCTCCTTGTGGAAATTGAAGATAATAGCAATTTTGAGGAAAGATAATTGTCTAGAAGCAATTGAAAGTAGACCCACAGAAATGACTGATGAGAAGTGGAAAGAGAAGGATGACAATGCTGTTGCCAATCTGCACCTAGCAATGGCGGATTCAGTTTTGTCAAGTGTTGCAGAGAAGAAGACTGCAAAGGAGATTTGGGATGTTCTAAACAAATTGTACGAGGTGAAGTCACTTCACACCAGAATATTCTTGAAGAGGAAACTCTACACTCTTCGAATGAGTGAATCCACGTCGGTAACGGATCACATCAACACTCTGAATACGCTATTTGCTCAACTCACAGCATCAGATTTCAAAATAGCGGAAAATGAACGTGCGGAACTTCTACTTCAGAGCTTACCAGATTCGTATGATCAACTCATCATCAACATCACAAATAACAATGTTAGTGACTCTCTTCACTTTGATGATGTTGCCGGTGCTATTCTTGAAGAAGAATCCAGGCGCAAGAATAAGGAGGAAAGGTCAGAAAATTCAAAGCAAGCAGAGGCTTTAACGGTGATTAGAGGCAGATCAACAGAACGTGGCTCCAGTGGGAGGCAGATCAACTCATCATCAATATATTTTGTTATGAATTCTTTTTATATTTTTAGTTTTAATAATAATATTTTAAAATTTTTATCAACGAGTATTAAAAAATATTTTTTAAAATTATCTATATATATTAATATCTTTATTAATGTATTAGAAATTTATAAATAAAATTATTAACTATTTATTTAATATAATAATATAATAAATAATATATTAATTAATTTTATAAATTTTTTTTAAAAACACTCATTAAAAAAAAATCCTATTTTAAAAGAGAATTTGGAGATAATTTTTAGGGGACATCGACCAACATCTGGTTCTGCTTTTGGGGCACATGTATTTGAGCGTTTTCGCTCTGATTTCCTCCAAATGTGTGTGCGTTTCACCAAATTAGTTTTCTTTTCCTTTTTACTTTTCCTCACTCATCTGACTCATTTTATACTTTAAATCATATATATATATAATTAATTAATTTAAAGATGGTTCTTTAAATTCAATATCAGATTTCAAAATTATAAATAAAAATATTTTTGCACTTATAAGTTTTTATTTTATCAACTATAATTATAAATAAAAATCCTAACACTAATTTACTTTCTCCATTTTCTCATTTTTCATTCAAACTCAATATTTCAAGGTTACCAAAACTATTTAGATTCGTTTAACATTGTTGTTGGCACAGTTTTTAGGTAAGAATATGCGTTTCATTGTAACCTCAATGCTAAACGGGTAAATTTTTTTGACTTTTGCGATTAAAATTATGATTTGACAATTCAAATAAAAAAGTCAATAAAATGGAGCTTTTGTGATTTAAAAGCTGATTTTTAAGTAAAATAACTTTATTATCCTCACATATCTAAATTTTTATTATTTTAAACATATATTTCTTGACATTTCAATTCCTCGCGTCATTTTTTTCACAACAATACCGAATACTTAAAAATTCTTAATTAATTCATATTTTTTTGGCAAACTTTGTAAACAATTTTTTTTTTTATCTCAAACTTATATCAATTCAAAATTTTTTTAATTGCAATGTTAAACTAACACTTATAAACTCATGATATCTCTTGGTATATATATGGCTCGGTCGACTATTTTCTATTTCACTTGCATCATATATATATATATATATATATATATATATATGTTTATACATATAAAGAAAGGGATCTAAATTGACTCTTTAAACATTACCATTGATTCAAATATATATTCATGCACCATTCCCTCATTTTTTTTTATGTAAAATGAATCATATACTAAATTTTTATTCAAATAATTGCATCATTTTCCTTTTGTAATATATTTAAGAATTTTGATCTCAAGTTTTTTCTGCACATAATTTCCTACTGACAATCTTAAACGCACATTTTTTATATTGATGAGTTTGATGTATTCTAAATTTTATTTTAAATTTTTTATATAAGCAGATCAAACCTTGACTGAAAAAAATGAAATTTCTTTTTTTATCAGCTGAGTTAATTATGTGGGTAGCTGCATACTATATTATTTGGATCAAATGTGAGTATCCGATACGGATATATTTATTTTTTTTCAAAATTTTTATATATGTCTGAACATATGTTGGACACGAATATTTTAAAAAAATAAAAAATTCGAATAACATAAGCTGCATATACTATATATATTTATATATAGCTTTGATTAATGAAATATATAAAGAATACCAAAAAACAGCACCGTTCTGTCACCCTTATTTCAAATAAAAACTAAACCAGGATGCATCTACACACAATACAAATCCTTAGGAACTAAGTCAAAAAATTAAAACAAGCTGAAAACCACGTCTTAAAAACCCAGAGTCGGTTCCTGTTTCAACAATTCTACTAAATAAATTTCATATATAATAGTATATAAACTTTTAAATTTATATGAATATATGTAAATACAGAAAGAAGATAGAGAGATTGTGGGTGGGGGAGACAAAGTGTTCGAAGTTTAAGCCAACCTTTAAGACCTATTTTTCTCCTTTCATTTAATATAAAAAGTTCACAGAGAAGATGGCTGTGCCACTGTAAGCCATGTTTGCTTAACGTCACAGTTCAAACTCCCTTAATTAATTAATAAATTATTCCACCATTTTTTTTGACCATCAAGTTGTCTCTTCCCTTTAACACCGACCCAGCTTTCCATGCATTCCTTCACATGCACTTGCCATATAGCCCAAACCCTAGCTTTCCTTCTCCAACCCTTTCACATCCCCTTTTCTTTTACCATTTTGACCACTCTTTCAAGGTTTTTCCCATGCACTCTCTAATTTTATTTTTTTTTTTCTGTTTGTAATTTTTTCTCTCTAATTCTACATTGTCTCATAATTGAATTTAAGACTTAATCCAGTTAATTCATACAATTATTTTAAAAAGTAGTATTCAATAAGTTTAGAATTTGAATCCATGCATTTGCAATTTTTTTTTTGATTTTCAGATTGCAACTTCCTTTGTAAAAAAAAAAAAAAATACAAGTACTATTTAAATGACTCATATAATAATCTTTAATTAGAAATGGTCGAAGTTTTTTTTTTCATGGCAAATTGAGACTTATTCAAAGGATCATGAGTTATTGGAAAAAATATAATAATAACCATACCATATGTAGAAATAGATTTAAAGATTAAGTATAATGTAACAAGCTACATAAGTTTGGCATTATGAGTGAGTTGTAATTAAAATTGTGATTTGTATAACAACCACAATACCAAATAAATTTATAATTTATAGCTCAAATAGAGATTTAAGTTAAAATAAAAAATATTTTTATTATATAGTTTTCAAACCATAATTTGCAATTAACTCAATCACAATCCAAACTCTAATTAGATTTGAAACTATCTTGAAAAGTAAGAAGCTAGGAACAATAATAGCCAATGAGCAATACAATGCTACTATATAAGTTTAACTTTTTTATTTATTGGAATCTAATGGGTGACATTATTACTATTCAAAAGGGGGAAAATGTGTAACATTGGCAATCTCTTGACTGCTTGCTAATTATGTTTCAATGCTGATCTAATATAATATTCATAGACTAAAGTCTAAAACACACCAAAACAATATGCTTTTCACCTTTTGTCAAGTATGAAAAGTAGATGAAGTTTGAATAATATAGGTACAAAATCCTTAAACCAAGGAAGCTAGCTAGCTAGAATTGAGTTGGTTGATGAGTAGTAAGAGCAAAGAATATGGAACACTTAATTTGATAAAGCTTTGAGAGGCAATGAAGTAATTTCAACTCTAGGAAGTGCAAGCAACATAAGGGTGATTTGGTAACTCTAGAAAGAAACATTCCATCAGGGACTTTATATAAATTCACCCCTCTAATGTATTCTAGACTGTGTATTCACGTGCTTTGTTTTTTCTCCTATATTTTAAACCTAGGTTTGAGCTTCAATACCATTTTTTTATTCACAGTAATGGAAGATCAAGCTCCAGACCCTAATGGTCCGAGCCTGGGTTCAGAGAGAAGTGAACCAGTCAGGTCAAGGTGGACACCAAAACCAGAACAAATCCTCATACTTGAGGCTATCTTTAATAGTGGCATGGTAAACCCTCCTAAAGATGAAACTGTGAGAATAAGAAAGCTGCTTGAGAAATTCGGTTCTGTTGGGGATGCTAATGTCTTCTACTGGTTCCAAAACAGACGTTCAAGGTCTCGCCGCCGACAGCGACAGCTGCAAGCTAGCCTTTCAGGGGAAATATTACAAAGAAACCAAGCACAACTACTTGGTGGTGGCCGTGCAATTCAGTATGAAAATAATAGTGCTTCTGCTGCTATGGGGTTTGCAAATTCTCCTTCTTTTGCTTCTTTTCCACCTTCTAATTTTCTCGTTGGTTCCTCTTCTTCTTGTGGCTTTATGGGTGATGATCATGCAATGGAAAATCTAGTCTCAATGTCTGAATCTGATCAAATGGGGTTTCAAGAAATTGGGCAAAGCTCCAGTATTGTAACATCAGTTCTATGCCCATCGGAAACTTCGAATTTGCACTACCAATCCGGTAATTGCATGGCAGAGAGAGTTAATTCCTTCTTTAATTTACTAACATTTTGTTTTTCATCTTAACTTCATTATAACTCCTTTTTTTGGTTCCTAACTTCATTAAACTCTTTATTGTTATGTTATGTTTGGTTTATGGAGATGACATGGAGTACTGTTGGTTCTTGTCATCGACTTTAAATACTTTCTTCACTTTTTTTATTTTTTTTTATTTTTAAAATCATGAATTTGAGAAGTCAGGTTTTATTTTTTTATGGATTCGATTAATTGATATCTATAAATATTGGTTAAAAATTATTAAATTACTTTTTTAGATTTTTTTTTTTTTACATTTAATGCATTATTTTTATTGAATTCAAGAATTTTTTATTATTAATTACACTTTTTTTCCTTTAAATATCACTTAAATCAGTATCATTAAACATCGGTTAAGATTTTTTTTTTTTTTTAATTTTTAGATTGAAAATGACAGAGAATAAAGTATCTATAACAGTATCTTTCTTGTGATGTAACAATGTATTTTAGTGTTTGAAAAGAGAGTTGCACCATACCCCCATAAATATGCTGCATTATTTTTTTTTTTCATATTCAGACTTTGTCTTGGCTTATTTAAGAAATTTTTAGGAGTTTACAACAAGAGAAACAATCAATTTTATACAGGAAGAATTAATGATTGAAAGAAACCTCAAGAACCTAATCCAAACACTTTATTTTTCTGAGTTTTTCTTAAAGATTCTCTACTTTATCTTGTTTTAAGATTGAAGCTTTCTCCCAATATTTGAGGGAACAATGAAAAGGAAAACCTTTAATTGGTTTCTCAATTTCTTTACAGAGTGATCAGACCTAAAAGCTCAGCATCTAATCTGCAGCTATTAAGTGCTGAAATTCTTCAACTAACATAAAGCTGGAAATTTGCAGCAGTGTTGGAAAAATTAATGTTATCCAAACAGCTAAGAATAAAGTTAATTATTAATCTAAGCCATGAATTTAATTCCCTTGTAGATACTAGGATTCTTTCTAGCTGCTTTTTCAGGATTCGTCACAGTCTTCATAAATGGAGTGCCAACAGAAGTTCCAAGAGGGTCACTTGACATGAAAGCCATTTTTGGTGAAGATGTAGTGTTGGTCCATTCCTCGGGTGTGCCTGTCCCCATGAATGTGTTGTTGGAAAAGTGGCTAAAAAGTCCACAAAAGTAGCCACCACCAAAGTCCACAAGAACTACCTACCAAGCTCTTCTAGAATTCAACCAAGAGATGGCAGCTTCAACATTTGATGGCAGCAGCCCGCCTATGTTGAACATTTGTAGAAAAGCTTGCAAAGTTGCAAGCTTGTATTCACACCCAATGAATTGCCTATAAATAGGCATGAGTCTCTTTGTTGTAAAGAGTGCAGGAGTTGAGAGAGGAGCAGAGGAGAAATGAGCTAGAGCTCCAAAGGTGAGCTCCATGAGCTCCCTCCCGGTTGAGGCATAGTGAGAGCTCCAGAGGGAGCCCCTCCCGGTAGAGGTGATGAGAGAGTTTAGAGGCAGTAGTTGCTTGTTAGATGCTTGTGTATTGAGGTGTTGAGTGTGTGCTAGAAAGAGCACTTGTAATATGTAGCCGGTTTGTATCCGGTTTGTACTCCATCTCCGATTAAATACAAAGCTTTGCTCCTCCTCCCGTGGACGTAGGTATATTGGCCGAACCACGTAAAATATCTGTGTTTCTTTTGTGTGTTCAGTTCCTATTTTCTCATCTCTTATTTTAGTTGTGAGACACTATTCCGTCACTCTGGTACCTAACAGTGGTATCAGAGCCATTGGTTCGTGGTCCTTATTCCGCTGCAGTGAAAGTGTTGGTTCTTAGTATGCTCTGTGGTTGCAGTATTGTCTGATCTTCCACATCAGAAAAGAATTATTCTTGTTGCTGGAAATAAAGTGTGGTAGTGTGAAAGTGTCTAGGGAAGTTCTGGCTAGGAAAGACTTGGTATTTAAGTGTGTCTATCAGTGACCCACCTCTCTTTCCTGGGAACCTACCTGGTGCACTATTCACGGGCTACGGTCACTGTTCCAGTATACGGTCACTGTTCCAGTATACGGTCACTATTCACAGATACGGTTATTATTCATACGTGTGGTTGTATACTTTTGCAGTAATTGTTAACGTATACTGGATTTGTTCTAGTGTACGACATACGTACAATGCTGTTCACGTATACGGTACTATTCACGGTGAAATAGTGTAACTCGCTTCAGTTCGCGTACAATCATGGCAGCAAAATTCGAGATAGAGAAGTTCAGTGGGAGAAATTTTTCCTTGTGGAATATTGAAAGTAGTGAAAGGAAACCTTGTGGTGATGAAAGCAGAGAAGATCACAAGCAATCTATACATGCTTTTGGGAGAGACGTTGCAAGAGGCAGATGCATCAGTTGCAGCAGCCAGCCAAGAAGAAACGACGATGATGTGGCATCGCAGATTAGGCCATATGTCAGAGCGAGGCTTGAAAGTCCTTGCAGAACGCAATCTCCTGCCCGGGCTCAAGATGGTCAATTTACCTTTCTGTGAGCACTGTGTGATAAGCAAGCAGCATAGATTGAAGTTTGCTAAAGTAACTACAAGAAGCAAACACATACTGGACTTAATCCATTCTGATGTGTGGGAGTCACCAGAAATATCCCTGGGTGGAGCAAAGTATTTTGTATCATTCATTGATGACTATTCCAGGAGATTATGGGTGTACCCAATCAAGAAGAAGTCAGATGTGTTTCCAGTATTCAAGGAGTTCAAAGCACAAGTAGAGCTTGAAACTGGGAAAAGAATCAAGTGCTTGAGGACAGACAATGGAGGAGAATATGTAGACGGTAACTTTCTAGCATTCTGTAAGAAAGAGGGTATTATGAGACAATTCACGGTTGCACATACGCCTCAACAGAATGGTGTAGCAGAGCGGATGAACAGAACTCTCCTAGATAGAACAAGAGCCATGCTGAGAACAGCGGGATTGGCCAAATCTTTCTGGGCAGAAGCAGTCAAAACCACCTGTTATGTGATAAATCGATCACCATCAACGGCGATTGGTTTGAAGACGCCTATGGAGATGTGGAAAGGAAAGCCAGCTGATTATTCTTCTCTACATGTGTTTGGATGTCCTGTGTACGTGATGTACAACTCCCAAGAAAGAACAAAGCTGGATCCAAAATCCAGAAAATGTATATTCTTGGGTTATGCTGACGGTGTTAAGGGGTATCGCCTGTGGGATCCCACTGCCCGCAAGGTTGTTGTCAGCAGAGATGTAGTTTTTGCAGAAAATGAACTGCAAAGTGAGCAAACAAATGACAACACTTCAAAAGAGACTGCTACAGTGCAGATGGATAGAAATTCTCAAGAAGATGATTCTTCTGAAGCAGAACCAGAGCATGAGGTACCAGAACCAGTTGAGTCCGAGGCTGTAGAAGTTCGACGGTCAACTCGTGAGAGAAGGCCTCCAAATTGGCACACGGAGTATGTTACGGAGAGCAATGTTGCATACTGTCTTTTAACAGAGGATGGAGAGCCATCAACTTTTCATGAAGCTACTAGTAGCCCAGATGCTTCTCTGTGGATGACAGCAATGCAGGAAGAAATTGAAGCTCTTCACAAGAACGAGACATGGGAACTGGTGGAATTACCACGTGGCAGAAAAGCCATTGGTAACAAATGGGTCTACAAGATCAAGCGGGATAGCAATGATCAAGTAGAACGATATCGTGCTAGATTGGTTGTAAAAGGATATGCTCAGAAAGAAGGTATTGACTTCAACGAGATATTTTCTCCAGTTGTCAGACTTACTACTATCAGAGTAGTGTTGGCTATGTGTGCTGCATTTGATTTACATCTTGAACAACTAGATGTAAAGACGACTTTTCTACATGGAGAGCTTGAAGAAGAAATTTATATGCTCCAACCAGAAGGTTTTGTTGAAACAGGCAAAGAAAACTTGGTTTGCAGGTTGACCAAATCTCTGTACGGTCTAAAGCAGGCGCCCAGATGTTGGTACAAGAGATTTGATTCTTTCATAATTAGCCTTGAATACAACAGACTGAGTTCAGACCATTGTACGTACTACAAGAGGTTTGATGATAATGATTTCATTATTTTGCTGTTGTATGTGGATGACATGTTGGTGGTAGGCCCCAACAAAGATCGAATCCAAGATTTGAAGGCACAGTTGGCTAGGGAGTTCGATATGAAGGACTTGGGACCCGCAAACAAGATTTTAGGGATGCAAATTCACCGAGACAGAAAAGACAGGAAAATTTGGCTTTCTCAAAAGAATTATCTGAGGAAGGTCTTGCGACGCTTCAACATGCAAGACTGTAAGCCAATATCTACCCCACTTCCTGTCAATTGTAAATTATCCTCAGGTATGAGTCCTAGCAATGAAGCAGAGAGGATGGAAATGTCTCGAGTACCGTATGCATCAGCGGTGGGAAGCCTTATGTATGCTATGATATGTACAAGACCAGACATTGCACAAGCAGTGGGAGCGGTCAGTCGATTTATGGCAGATCCTGGTAGAGAGCATTGGAATGTTGTTAAGAGGATCCTTAGATACATTAAAGGAACCTCAGATGTTGCATTATGTTTTGGAGGATCAGAACTTGTTGTCAGGGGTTATGTTGATTCAGATTTTGCAGGTGATCTTAATAAAAGGAAATCCACTACTGGCTATGTGTTCACACTTGCAGGAGGAGCGGTAAGCTGGTTATCTAAGTTACAGACTGTTGTAGCTTTGTCTACTACAGAAGCTGAGTACATGGCAGCTACCCAAGCATGCAAGGAAGCAATATGGATACAAAGGTTAATGGAAGAACTCGGGCACAAGCAGCAGAAGATTATTGTGTATTGTGACAGTCAGAGTGCCTTGCACTTTGCAAGGAATCCAGCCTTTCATTCCAGGACAAAGCATATAGGTATACAGTATCACTTTGTTCGAGAAGTAGTAGAAGAAGGAAGTGTGGATATGCAAAAGATTCACACCAAAGACAACCTAGCAGATGTTATGACAAAGCCAATCAACACTGACAAGTTTATTTGGTGTCGATCCTCCTATGGTCTATCAGAAACGTAAGCAACATGGAATGGCAAGACAGAAAGAGTGGTGTGAAGATATGATTGGTTTAATCAAATCTTCAAGTGGGAGAATTGTTAGAACTTATCCCACATCGGTGGGAGCAAGGAAGGAGTTCCTCCTTGAAGGCTATATAAAGAGCCTTAAGGAGAAGTATTAAAACCATCCCAAGAATTATCTCTTCCTCTCTTGTATACTTTCTTATATTCTTTGTGAGGTTGTTCTCTCCTAGTATTTAGAGAGAGGTGTTGTAATATTTTCTCATAGTGAAATTCTTCTAGTCTTGCCCCGTGGTTTTTCCCTTTATTCATTGAGGGTTTTCCACGTTAAATTTTGTGTGTTCAGTTCCTATTTTCTCATCTCTTATTTTAGTTGTGAGACACTATTCCGTCACTCTGGTACCTAACAGAAACGATTCTTGTATTTTAATTTGGATTTATTTGATACTGAATCTGCTTTGATGTTCCTTTTTTTGGCCTTGTATCTTACATTATTGAATCAAGCTCTTATTTTTCTTTAATGTCTTTTCTTTTTTTTTTTTTTGTCTAATTCTAATTTCAGTTCTTTTTACTTGCTTCAGGTTCTAGAGCTTGCTGGAAACGCAGCGAGAGACAACAAAAAGAATCGAATTGTTCCTAGACACATCCAATTAGCAGTGAGGAACGATGAGGAGTTAAGCAAGCTTTTGGGTTCAGTTACTATTGCAAACGGAGGTGTTTTACCCAATATTCACCAGACCCTTCTTCCCAAGAAAACGGGAAAAGGTAAGGGTGATATTGGATCTGCTTCTCAGGAGTTTTAGGCCTTAAGTCTTTGTTTTTTTGGTTTTTTTTTTTTTAAAACAGTTGTATAATACAGGATGTTTTGTTTTAGGGTTTTGATTTTGGGCTTTGAACTCTTTTTGTAATCTTTTGAGCAAAGCAGTTATATATCAATATAATTATGTTAAATTTAGCTGGTTCTTTTTTTCCTTTCTTTCTCATTGATTCGAGAATTTAATCTGGTTTGGTTTGCCCACAAGTTTTTGTGGTACATGAATTGATTAATGTATCAGAAACCAAGATTTTTGTGTAAATTTACTCCATGTTTTAAGCAAGAATGAATCAATATTGGATTTTGCAGAATGTTATCTTCATGTATTGCCTCGTTGGATCCTGCTCAGATGTAAAGGCAGAACTAGCTAAGATTTCATGTTGAATTAAAGGTTCTAATCATAGCCAAGTTACCTGCCATTTTTACATTTAAGTACAGAAGACAGCATCGTTTTATTTAGATTAAAATTCTAGTTACATCACCAAACGTCTAAACAATTGTGTGGGGCAGTAGATTGAGGGAAGCGTTACACTTACATGTCCTCCTCCTAAAGGCAGCAGGTTGAGGGATGCCCTCATTGGGCTTGGGGGGGGGGGGGGGGGGGCTAGAGTTCCTTCCTAGCTACAGTGTTCTCTATTGTGTCGATACATTGGCCAATTGATCTCCCAATACCATTGCCTCTGCCAGTTTTGATCTGGTTTCATTGTGACGATGCAAGATTGAAACAGTATTTAATGCCAGCCCATCTAACTTGATAATCTGCTTGACTTTCTGTGTAACCCAACCATCTAAGTACTTTTATCCAGCTGCTTCCATTAATGGGAAGTAGTAGCAGTTAGTAATCTGAAAATAACGCATGGCAACATTATTTGAGCACTAGAATCTAGAATGTACCTTGTCAACATCAGAATGAAGGCCCTCTATGCATCCAAATTGTAGATGCTCAGCGACCAGGCCTCCTAAGATCACGCATAAAAGTTGTTCAGATGATTATAGAGTTTGCAGCATGCATGTGGTGTACTTAGGTTCATAGGATTGACTCTCTTTCACAGTACCTATGAGGCTATGACTTGGGAACAAATAAATGAAAGCTTGACTTCTATGAATTGTGAAGGTTAGCATGCCAGATGTTCCTATCTTCCCACATTTCTCCAGTCACCTTCAATGATCTGTTGTAAGTCAAAAGTACTGCAAATAAAACCAAATCTGTGCACTTTAGATCATAGAGAGAATAACAGATGAAGCAGGTGAAGTTAATTGTTTTTGTTAGTAGCAGGTGTAGTTGCTCCCTCTTGCTATCCTAGCTATCATATACAGGGATTAGTGAGAATTTGGATATTTATAATTATCCAATTTTTTTTTTTTGGATTCGGATATTATAATTACTATCCGCAGCGAATTCGGAGCGGATGCGAATATGAAACCTCGGATATCCATTATCCGAATCAGCATTACTTATGCAGATAACGAATTCGGATATCCGAATCTACTATCCGAATCCGCTTATTTTTGTGGATTCGGATTCGGATTCGAATATCCGAATCCATTATCCGTTTATTTAAATTTAAAATTAATTTTTATTTGATTTTTTTACTTGCTAAATTCGGATATTTATCGAATTCGAATATCCGACGGATAATGTAATTTAAGTCGATTCAGATAATAATATTCGGATTTAATGCAGATAATAAACGGATTCGAATTTTAAAGCAGATTTGTGGATTCAAATACGAATATTACAAAAAAAAATACAGATATCCAATCCGCTGCCATTCCTAGTCTCATATATATATATATATATATATATATATATATATATATATATATATATATAGTATCTGGTTTCTATTGTGGCAAGGCCTAAAACAATTACAGCGGCAATAGTGGGGAGCTATGCAATGCTTATAAGGAACTAGATCAAAAGAGAGTTTACTCACCTTGTTCGAAATTCTGCCAACACTGAATTGCAAAGTTTTGATGGTAATAACATAAAATTGAACAATCATAAGTCTGATTATACTTATTTACTATTTCAATGTTATGCATTTAGTACTATTTTATGTTATGATAGGTACTATTTATTTACTTCTGAAATTCTGTATATCTGCAACTTTGGCATGAGTTGACCATCAGACTTATAATTACGGTGGCCGGACAGTCGAGCCTGAGTTGGGCCGTGAAGTTCATCTCCAACTTATTCCGTCTCCGGTGGATTCGGCGTCGTTGGGAGGCGGTTAAGATTGGGACGTTGTTGGTCGTTTAGGCAGAGGAAATAAAGTTAAATTTACTAAAAAGTACATTATCCTTTTTCTGTGGCTGAGAAAATGTGCAGTTTAAATTGAAAGAGACATGGCCTGTTTATGCTCGAAAACTATTGAATTTTGGAATGAGTTGTTCTTCTTTAAAGTAATGGGCACTTCGGTTTGTTATTGGAACTTAAGTTCATGTCCAAGGCCGAGGTTGTCTGCTTTCAGGATTGTAAGTTCATCAGAAATTGGAGTTTCAAGAAGACAAGTATTGGAACAAGTGGATAAGGAGCTGAGCAAGGGAGATGAGAGGGCTGCACTCTCTCTTGTCAAGGACTTGCAAGGAAAGCCTGGTGGTCTTCGATGTTTTGCTGCTGCTCGCCAGGTTTTTCAGTCTTATGAATTATGATGGGTTTTTTTTTTTTTTTTATTACTTTGTGTTCATTAATTTTGTTTCGAAATGAAAAGAGGTAAATCAGAAACCAGGGAATTAGCATGCATGTCACTAAAATGTGGTGACCATGTTGAGTTGGAAAGATGTAACCATTTATGTTACTCGGACTTTTATTATTTTTTTTAAAGTACCCGTAGCCGATAACTGTGTCAAACATATATTTGGGTTTGGGTATGGGTATAGGGTATAATCCTTTAAATATATGAAAAACTTAGAAAAAATTGAACATATCCATATCGGACATATATCTATATCCAGTACTCACGCTGAGTCCGGGTAACATAGGTAGCCATTATAAAATGCTGCAATTTTTTTTTGCTTGCTGTGAATCACATGAAAAATTGGTAGTGGATGCTTAGTTTCCCATGTTTGATGTGTGAAAATAGCTTACTGCTGGTGTTTCATATACATAAGATTGTTGTTCGAAAGAAAAGAGGTTTCTGTTTTTGAAGTTTAGCTGATGTAGGCTTCTCTTTATATGTCACATACGCTGTCAGAGTTGTCTATCTTGTGATGATTTACATTGTCTAAGGTATAGGATTTGTTGTTGGTTTGAGGAGTAAATTTGCTTGCAGGTTCCCCAAAGACTCTACACCTTGGATGAATTGAGATTGAATGGAATAGAAACTACATCTCTTCTATCACCAGTGGATGCAACTCTGGGTTCAATAGAAAGAAACCTGCAGCTTGCTGCTATCTTCGGAGGGGTTGCAGCATGGAATACTTTTAGTTTTAGCCCGCAGCAAATCCTGTTTGTTTCTTTGGGATTCTTGTTTCTGTGGACACTGGACTTGGTAATTTCTTTATGCTGATCTAACTCATTTCATTCATGAACTATCCCCTTCTTGATATCAACTTTAGAAGTTTATTCTCATGAATGTGTTTCAATGGCCGACAAGAGATTTCTAGTTCATACTTCATTACTTTAAACATAGATCAATTGGTTGACATGCAAATAGATAGTAAAGGGGGCAAAAGCCACTGTTTTCTACAACATGCTAGTGTTTTGTATAGGTTTCATTCAATGGAGGAATTGGTAGCTTGGTCCTTGACACACTTGGTCACACTTTCAGTCAGAAGTACCACAACAGGGTTATTCAAGTAGGACCTCTCTCTTTCATTTTCTATGTATTTTGCTCCAATTTTAGTCAATATGTAGTTCATGATGACCATGTGTAAATCACTTCATATATATGTGTCAATGCTGATTAGTCTTTCATATTGCTGAAAGACTAAAACTGATTTCTGTGCAGCATGAAGCTGGTCATTTCTTGATCGCTTACCTGGTTGGTATCCTTCCTAGAGGATATACATTAACTAGTTTGGAAGCTCTAAAGAAAGAAGGATCACTCAATATTCAAGCAGGAACAGCTTTTGTTGATTTCGAGTTTCTCGAAGAAGTAGGTTGTTTTCTTCAATATCTTGTTCACTATTTAGCTTTCTTTTATCTATGCTATAGTCATAACCAACTCACAGATTTAGAAGTAACCACTTTGTTTTGCTAGATATCATTGCTGGTAGTTTATGCACACTAGGAAGAAATGAATATATCATAGACGAATACGAGTATGTAAAGCAATCTTGAGTTAGCATAAGGAATAATTCTAATTTCTCAGCTTCATCTACAATTCTTAAAGTTGTCTGCCTTTCCCCTTTTTGCTTCAATGGTCAAATTGAAGCTTTTTAGTGTTGATTGATATCTGTCTTAATCTTTTTAGTTTTTAGGAATAATGTAGGTTTTCAGATTATCCCTAATGCTAGCACTTTCTTTTCCAATTCTCATTTCATTGCAGGTCAATACAGGGAAAGTATCAGCTACGGTATGTAGTCTACTTTTCACATTTTCATTTTTTTTTTCTTTCTGTCTGCTCTTAAGCATATTAGATTTCAGACAGCCTCAAAAATGGTTGACAAGAATTCTTATGGTGAGATTGTTTCTGAACCAGACACTGAACAGATTCTCATGTATAGCACTAGCAGGTGTGGCAACTGAATATCTGTTATTCGGATATGCTGAGGGAGGTCTTGCTGATATAAACAAGGTACACAATTCTAGACCTGACAATATTGAACACGACACGAACACAGCATGAAAAAAATAATTAAAATATGATACGAATACATGAACATGTCAAACTCTATATAATACAACTATTAACATGTCAAAATTTATACAAATATAACACCTTAAACACGATTATGACACGAGAAAATACACGAACACGACAAGGATACACGAATTACCAGGTCTGCATAATTCCTCTACCCAACTTCTATCCCAAGCTGTAGGAGTTTTCAGTACTGATTGAACTTTCTGGTTATGGAGCAGTTGGATGAACTGCTCAAAGGCTTGGGATTCACACAAAAGAAAGCAGATTCCCAAGTTAGATGGTCTGTACTGAACACCGTCCTATTATTGCGTCGCCATGAAGTAGCTCGAGCTAAACTTGCAGAGGCAATGTCCCTGGGAAAATCTGTAGGATCTTGCATTGACATTATAGAGGATAACATCAATGATGCTGATATCTAGTTGCAACTGGCTTTACTGGCTAACTTCTTTTTCAATTTTTCCCTTTCTTTTTTTCCTGTTTTTTTCTATTGAGTTTTGAGTTATATGAGATTGGATTTTATATACATAAAAATGAATCTGTCAATATGGTATATCAGTATATCTTCTGTTTGGATTGCAAGTAAAAAAATATGGTAATTTAGCTGATTGAATTCTGCAATTTCTTCATAAATTTAAAGTTCCAGTGACTGAAAATTCAAGGTTGCCATGATAGCCTTTAGATGATGCTTAATTCTGTAAGATAAGATGCAAATAAACCATAAGTCTATTACATTGTTCAAAGTTGAAGGTTCAACTTATTACTAAAGAATTTTTTTTTTTACTCCAACTAGTTTTTCAAGATAAACTAGAAGGAGACCCGCGCGATGCTGCGAGAATAGTCGATTAAATTTAATTCTTTGTTTTTTTCGTTTAATCATTTTACAATATTTTTCCTCTTTACTTTACTTTACTTTAATTTCTTTTCTTTTTTTTTTATTATTTAGAGCTATAAAATGTTCAACAAATGAAAGTGAATTTTAGGAGGATTTTTAAAAATTGAAACAGCGTGAAATGTTGCCTTTTTTGCAACCAACAATTGGAGAAATAAAAAGTATTATTTTGAAAGAGTCAATCAAATATTACACCATTCAAAATTAAATGCAACAATTATAAGTATTTACAATGTTCAAAGTACAAAAAGAATATATCAAAGAAAATACCAGACTAAGATTTACTTGAAAACAAAACTTTTGGATCTAAATTGCTTTTTAAGCTCATCATCTTAGAAGAATTTCGAACTCATGAATAGTCCGTGCATCAAAATTTAAGTGCATTATGGGATTAACTTGTCAAATGCCAAATGAATGAAAGCAATGATAACAAATAGTGAACAATCAGGAAAAAAATTGAGATTTGTACGTAAAGAATGATACATCTCTTATAACATTTGAATTTAGACAATGATATAAATTATCTTTAATCTTGATTTATTTTAACTAAAGTTTCATGAAGCACAGAATCTTGCGATTGAAATGATTTTTGAACCGAAAATTCTGATTGCAATGGTTAGATAATCAATTATTGGAATAACTAAATCCATATTGCATAATCAACAACAAAACATGTTCTAAAGCCCTAAATCAAAAAATTTCCTAAAATTTTTAACTCAATTTTTCAATTCAGAGATTTTTAATTAATCTCTTTCTTTCATATGTTTAATAACACTAATTAAGCATTCAAATTGATGAAAATAAACTAAATGAACAACGTTAGGTACATGCAAATAATCTAAAACTAATCAACTAATTAATCAAAAAAATAAGACAAAGACATACCAGCAATTATTCATGTCAACATTCAACCTTAGTCTCCCTTAGATATATTCCTGATAAAGATTAAGTTGATTGAGTAGCTAAGCACCTAAAATATAGATAATAATTCAAATCAGAATGTTGAAATAATATATATATATATATATATACCTTAAATATAACAAAATAAAATATAATAAGAAGGTTCAGAAGGTAATTTTTTTTCTTTTCTTTTCTAATTGCTTCTATTTTCTCCTATCACTCCATAGTTCGTTCTTGGTTTTCTCTTTATCTTAATCTTTGTTTAACAGTCCTTAACCCTCCATCTTATGACATTTCCATTAGATTTAAATTCAATAGAACAAATAATAATAAGAAAAAAAGGTTAGTCCAATTTTAATCCCATTAACCAAATGAATCCAGTTATAATCAAAGAATAAAAAACAAAAACGTTAAGTCATGCCAAAATCTACAATTAAAGTAAAATATTAACAGAACATTTTAGCAAGTAAATCTAATAAGAGACAAATACTTATCTCTTTGAGTGAGGAATCCTTAAAATTCAAAATAGAAAAAATAAACATTAAATTCATGATAAACAGAATATTTTAGCAAGTAAATCTAATGAGAGACAAATACTTATCGCTTTGAGTGAGGAAGCACTAAAATTCAAAATAGAAAAAAAAAAAAAAAGATATTAATATGGAAATGAATAAATAGAAAAAAACCAAATCTAAAATACAAAAAATGCCAAAATAAATAGACTTACAAAATAACTATTTATTTAGGTTAGTTTTTTTAAACTATCTTAAATTTATAACAAAATGTCCCAAAAAAACACTTCAACACAAAGTCACATTCAACTCCAAATGATATAATTTTGTAACTAGTAAACCACCAAATTATCAGTATGACATATTGGAGCAATTACATTGAATGGAAACAATATTGTAAAAGGTTTAAAACAGTTCTTAAAAGTTCAAATATAAACTTTTCATAGGTGCATACATTCAAACGTAAGACATTAAAATTCTAAAACATGAGAATATACATGCATTTTAATATAACAAAAATGTTTAATTAAACAGAACGAAAATAGCTCCTTTAAAAACTGTTTAAAGCAAGAGCAACATAAAAAACTCATGTTGTAATTAGAAATTTTCAAAATTTATAAGCAAAAATAGAGTAAGAAAATTTTAAAAAGCCAACAAAAAGAAAGATCAAAATATAAACAAAAATCATACCTAAAAATAAATTTTAAAAAAGTGGATCTCAACATAATCTGCAAAATATGAAGTAATTAGCTACGTGACCCGAAAAAAAAAATCTAAAATTAGCATCAAAGTCCAATACACACACATCCTATATATAGATTTTAGATGTTTTCAAGCATGGAGAGGTTGTTAATGTCGCTGATACTGTTTAGCTTTTTTTTTTTTTTTGGGCAGAAAGAGAAAGGAAGAAAAGGAGAGAGAAAAAAAAAAGAAAAAAAAAAGAAAGGAAAGAGATTTTTTTTATTTTTTTATGTATTTGTGTTTTTTTGTATTTAAATTATTATAATTTTTTATAGTTAATAATTCATTTTATGTATATTTTACACATTCATATATTCATTTCGAGTTCATGTTATTTTTCGTGGTTTGTTTTAATTATTTTTCTATGTTTCATTTTTGTTTTGGTATTTAAAGTATTATAAATTTATATAAATTTTTACACGTTAATAATTCATTGTATATATATTTATACACGTTCGTCTATTCATTTCGAAATCATGTTATTTTTCGTGGTGTGTTTTAATTATTTTTCTATGTTGCATTTTTTTTTTGTATTTAAAGTATTATAAATTTATATAAATTTTTACACGTTAATAATTTATTTTATGTATATTTTTACACGTTCGTATATTCGTTCAAATTCATGTTATTTTTTATGGTGTGTTTTAATTATTTTTCTCTGTTGTGTTTTTTTTTTTTTTTTTTTTTTGTATTTAAAGTATGATATATGTTCGTATATTCGTGTAGTATTAATGACAATTTTCGTGTTGTGTTTTAAATATTTTTTCTATGTTGTATTTGCGTCATGTCTCAATTCATCTTATATTTTACATTGTTTGTCATTGTGATTCAATTTAAAAAAAAAAAATTAGTGTGTTTGTGTTTTTTTTTTGGTGTGTTTTCAAGTTATTATTAATTTATATAAATTTTTACACGTTAATAATTTATATAAAGTATTACAAATTTATATAATTTTTATGCGTTAACAATATTTTTTATGTATATTTTTACACATTCGTGTTTTTGTGTCGTATTCATGTTATTTTTCGTGTTGTGTTTTAATTATTTTTTCTATGTTATTTTTGTAGTGTGTCTCAGTTTATCTCATATTTTACGTACTTTGTCCTTTTTGTTCAATTTTTTTTAAAAAAAAAATTGTGTTCGTGTTTGTGTTATTTTTTATTTATTTTCAAATTATTATAAATTTATATAATTTTTTACACTTTAATAATTTATATAAATGTCTACACGTTAATAATTAGTTATATATATATATATATATTTAGACGTTCGTGTATTCATGTTATTTTTCGTGTTGTATTTTAATTATTTTTTCTATGTTATTTTTGTAGTGTGTCTCAGTTTATCTCATATTTTACGTACTTTGTCCTTTTTGTTCAATTTAAAAAAAAAAAAAACTGTGTTCGTGTTTGTGTCATTTTTTATTTATTTTCTAATTATTATAAATTTATATAATTTTTTACACTTTAATAATTTATATAAATGTCTACACGTTAATAATTAGTTATATATATATATATTTATTTTTAGACGTACGTGTATTCGTGTTGTTTTTAATTATTTTTTCTATGTTGTGTTTGTGTCGTGTCTCAATTCATCTCATAATTTTTATAGTTTATTATTATGATTTAATTTAGAAAAAAATTTGTGTGTTCGTGTCATGTCTCAATTTTTGACAGATTTTGCATAATTTGTCATAGTGGTTCAACTTAGTGAAAAATTTGTGTGTTCGTGACATATTCGTGTTCATGTTATTTTGTGTGTTTTCAAAATATTATAAATTTATATAAATTTTTATACGTTAATAATTAGTTTTACACGTTGATAATATATATAAAGTATTATAAATTTATATAAATGTCTACACATTAATATAATTCGTTTTATGTATATTTTTACACATTCTTGTATTAGTGTCGTGTTCATGTTATTTTTATTTTGTGTTTTAATTATTTTTGTATTGTGTTATGTCAAAAGAAATATGAACACGATATAAATACACAAATATATTAAGATGTATTATTACTATAAATTTAGGTTATTTTAGAGGATGTAAGAGTATTCACGTAGCATTAGCTACAATAAATTATCTTTTTTATAAAAAAATTATTTTAAATGGTAAAAAGGTGAATGGAAAATAGAGGGATTGTTGAGAAGTGAGGAAAAAATGATTCTTAGGAAAGAAAAAGGAATTGATGACGGGTTGTTGAGGAAAAAAGGATTTTTGAAAAAGAAAAAAGAATTGATGTGAGAGGTAGTTGTTGGAAAAAAATTAAATTGAGTTGAGTTGGTGGGAAAGAAAAAAAAAATGAAAAAAAAAAGAGTTGGTAGGAAAAGAAATTTAAAAAAAAAAAAAAAAAAGACTGAGAGAGAAAAAAAGAAAAACCAAATAGGGAAAAAAATAGTAAAAAGGGTTTAGGGATGGTGTTCACGTGACACCATCCTTGGCTCTTTTATTTTTACTTAAAGGGTGTTAAAGTGATCACCGACCACTCTCTTCCAGAATTCTAGATTTTTCTTCAAAATACTCATCTCTAGGTTTTTCTTCTCTTAGAGTTATTTTTTGCCTTATCTCTCTTTCTCTAGAGTTTTCTATCTTTAGGTTGTTCTTCAATATTCTTTAGAAATCTATGTCAAACATTACTGCATAGCTGACATATTGGAACATTGTAGAAATTGTTATGTCGGTTTAGTATGTCTATATAAATAGAGCCTTAGGTATTGTGTGTTGTGTGTGGTGAGTAGAGAGAAAAAGAAAGAAAAAGATATGAGTGAAGGAGTGAAGTTGTGAGTGCATATTAAAAGAGTGTGTCTAGTGTATATTTGTCTTAAACATATTAATAAAAGAGTTGTATTTCGAAAGTCACTGTAGCGTCCCGAGATAAAGTTACTGTAGCGTCCCGAGAAAGTTACTGTAGCAAATCGATACTGTAGCACAGAACTACAATTGGTACCGAAAGTCAAAAATCAACACAGGGTTGGTTAAAAAAGAAGGATATTGAGAAAGAAAACAAAATTGGAAAAAAAAAAGTGGTTGGAGAGAAGGGTTGTTGGGAAATGAAATTGAGAAGAAAAATGAGTCGGTGAAAGAGGATACTTGAATAAAAAAGAAAGACGAAAAAAAATAAAGTGAAAAGTAAAGAAAAAGAACAAAATGTGTTGGAAAAAATATTAAAAGATAAAGCAGTTGAAAGTTAGAGATTTTTTTTTTTTCAAAACCATTTTGCAGTCCCACGTGATGTCCTTCGTCTTCATGCAGAAGATAGAGAGCCTTTTATTTGAAAAAAATAGGTTAAAAAGAAAAAATGGGATGAAAAAAATAATCATTTTTCCTTTTTGTTTTTTTTCTTTGTTGTCTATCTTCTATTCTCCATTTCTTTTTCTAAAAATCAAAATTTCAAAGGTTTTTTCTAATCAGACGAAAAGGTTTATCCAAGCTTGATTGGTAGAATTTGATATTTCTTTTGTTTTATAATTATTTTTGAAAAGTTTTGATCTTGCAAATAATGATTTTTAGAAGAAAAAAAATTCAGATTTGTTCGTTTTTTATTTTCAATTTTTTTGAAAGAATAATAGATGATTAAAGAGAAGAGAAAGGAAACTTCTTTTTATCAGTGTTGCTGGTAAGCTTTTTTTTGGGTTAAGTAATAACTTTTTATTGAATCCCATTGAAAAGAATACATGGGTATTGAAATTTTTTTATCTATTTTTTTTTTATGGATCTGATTTAATAGGTATTTTGGATTCTATTGTGTTTTTCAAGTCTGTTCGTTTTTCAGGAAAATCTTTTTTATTAGTGGTGCTAGTAAGTTTTTTTTTTAAAGTAATAATTTTTAATTGAATCCCATTGAAAATAATAAGTGAGTATTGAATTTTTTTTTTTATCTTTTGTTATTTTTTGATGGATTTGATTTAATCGGTATTTTGGATTCTATTTTTGTTTTTTAGATATATTCGTTTTTTATTTTCAAATTTTTTAAAAGAGAAAGAGATGATCGAAGAGGGAAAGGGGAAACTTTTTTTATTAGTGGTGCTGATAAGTTTTTTCAATTGGAGTAATAATTTTTAATTGAATCCCTTTGAAATAATACATGGATATTGAAAATTCTTTTATCTTTTATCTTTTATCTTTTGTTTTGTTTTTTTGTTTTTAATTTTTTATGTATTTGATTTAATTGGTATTTTGTAATGTTATCTGTTTTTTAGGGAATAAATGAATCGAAGAGAAGAGCAAACTTCATTTATTCTCAACATTAATCATCTCTCATCTTTGGTGTGCTAAACGGTATGTTTCTAATTCTTTTTGTCTTTTGCATGTCATGAATCTAGACCAATAAACTGAAACTTAGTTGTATGTAGAAAATTAAAGTTAAAATTTTGTTGTTGATGTATGATGGATTTTGTTGTAGAAGGATGGTGTATTGAAGATTCTCACAATCAGGTTCGTGGACATTTTCTATATGAAAAACATTATCTTTATAACTTAGCATATATTTTGCCTTTGGTATAAGCTAAAGTTTAGCACCTTAAGAATCATATGATGAAGTTATTGCCTTTCAAATATTCAACTAGATTGAGATTTTATTATTTCTACAACTCTTTGTCATCTTTGTCCTCACAGTAATGTTTCATCTTTCGCTTTCAATGCAATTATGTAAAATCTCGATAATTAGAATCAATTATTTTTTACTTTCACATTTTAGGCTAAAAGAATGTGTTAAATAGGAGTTATTTGGTCTATGTTATAATGGTTTCTATTAAATCTCTAGAATGTAGGCCATGTTATGAATGTTGAGTTAATGATTATTGAATCATGAAAATTTGAAACTTTGATATGCTTTTTTTTTAATGATGTTAATATAGTGTTTTGTTTTGTTTACTATGAGTTTTATTCTATTTATTTCAAGATTGAGTTCTGTTCTAGAATTGATTAAAAATGACTAATGTTGCTATCTATTTCTGATTCTAAAAGTAATCATCTCAATCATAAGTGTGATGATTTAGTCTATTATAACATGTGAAAAACAAAATTAATACTATTTTGCTTTGTTTATTATGATTCAAAATCTGACTTTTATAGAGAACCCAATAATTGCAAGAGCAATAAAACATTACGTAAAGAGCCAATAATAACAGATATAGTATCTGATTAGATTATTTTAAACCATGGTGATAATTAGCATCGAGGGTAATATATGTCATTTTCAGTGGATTTTATATTTGGTATTCTTGAACATCTGAATTATGTGGCATTGATCTTCTTTCTTAATTATCTTGAATTGTTTTTCTTTTAACGTGTTTTTTTTTTTTGTGTGTTCTGGTGAAGGGGTATGTTGGTGGAATAAGCTTGTGTTGAGTTGTTCTTTTGTTTTGTAGTACAATGTGAAGTTTAGTAAGACAAAGAATTTTTAGTTGAATGAGTTAGGGCTAGTTTAGCATTGCTGTTGGAAAAAGCTTGGATTGGAAAAAGCTCGAGTTGAAAAAAGTGTGTTTATAAAGTGTGGTGAAAAATGTGGTTTAAAAACTTTTAAGTGTTTAGCATTGTTGTGAAAAAGTGTTGTTAGAAATTGAAATGTCAAAAAAAGATATGTTTAAAATAATAAAAGTGTAGAGATGTGAGGATAATAAAGTCATTTTATCCAAAAGCCAGCTTTTAAAGCCCAAAAGCTATATTTTTTGGCTTTTTGGTTTGGCTTTTCAAACCATGGTTTCAACAACAGAAGCTAATTTTTTTTTATCTGTTTAGCATTGCGTTTGCGGTGAAAAATAACTTTTGACCTCAAAAGTTGTGCCAGAAGCAATGCTAAACGAGGCCTTAGTTGTCTTTGGAAGGAAAACATGAATAAGAGAAAATAAATAAATAAATAACATGTAGATTTCTCCAAAAAGATTACAAAAACTTTTAGAAAAATGGAAAAAATTAAAGAAACACCTATTATGTCTATTGTGCTTATTTTTTCCAGGTTTAAAATTGACTTTGTATATCAAATCTCAATGAAAATTTTGAAAAAAATCTCTTTTAATTTAAGTCATTGAATTTGCATAGTGCCTTATCTGATTATTGATACTGTAAAAAGAATACCTACTAAACTAAGACAACTCCAGTATCTTTAGGAATTAATTGATCTGTTTTTAGGTTATGACTTGATGATAAGTTGGTTGTTTCTTAGATTTTGCAAGTAGTCGATTGGAATATTGATGATAAACTTAGGTATTTTTCCTAGAACCTACCATTTATTAACATAATCTTGCTTGAAAGCAAATTAATTATTAAGTATGAGTTTTGTTTGTATAGGAGAAGGACTTGAAAGAAGATAAGCTAAAGTAGGAGGAAAAGTATATGTCGCCTATTGTCTATAATATGAAATAAATGTGAAGATTTATCATTAAAATAAAATTTTATTTATCCCTTTTAAAACTTTATCTTATCCTTATTCGTACCTATGTTTGGAGATAATATTAATATTATTCCCTTTTAGAGGAAAATGTTGGTTTTATTTTTCTTTTTTTTTTTATCTTTTTTTTTTTTTTTGGTGAGTGTGGTAAGTCTATGACGGATGTGATGGGTTGCCTCTGTAAGGATGAGGAAAAGAGTAAAATATTTTTGATTCATGTTGTTTTATGGTAATATGAGGCAGAATGAAGGAATGTGGTTGGGTAAATATGATATTTTATTGTAAGAACCTATTCTTTATTAATTATTTTATGAAGATAATATGATAGAGCATGAAGCATGTTAAATCTAATAGAATATAACTTTTCAAGTCATATTAATTAGTAGTTATCAAAAAAGATGTGCAAGCATAAAATAATTGTCTATGTTTTATATAGATTAGAATATTAATTGGCTCAATAATTTATTTGTTGAAATAGGTTGCTGAATTTGAGTAATTCATGAAGCTTTTTCTTCTTTTTTAAATTATGGGCACTATAACTTGAAATTAATTGTAATGTGTTTTGAATTTGCTAGGAAGATGTGGAAAGATAATTTTTCATGAATTTGCTGGGCCCGTAAAGATAGGCTTGCTTGGACTGACTCGAGGAGAAGATGTACTGGGAGAAGCCCATGAGCCACTTACCGCTCAACAAAAAAAATTGTAATGTGTCGACTCTATACACTATTTATTTTGTGGTAACTAGTAACCTTCCTTTCTTTTTTACAGTTTTCTTCTCATAGTACTTTTTCAATCTCAATTTTGGTTGCTTTGATTTGTTTTATTAATTTCACCGATATATGAGAACTAAGAAGTCTGCGCAACATATGATAGAAGAGTTCTCATTTTTCAGTTTTACTTGACTTCTTTTTCTTCACATATCTTTAATTTCATTCAAATTTTATGACTTTCAATGTTTAATCTATTTTTAGGTAATATCATGTAAATTGCATATTTTAGAGGGAAAACTTTCTTAATATAAAATATTATTTTGTATGATATTATGAACTTCAACGAATAGTTGTTGTATTAGAGAAGAAAACCTTA
Source organism: Fremontodendron californicum (assembly GCA_030761205.1). Taxonomy (NCBI): domain Eukaryota; kingdom Viridiplantae; phylum Streptophyta; class Magnoliopsida; order Malvales; family Malvaceae; genus Fremontodendron; species Fremontodendron californicum. The sequence continues at coordinate 1,697,453 of JAULJL010000005.1, forward strand.
CTAAAGAAAGTTTTTAATCATTTTTTTAATTGTATGTTGCTAATTGAACTTTTTCAAAAATTATCTAGAATTTTTATTTCTTTTACTTTTTACTTTGATTCCTAAGCATAGGATGAGAGGAATTGGCTATATATTCATTCCTGAAAGGTTTTTTAGTTTTCTTTTCTATTCAAAATATTGATATTCTTAAGAATATATTACGGTTTCTATAATGAATTGATTTTCTCTTGCAACTTTTTGTTTGAAAGAGTTAATGGGTCAGATAATTAGATGCATGCATATTTCAATTTTCGAAAAGGAAAGGAGATATTATCATATTAAGTTTCTAATTATGAAGTACATCATTTGTTTGTTAGAAAATGTTATTAGATTTATGTTAAAAAGATTTTGTAAATATCTATTAATAAGATATGATTTTAGCCACTCAAATTAGGGGTGAGCAATTAGTACATTTAATTTTGAAAAATTGAAAATCGACTGAATTAAGTCTTTAAAAAAAATAATCGAACAAATTGACTTAATTCTAATAACAGGCAACGAGGAAAACCGATTAATTTAATAGGTTAAGTCGGTTTTATATTAACGTGTATAATATATATTATAATATATATTTCAATCTTAAAATATAAAAAATTGGTAGGAAAATCTCATATTTTCATCTTAAAAATATAAATATAATATTCATTATATATATTTTTAAAATTTTATTATAAAATGATAGTTTAATCTGATCGATTCAGCTATTAATTTTAAATACTGAAATTAAATTGACTTAGTCGAATAAATCGATATTCTCATAACCCATTGTTATCAAAATCGAATTGATCGAATTGAATCAACCAGCTAAGTCGATTCTAACTTACTTATACTCATCTTAACTCAAATTACATTATCTTCAAAAAAAAAATATTAAATAATAATAAATAAAAAACTACCGCAGCATGGCACGGGTCACCAATCTAGTATATATAATTAATAACTTATATTTAATTAAAACCTAAGATCATGACTTCAGTTAAGAACTTCTAAATAACAAATAAGCCCAATAGCCACTAAATTGTTACCCCCCATCATACTAAGCAGAACCAAAATTTCATAACTTTTCAAGACAAAAAAAAAATATAAATATGAGTGATGAATCAATAAATATAGCTTTATGGATTGTACCATACCTTTCTATTTTGAAACTGCATATGATGAATCAAGTTATTTTCTAATTAAGTGATGCATATTTTACGAAATTCCTGTTAAAAACAACATAAAAATGAAGAAACAAAAGTTTATTGGTGGTAAAGATCAAATTTCACATAAAACAATATACTAAGTTTTGCTATTTAAAAAGTTGTCAATTTATACTTGGTACTTAACTTGATTGTAAGATGTGCACAAAGCTTAAAAAAAGCAATTTTTCTTCTCAGAATTTTTCTCCATGGCTAATCTTCAAACGCACAATTTAAAGTAGTATTTATGTGAAATCAGACATATGAATAGCTCAACACTGAAGAAAATTCATCGTTAAAGTTTGAACCATACATAAACATTGTCCGGTAACCAAAGTTTTACTTGAATAAAAGCAACCTAAGATTCAACTATCGAAGCATATTTCTAATCTTTTAGCTTGCATTGCATGTTTATTTTTTCATATCTAGTTTGAGTAAAATAATTACTAACAAATACAAAAGCATTTTCATTACAACTCCAAAACTAATGTCCTTCATGCATAGATCTCATCGAAAATTGAGGAAAAAATTAATAGACATGAGAGATAAATGGACAAAAAAAATGTGGTGATTAAGAACACAATTGATGAAAGTATGACCTTTTGGCTTCCAATGATTTTTTTTTTTTTTATTTTTACTGACCAACCTTTTCTTTTCTTTACTTTAGGTCACCCCTTCTTATGTTTTCTGAGCAATATCTTATCAAATTAAAGAAATAAATATTTATATGAAAAAATACAAAAATACAAAAGAAAATGAAAATGAAAAAACAAACAATAAAAAGAAATTGGACTAACTATAGCCAAACATTCCAATCATGCAATAATCAGTCTTAGTCAGATCAACTTTCAAATCCTGAATCAAAAACAAAACTGAGAATCAGTTGAAGTCATCATAAATATCACGAATAAAATTTTCAAGAAAAAATTGCAAAGAAATAGAACGAAAAAATGCAACAAAAAAAAAAAAGACAGGAGAATAATTTCTTTGAAAATAATGATCAGATTTGACTAACCTAGACTGGATTCAACGTTGGTGTGGTTGAAAATCACCCAAAGCTTGATCGAATCTCTCTATTTCTTTTTTGCCTCCCTTTGGATTCTCCTTTCCTTCTCTTTCTCTTATCCATCTGGGTCTCTCTTTTAAAGAGAAGAAAAAGAAAAGAACATAGTGGAGTGTGGTTATTTAGACAATAAGTTAATGCTTCGTGTGTTTCTTTTCCATGGAAAGGTTAGTGAAGATTGTGAGAGTGAGTTTGACAGAGCTATTTTTCTTATTTATTATTTAGAAATTGAAAGAAATTTTTTTTTATGCTTTTGAGCTTTAAGTGACATGGTGGAATTAATTTATTTATTATTATTATAAAATATTAAAATAAATTTTTATTTATTTCATAAAAAAAAAATGATGGAGTATGGATATGGTTTTGGAAAGAGTCTGTAACTTTTTTTTTTGTTGGATAAATGTCAATTAATTAATTCAAGAAGCAGAGAATATCTGCTATATCGAACTGTATAACTAGCTACTCAGCTAGCTTTACATCAAAGAAAGAAAAATAGAGTTGCTTAAGCCCCAATCTGAACAAAGGTTAGCATTAACATTATCAAGTTCTAAGTTTTTTAAGCCTACCAACTTGAATCTGATATCCTCTTTAATGGTTTCAAAAACCTGCAGTGGAGACTTGGATGGACTTCCATGTATCCTACTATTCCTTTCTTTCCAGACGTGGTAAATGGTTGCATTCCAAGCAAGCTTGAGAATAGTAGTAAGCAATGATCTACCTTTGAACTTCTGCACAGCCCATTCGAGCACATGGTTCCAACTACAACTTCGTATTTGCAGCTGACATGACTGCATAACCTGCAACCAAACAGATTTGGAGAAGCTACATTCAAAGAACAAGTGATCCCGGGTCTCTTGTTCAGAAAGGCAAAGCTTGCAATTCACATCTACCTCTAACCCCCAGCTTAGAAGTCTCAGGCAATCTGTTCAGAATGGCCATCCAGGAAATAAGGGAGTGTTTAGGGATATGATGAGAATACCACAGAAGTCTATCCCATTTAACCTTCTGTTTCTTTAGTCTAAGATCCTGCCACACCTTTGCAGCTGAGAATGTGGTTCCAGGGAATTTCCAAGTCCATCTTCCATCTTGATGGCTAATGAACTGGTTGGCCAAGTGCCTCAATTTTAAGAGTTTTTTCCAGCTCCAACTATTACCCTGAACTTCAATAATCTCCAAAAATGACATTTTCTTGAAAACATAAACATACATCCAAGCAATAAAAAAAAACCCGATCTGGAGAAAAAGTCTCTAACTTTTACTTTCCTCGAATATTGTGTTTTTTATTTTACGTTTTCGACCAACTGTTATTTTTTTCTTTTCATCTTTTCTCATCAATCCTTCCTTTCTCAATCTCACCAACTCCTCCTTTTATCCCATTTAAATTTTTTAAATGAAAAAAAGTTATAAACAATTTGTTTTGGCAAAAAGTAAAAAAAAAAAAATACAGTGTGATTGATTTGATTGTAGTTTTTTCATTTAAAATAATATAAAAATGGATAATTTATTTGGATCAAAATAAAAAAAAATTAAAAAGAGACAAAATGAGATGTACCATACTCCACTCTCTTTCTTTTTTTCTTTTTTTTATTAAATACCTTACGGTGCTGTTTTTTTTTTTTTTTGAACATGGGTCAAAGTAAGAAAATAAAAGAAATTGTTTACTTTGACAAAAAAATTATCCCACGCTCCACTTATCCTATTTGCCAAAAGGGACACAGATAAAAGAATTATGAAGTGAAATTTTAGAAATTAGATTTGATAATTTGTTTATTTGTGTTGTATTTGTATATTCTTTTGTGTTATAATCGTGTTTAAAATATTTTATATTTGTATAAATTTTGATGTATTAATCATTTATGTTATATAGATTTTGACATATTCGTGTATCCGTATTGCGTTCATATTTTTTTCATGTTGTGTCTTGTTTTGATACCCTCCCTAAACTCCCTCATCTATAAAATTTATTTTATGGATATAAACTTTAAACATGATTATGACACAAAAAAAATTAAAAATACACGAACACGAACACGATATGAATGCATGAATCAAAAAATAACTTACAATTTTTTTATCAAATTCTAACTCGCTCTTCCATTTATTTCCATCACATTTTTTTAATATTTAATAAAATAACTTAAATTAAAAAAAAACTATAAATAGGTCATTGATATTTTATAAAAATTATTAACGTGTAAAAATTTATATAAATTTATAATATTTTAAAAATACAAAAAATATAACACGAACACGAATTCGTCACGAACACACAAATTTTTTCTAAATTAAATCATTATGACAAATTATGCAAAATATGTCATGAATTGAGACACAATACGAACACACAAAATTTTCTCTATGTAAAATATAAGATGAATTGAGACACGACACGAACACAACATAGAAAAAAATTAAAACACAAAACGAAAAATAATATGAACACGACACGAATACATGAACGTATAAAAATGTAAAAAATTTATATAAATTTATAATGTTTTATATAAATTATTAACGTGTAAAAATTTATATAAATTTATAATACTTTGAAAACACAAAAAAAATAATACGAACACGTCACAAACACATAATTTTTTCTCTAAATTGAATCATTATGATAAACTATGTAAAATATGAGATGAATTGAGACACAACAAGAACGCAGTGTAAGAAAATTAATTAAAATTCAATACAAAAAATAACATGAATACGACACGAATATACGAATGTGTAAAAATATACATAAAACGAATTATTAACTTATAAACGAACGTATAATAATATACATAAAATAAATTATTAACATGTATAAATTTAGAATACTTTAAATACAAAAAAAAAATAACATAAATAGAGAAAATCTTTTTTTTTCTTCCTCTCCTTTCTTCTTCTCAATTGGAAAAAAAAAATGAGGGGGGGACGTGGATAGCATCAACTTTCTCCAAAATTGTCAAGATTTATAGTAAGGATAGTAAGGATAAGTTTAATTTACAATTTTTTTATTTCAAATATAAAATATATTTGGAAATACAAGTAATTAAATTATAGTAACAATGTCTATTTGGAGAAATTTTCTTCATATTCTGATTATAATTTTGGTATCTTATCCCAATTCCCAAAAGACCAAACAAAATTTCAGAATCGAAATGATCCAAGGAATATTCAAAAATGAAAAAAAAAAAGTTTCTTAAGATTTTGTCCCAGTTCAGTTTGTGTAGTACTAAACAGTAAACTGTCATACCATGAAGTCAGAACAACATCGGAAAAAAACCGAACCCAGAAATAGAAAGCTGCCACAACTACAACAATAAAACATAAAAAATTCCAACCGAGCAGCCCCTGAAAATCTAACCAAAATTCCCTCTTTGTACTCTCTCTCTCATACCCAGAAAAAGCGTTTCTTTCACAAATATGGCTGTGCATTGGGCACTGATCTGCCGATGGACTGATAAGTCTTACACTAGTTGTTTCCTTCCTTGTGGGCAATGGTCTATCTTCCAAGGAACACCCATCAGCTCCATCCACCGTTTCATCACTTTCGGAGCCAATAAATACTTCCTGTACTTCCCTTTCTGCACTCTTCTTTGATGGGTTCTTCTTTTCTTTTGGGTCTGATTTTTGGTTGTTTTAATTTGTTGCAGGAAGTTTTGGGTTGCTGTGTTTGGAGCTAAGGGAATATATTTGATCCCTTCTGTTGTGTATTATTGTTTTGATAGGCCTAATCCTATCTTGCAGGTATAATTCTGACCAAATGAAATTATTCAATTGAAGCCTCTGGAAAAATGAAGTTGATTTCCTTTTCTCAATGAGTTTGTTTTCTTGTTTCATAGCATGTTAATGAGTGAATGTGATTGAATTTTGGGTATGCACTGTGTTGTAATTTGGAATTTTATTGTAGAATCAGAATTGGGATACATGAAAGTTATTTTCTTTGGAAACATTAGAAAGCAATATAGCATAGGTAATGGTGTTTAGTTTCACTTAATTTGATGCTAAAACATTAATTTACATGATTCTTTTGGTACATTAGTAAGGAAGTCCTATGGTGGAGGGAGAACTTGAAACTTGGGTGTTAGCCGTTGTATGGGGGAGTAACAACCAGTAAGCCAACCCTGGGCTGTTACATTGAATTATAAGATGATTGGCAGAGTTCTGTTTGCTCTTTGATATTTGATTCATGGCTTCAGTTGATTGGAAACATGTGCATTAAATCTGATGAATGAGGATAAACTGAATAGAGGTTCTGTTCTGTCAAAACCCTATGTGAACTCCATTTAAATGTCAAAACTCACTGCTAACATACATGCATCAAATATAAGAAAAACCTTTGCAATATTATAGAAACAAATTGCACTATTTATCAGCAGCTAGCAATCTATATTTTTCATTCAGTTTACTTAATTTCCTTTTACATTGTTGTTCACCCTTCTGCTGGATAGATACCTAGGGAGGTAAATGGTAATGTTCACTTGGAGAACATGAGCAGCCTCTAATTACTAGGTAAAAACCACCCATCACTATAGCTTTTTCTGTCAAATAGTTGGGTCATAATCAAGGTTTTGTCATGAACTATGACTGGAGCTTTTGAACATCCAATTTCCATTAACGTAAGCTAGTTGTAAGTATCAAGGTTGCATTAATTTTGGTTGGAGTGATGATCTAAATCTAGTAATTAAGCAGTGTCTGCTGTTTATCCTTTAATATAAAGCACTTGTTCATTTGCGGCTTTGTTTTGAGATTGAGAACACTGCTCATCCTTTTGTTCCCTACTTGTCCATGCACGACTTGTCCTGCTATATGAGTTACAACATAAGCTGCTTTTCCATTTGAGTGTTCAAAATTCATAGTAAATCATATTAAGCATTCTGCAGGCATTTCCTTCTTTGCATTTACTTGACAATTGCTATTCGATTGGTTCTTGCTGGACGATTGAAAGAATTGAGATTTATATATGCATTTTAACAGGTAAATCAATTTGGACTAAGGTTTTCTAGTTTCTTAATGGTCTACAGACTAAACGTTGCATGCCATTTTCTTTGTTTTTCCAGTTTATTATGGTGTGGATAATTCTTTTGGCAGTTTAGCTCCTCAATCATATTGTTCAGGTGAGTGTCATATATATATGTTATTATCTGAATTTTTGCGAGGTTAACTTCCCATAGTGTCTTCATTATTTCGAGATATTTTCTGCTTTAGATTTTGGGTCTTGCAGTAGATTTTTCAAGTTTAATAAATTGTCTTTTGGTTTTCGCAGTGGCCGTTGGGCTCATATAAACACCCAAATACTTATTATGGTATGATCTTTAATATATAACTAAAAGATTAAAGGATCAATTGCCAACAACCATGTGGCATGTTGATAGAGTGCTAGACTTTTAGTTCCAATGACCAGTGATCAAACCCTAGCAATCTAAAATATAAATAGATAAATAAACCTGGAAATCTTTGATTCTGCTGATTAAGTTGTTAATGAAACCATGAAACTAGAATAAAATGTTCTCATGTGTCTGAAAATAAAGACCTTCAAGTGGGAAGTCTACATAAGCTGGCCGAAGACACCAAGTGAAGCAAGAGCAAGTACTGCAGCATTGATAGCTTACATCACCAGGATGAATAGTGAAGGAAAGCCTCCAGAGAGCAAATCTAAATCCTTCTTCAGAAGTTCCCCTCTAGATTTATTTATATATGTTTTTAAGCCGCCATAACAGTTAAACAAGTAATTAATTAATACTAGAACAGAGGAAAAGTTGAACAAAGAAAAGATTTAATTAGGTTGCTAACAAAAATTATACATATATTCACACTCCACCATTGATACTAAAATTATAAATTTTAGGTTGGTGGTGATAGGTAAATCTGCTCTTGATATAATATATATATATATATATATATATATATATATATATATATGAAACTTTGAAATAGATAATTATGGGAGAAAATGATTCAACTACTTTGTAAGATTGGTCAAAAAGAACATGCTTTTAATAAAGAAATTAAAAGAAAGAATAATTGCCAGCTTAGATTTATATAAAGCTAACACCACCTTTCCCATAAATTAATCTATTAAGAATTTGAAAGTAACCAACAAAATGAAACACAGAAATGAACATTGCTTTGTTCAATTATAAACAAAGACTTATAAAAAAACATCTTCTTTTCCTTTTCAATTTAGTCACTGCTCTGCACAACTTGACGACTTTTTTTATCAAGATATTGCTTTCTATTTTTTTAATTATCAAATTATTTATTTTTTGTATTTATATATCAAAATGCACTTTTTTTTCTATCGTTGAGAAGTCGTCATATGATATGGTGACTTCTCAACTTAAGATTTTATTTTTTTAAAAAAAAAAATTAGGTTCGGAAGTCGCCATATGATATGACGACTTTCGAGCTTGAAAATGAAATAAATAATAAAAAAAAAAACCACTGGGAAGTCTCCATATCATATGGCGACTTCTTAATGTAATTTTTTGATTTTGTTTTTAAGGTGTTGGGAAGTCGCCATATGATATGGCGACTTCCTAACACCTTTTTTTTTTTAATTATTTAATTTAATTATTAATTATTAATTAATTAATTATGTAATTTAATTTTAAAATATATTTTAAAATTATTTTAAAAGCCTAAATAATATATTTTTTTATAATATTATTATTTTTATATATAATTAATTAAATACTTAAAAATGATAAATAAAAATCTAATGATAAATAAGAATAAATAAGCATATAACAAGGAATGTGAAATATGTAAATATTACAAAATATGTAAATATTACAGGTGCAGAACATGTAATTGGTTCATTGTTGATGCGTAAAGTTATTATATGTGGTAATATCTTTATTTAATACATTGAAAATGATAAATAAAATTATTAACTTTTGTAATTAGTACAATGCTTTTACTCTAAATAGTATATTAATTAATTTTAAAGAGTGCTCGAAAGGTATTCGTTAGCAAAATCTTTATTATCATTATTATATAGGTCCGTTTAACTGGTGTCTGTAAAAATATTTAATTATCAATTTTAATTTTTTTTTTGTATTTAATACATTACTTTTACTAAATTAAAAAAAATCATTAATTATATATTTTTTTTATATATGTATCACCTTAATCAATATCACTAGACACTGATTTACATTTTTCTTACTATATAATATGGGAGAGCAGGTGAAGCCCGACGATGTTGGACTGAAACTTGTTTTTTAAAAGTATTTATGGGTTGGATTGGGTCAAATCAATTTGTAACACCCTGTCCGAATAATCTACCTAAAATCCGGCAGAGTTTCCTTTCTATCTCAACTATAACCCTCCTGCAAATAACACTTAATTCATATCCTCAACCAGCAATATTTCTCAATACTATTATCACATATATCCATCATATTCAAAAATTATCCATGATCAATTTATGCTCAAGTCAAAACATACTGATCTATTGTCTCATATCTTCAAATATATACATATAATATATCCAAAAGTAAACCTATCTCAGCAAGGTTTACTAGATAAAAACATCAAAAGATCAAGACTTCAATAAATTTCTAGTATGATGCCCACCACGTCAAAATACTATTTGAAGCAAAGAATAGAGGAAGGTTGCAATCCCGACACCTAATTGTCACCTGAAAATGAGAATATGAAAAGGTGAGATATATGAATATCTCAGTGAGTAGACAACATTTAAAGCGTATGAAAACTGTAATGGTAGTCTGTAAAGCATAATTGATATTTTCAAAATAAATAATAGTAAAACCATAATGAGTAATTCAAAGACGTAGCAAAGTTTTCAAATGTATAATAATATTATAATATTAAATCAATAAATAAAATCTGTAAAGTAAATCAAGTTTCGTATAATTGGGCTCCAACTTTCTGTCATGCACAAGAGTACATCCATGAAATAACCAGGCAATATCCATGTAGGCATACTAGTAGCCGGCCCCAAAGGCCAATACCACCATAGGACGCCCCAAAGGCATATGTGTCACTATGATGTGCCCCCAAAAGGCAAATATAACAGGATAGGGACTCTGGAGGTGGCTCCCACCACAAAGGCGTAGCACGCAGTTCCCATATCCCTGTTTAATATCACGGAATTGGGACTCTGGAGGTGACTCCCGCCACAAAGGCGTAGCACGCAGCTCCCGTATTCCGGTCAAGAGAATAATCTCATACATTAAGTCAGGTGGAGCCAAAACCATGTATGTCAAATTCTATGTACAATCATATTTCATAAATCAATCAACTTACTCGATATAATATTTCTTGAAATAAATATACTTTAATAACAAATCAATTCATATGATTATATATCAGATATACCTTTAATACGTAAAATAAATATCATGCAAAAAAAATTACAATTATAATTAAAGAAATTTCAAATAACTATAGTTGTCATCTACTCACAATCCTTGAGATAATCTCACTGTACACCTCGATCTGAAACTTCGGGATCCATAGGTGACATCAGCTCTACGTGGCCTAGAGATTAACGATAATTAGTATCTATACATACTCAAAGCATTACACAATTATGAATGCAACTTAAATCTCATAATCTTCTCTCAAGGTCGATACTAGTTTCTCATACTCAAAACAACATATCCCAAATTTTTAATATCATTTCCATAATCATTTTCTCCAAAATTCAACTCCATATTCATGTCCTTATCAAATTCCTTTCTAGTACTCCATGCCTTAGAGATTTTCATAATCCATAACCATCAATAATACTATATTTCTCTTAAGCAATAAATTCCTTAATATCAAGTTAGATTAAAAAAATCATAACTTGAGTTTGGTAAGGAATTTGGAAGTGATTCCAATTGTTTTATTTCAACCAATATGTCTAATTTATGAATAAAATAAGTAACTTATACAACTAGAACAAAATTTTGATCAAATTTGATAAAACCCGAAACTATGCTGAAACAGGGGTCAACACTGAACAGTCAACTTCACCGAATTTTATCTTTTTAACCGCTTATCGATTTTGGGTGATTCAAAAACCAAAATTCTCATATTGAAGTCTAGTTTCTAGGAAAAATATAAAAAAAAATACAAACCTAGATGTTCCAAACCCAGAAAATCCGAACAGCAAGCATGCTCAAATTCCCCTGTTTTGCTTTTTCTTCCCATTTTCTTGTTCATGCTTTCAAATCCTTTTAATTCTTACCAAAAATGAGTAAAATTCATACTTAATAGATGGATTTCAGACCTTAACATGTTTATGGAGCTAAAATCTTAGCATGCTCAAGTAGAATATCTAAAGAAATAGGAAAATTTATCAAGAAACTAACCTTGGATGTAATTGTTGTTGAGATTTTGGTGGAAACACTTGAAGAAAATTTTTGAGAGAGAGGTAGAGTGGGAGGCCGGCTGCCACTTGAAGAAGAGAAGGAAAATTTGTCGGGAGAGAAAGATGAAGATAAGAGATATTTTTGTTTTTGTTTTTGGTATAATTGCATATTAGTCCCTCAACTCTTTATAAATAACCATTAAGCCCCTAAACTTTTTTAATATGTTCATTTTGATCCTTTCTTCTTTTATTTCATTCACTTATAACTTATTACTAATTTCCAAGTTTGTCCTTAAAATTTTCGAAATTTAACTTTACATGATTATACGTAACCTCGGTTGTTACACAATTTTAGATAGTAAAACAATCCAATTTGGCTTGATTCATTCATCCACTTATGAAAAATTTATTTTATTATTTAAAAAATAAATTTTTTATTATTTATAATTAATTTAAATAAATAAATTTATTTATTAATTAAATAAATAAATAATAATTCGAATTGTTAATCCACATTAAAAGTATTATTTGAACTGGATTTATAAAACCATACAGATAAAAAATTTGTCAGCATCAATTATGTTACTCAACTAAGGTTTATACTAGTAACAAAAAAAAAATTTGTTCGTTAATTATACTTTGAATAGAAAATTAATTGCGCATAATTGTGTGTAATTAACTTTTTTTAATCTTTCCTTCTTCTATTTTTTATTAATTTTTTAATTATACGAGTTCAAATTAATTTTATGTTAAATTTATTCAATTATTTAATTGATTTATTTATTTGTTTGATTTAATTTAATTTAATGATGTCTTACATAAATGTAATAATTTGATTATGATGGTAAGTTTTATAATAGTAACTTTCTTTACAAAAAAAATTTAACATTAAAAGATATATAAATATATATTCTTGCACTCTTTATTAGGTGGATGTGAGAATTTCCTGGTAAAGTATGTAGTTAGTTATTGTATTGTTGTTAAAAGTGTATTTTAATTTTTGTATTATAGAAATGAGTAATTTAATCCTTATACGTTTGAAATTGATGAAAAAAAAATAAAATTGGTAAAAATGTTAATAGAAAACCGTCTAAATGGTGACATGGACATGTAAAACTGACAGAATAGATGATTTGAGAAAAAATGAAGATGTGTCGAATTTTTTTGCTAGGTGGGATTTAAAAATTGACAGAATAGATGACTTTGAAAAAAAATGATAACATATTTTTACGATTAATGAAAGGATTTAGATAAACAAAATTATATTTTTCTAAATTTCACTTGAGTAAAAAAATTTGACACGTCATCATTTTTTTTTCATGTCATCTTTTATGTTAGTTTCACATGTTTATGTCAGCATTTAGACAGTTTTTCATTAACACTGTTACTAATTTTATTATTTTATACTAATTTCAAATGTACAATGAAAAATTTGTTCATTTTTATAGTATAGAGATTAAAATATATTTTTTACCGAGAATTTTCTCTATATTAGGTGGATTGTATTCTATGGATGTGAGAAATTTCAAAGGGAGAGATTCAAATATTAATTTTTTTAAAAAGATAACAACTGTTAAGAAAACTAAAATTATTATAAATCATTGTGATCATTTGATTATTAATTAATTAATACAGCGTGATTGAACATGGCAGACATGTTCAAAGGTTGAGTTTATGATGATCGGTATTAATCGGTATATCCCAATTTTTAATTAAATTAGTACAGGCAATTTTTAATTCCGTTTCGATTTTGATATCGGCCCGTACCAGTCGTACCGGCTTATACCGATCAGTATCAGTCAATATCGGTCAATACCCATACATACCGGTTGGTACAAGATTTTGATTTTTTTTTTTGTTGAAAAAAATTCACTTATTTGATTTTTTAAATCTTTTTTTTATCATGATCATTTTTATTTTGTTCATAATTACATTTAAAAATAAAATATATTCATTAAATTAGGCTATTGAACATAATTAATAATAATTTATTATATTTTTAACATTTTAATATTTATTTTATCTATTTGACGTTTAAAAATTTTAGATATAAAATATTTAAAATTTATATTTGCATAAAAACATATATATGCATGTAATGTATATATATTTGCATGTGTATATAATATACATATTTTATTAAAAAACTTAAAAATAGATTATACATATAGATATATGAAAAAATATTTAAAAAATATCGGTAAACTCGAAACGGTACACTGGTACCGATACGTACCAGTACCAGAACAAAAACGATACGCCCATCGGTACGATACTGACTACCTTGGTTGAGTTACCTGTCAAAACTCGAAGATCGGTCCGATATTTGGAAGAGTTTGAATAAAAATATTAGGCCTGAAATATGATTTTGGGCACAAAAAAAAAAAAATGTCCGTTTAGAAAATGAGACAGGCTTTGACTCCAACATTCAAGGTCTTAGTCGGCTCGACCCGTTTTTCATTTATATAATATATTATTTTTATATTTATATATATTATATAATTTATATCATATGAAAAATAAATATATATAATATTATAGTATAAATATTTTTAAAAAATGTTAAAATTTTCATGTTTTAGAATTTAATAAGAAAAGTTAAAATTACTAAAAGTTAAATAAAAATAACATATTTTTTAAAAAATAAATAAATAATATAGACGTGTCTAAACAGATCTAAACTATATATTTATAAATATGAACGAACTTGAACAAAAATTTAAAAAATATATTTTAAATCGATTAAAATTTAAACAAATATATTTAATATTATATTTAAACCCAACTCGATTAGATTCATAAACCAACGGGAAAGTGTGGTTTGAAGCTTTACCATTATCTTTTTCAGCAAGTTTTCAGATAGGATCGCTCTAGAAAATTGTAGGAACACTCGAACTTATTTCTATTAAAATTTAAAGATCCTTCCTTTGCACATGTCTAGATAGATTTTTTTATTTATTTATACGAATCATAAATTATTACCAATTGACGTAAAAATAAATAAAGAAAGACTCTTGCATATTTAATTCTTTATTAATTACTATATCTTTCTTTTTTTTAGTATAATTATGTAGAATATAAGTCCTTATTAATTTATGAATCACATCACAGGCTATTAGTTTTATTAAACAAAAAATTAAATAAACTTTTTTTAGTATAATCTTGTGCGATTATGTTGCTCTTATTAATTCAAACTCGAGAGCTCCGTGATCAACTTGAAACAAAAAAAATGTTAAAGAATTTTATATTCTTAAATAATTTCCAGTGTACAACTTAGTGAGATATTTATATATAAGATTCTTCTTAATTTAGACAATTTATATTTATGAATAAACTTACGAAATCAAAAAAAATAAAAAAGAATATCATGAAAAATTTCTTAAAGACAAAATATAATTAACAGGCGGGGCGGTGTACTGTGGATATAACAAAATCCGTACCACCCCCACTCTGCTCCATGTCATCCCTGTGGACATTTCTCACCAAATTTTATGCCTTCAAAATAAAAAACTGAAATTTAAAAATAACTTTTATCGTTGTGTACTAAAAAAAATTGGTGTCCATTAAAAAAACATTTTAAAATTAAAAGTTTAAACAAGAAAATGCAGAATTTCGGGTTGTTACTTGTTAGTACAAATAAAAACTAATGAAATAGTGGGAACATTCATACTTATTTTCTATAACTTTATTCATCATTTTAAAATCATTGAGTGAAAATATTAGTATTTATGGTAATCTTATTAAAGAATGTCTTTAGGACTTTAACAAAATCAACTCAAATTTAATAAAGAAAAATATTAACTAATGTCTAATAGTATTGGTTAAGATAATACTTATAGAAAAAAAAGTATAATGAATGTATTTTTTTTAAAATTCAATAAAGATAATATATTAAATGTAAAAAAACTTTTTTTAAATAATAAATAAATAATTTTTAATCAATTTTTATAGGTGCCGATTAAGTGAATCTTTTAATAAAATCAAAAGGCATAATTGGAGAATCATTAAGTTGCTCTTATATATATGAATTATTTATTATCAACATAAATTAACTACAAGCAATTATAAATTAAGGTATTATAATTATTTATGTAATCTTAAGCCGCCATAACAGTTGATGAAAGACAAGAAATGAGATTCGGTAAGTTGCTGCACCCATGATATCCAAAATTATTAGTTACATTAAAATAAAGACAAATAAAAATAGTGAAAGTCTATTATTATTTGTAATGAACAATCAACTATAAAGCAAAGGCAGACAAATAAAGCAACATCACCTTATACTTTATTATATAAGGTTTTGCTCGTAAATTATTTTTTAAAATTAATTAATATATTTTTTATAATAATAATATGAGATTAATTAATAGTTGATGATTTTATTTATAAATTTTAATACATGAAGATATTATTATACAGATTATTATCTTATACATTGATAGGTGCAATTTAAAAACTCCATAAATGAAATTAATAGGTTGACATATATATTTTAAAATATATTTAAAAAATAAAATAAAAATTTTAAAAATTTTAAAAATATGTAATAATTTTTTAACTCAATTTATAAAATTAAAAAATTTCACTGATGATATATTAAGACAAACCCTTATTATATATATATATTAATTTTTAAAAAATGACTTGTTAATAAAATCCTAATAATAAAGCTACCACACCTTTCCCATGAAATTAATCACGGAGAATTTGGAAGTTAAAAAGCACACAAATAAAGTAGCCAACAAAATGACAAAGAACAGAGAAAGCAACATTGCTTTGTTCAATTATAAACAAAACTTATCAAATATCTTCTTTTTCTTTTTTAATCAATTATTATTATAAATATTTTCATCCATTAAAAATAGTAATAATATTTATCAATTATTATATTTAATATAATATTATTATTATAAATAATATATTAATTAACTTTAAAAAAAATATTAAGAACACTCGTTAACAAAATACTTAAATCATTACTTTGCACAACTTCACTGCCCTTTAAACTGAAATCTCCATTTTTTAATTAGATTTTTTAATTAGAGTCCGTTTAATAAGTGCTTATAAACACTAAAATTAATTTTTTATCATTTTAAAAAAAATTGTATTTAATACATTAGGTTTTCTGAATTTAAAAAAAAAAAATATTAATTATGTTTTTTTATAAAAATCATCTTAAGTAATACCATTAGAAATTAAATACCGACTAACATTTTTCTTCAACTAATCCTAGTTTCTGCTCTCATCATTACTCGACCCGACCAGGTGCCCATGCCCATGTGTATAGACTTGAACAACTCAATATATTCAAACCTCTCTTCCCACCACCGAGCGCTAGCTCAAGTGGTACCGGCTCTAGCTTGGGACGTGCAGTATGTCTGCCGTCCCGTGTTCGAGTCTTGGCATTTGGGTGCTGAAAAAAGCGGAGTGTCAGGCTGGTGGTTCCCTTGAGCAACCCCTAGTTGGTAAGGTGGGCCACATCCTAAGGATGGCGTCTACCCCAAGTCTGGATCATCAAAAAAAAAAAAAAAACTCTCTTCCCTATTTTTATCTAAATGCACCCTAAAATATAGTAATATTAGAAAGATTTATGGCAGTGAAGTGATGAAAAATGTATAGTTAGCAGCTCAACTCAGCTCGGCTCAGGCTGGGTCACCTGATGTAGATTTCAGCATTTGTCATTAGAGATGTAAAAAGCTCTTGCCTAGCTACTTGATCTAATTCTTGAAGACTTAAGATTGTAAACTTTAAAAAGAAACAAAGCAAATGACAGTAAACCAGAGATGTAAGAGAGTGTATTTCTAGTCTCCAATGCTGTTCTTTCAAAATAACATGTTTCGAGAGTGTATTAAGATCAAGCTAAATGTATAGAGATTTTACATTTTTTTTTAGCTCATACCTTATTGAAACCAAAATCATTTAATTCACATGCCCACATTTTCTTCAATGATGGTCTTTTTCTGTAAGTATGTATCATTGAGCTGAAATTCTTCGATATCAACAGCCTATAATTCTGTGGTAGTAAATTCTTCAATTACATATAACACATTATTTTTACATAAATAAAAAATAATTAATTATATATATTTTTTATATTTCACTTTAATCGCAACTTAACATTTTTCTTAATACATTTTGAGACATATTAATCGATTTAATAAAAATAATATATTAAATATAAAATATTATTTTAAAATAATAAAAAATAATATTTAATTCGTACTTGTACATTTTATGCTATCTACATTCAGTGGTTTTCAATTATTGTACTCCAAAGCCCCACCTGTTCTCAATTGGCTAATCTATCGACCTTTCGAAGCGGTGGGGTTCCTTCGAATTGATTGGTGCGTGGGGTCCTCTCATTGGGGGATAAGACCAAAATCATAACCGCGGGCCCGCACTTACACGTTTTTAGTAAGCACATTAAATAAATGGCTAGTGGGTCCCATATGAAAAAAAAAATGAAGAAATTGCAGAATTCAATGAGCTGAAGTTACGAATATTTTTACTTGCAATCCAAACAGAAGATATACTGATATAAACATATTATTGGCAGAATCATTTTTATGTCTATAAAATCCAATCTCATGTAACTCAATCAAAACTCAAGAGAAAAAAAGAGGAAAAAAGAAGTTAGCCAGTAAAGCCAGTTGCAACTAGATGTCAGCATCATTGATGTTATCCTCTATAATGTCAATGCAAGCTCCAACAGATTTTCCCAAAGACATTGCCTCTGCAACTTTAGCTCGAGCTACTTCATGGCGACGCAATAGTAGGATGGTGTTCAGTACAGACCATCTAACTTGGGAATCTGCATTCTTTTGTGTAAATCCCAAGCCTTTGAGCAATCCATCCAACTGCTCCATAACCAGAAAGTTCAATCAGTACTGAAACTCCTACAGCTTGGGATAGAAGTTGGGTAGAGGAATTATGTAGACCTGGTAATTCGTATCCGTGTCGTGTTCGTGTATTTTTTAGTATCATAATCGTGTTTAAGGTGTTTTATATTTGTATAAATTTTGATATGTTAATAATTTGTTTTATATAAATTTTGATATGTTTATGTATTCATGTCATATTTTAATTATTTTGTCAATGTCGTGTCCAATATTGTCAAGTCTAGAATTGTGTACCTTGTTTATATCAGCAAGGCCTCCCTCAGCGTATCCGAATAACAGATATTCAGTTGCCACACCTGCTAGTGCTATACATGAGAATCTGTTCAGTGTCTGGTTCAGAAACATTCTCACCATAAGGATTCTTGTCAATTTTTTTTAGGTTGTCTGAAATCTAATATGTTTAAGAGCCGAAAAAAATGAAAATGTGAGAAGTAGACTACATACTGTAGCTGATAGTTTCCCTGCATTTACCTGCATAAGATGAGAATTGGAAAAGAAAATGCTAGCATTAGGGATAATCTGAAAACTACATTATTCCTAAAACTACAAAAGATTACCACAGATATCAATCAACACTAAAAAGCTTCAATTTGACCACTAAAGCAATAAGGGGAAAGGCAGACAATAGAAGAACTGTAGATGAAGCTGAGCAATTAGAATTCTTCCTGATGCTAACTCAAGATTGCTTTACATACTCGTATTCGTCTATATGATATTTCTTGCTAGTGTGCATAAACTACCAGCAATGATATATAGCAAACAAAGCGGTCACTTCTAAATCTGTGAGTTGTTTATGACTATGGTCTATGGTTATGGTACAATTAACTGAAGTATGCTACCGCCTTCTGCGCGGCTGGATATCGTTCCAGTTTCCGAAAACTAGGATTAAGGGTCACCATCTAGGATCTTGGACAAGGCAATCCAGTTTCTGAAACTAGGAATATAGAAGAGATAAAAGAAAGCTACATAAGTGAATAACATATTGAAGAAAACAACCTACTTCTTCGAGAAACTCAAAATTAACAAAAGCTGTTCCTGCTTGAATATTGAGTGATCCTTCTTTCTTTAAAGCTTCCAAACTCGTTAATGTTTATCCTCTAGGAAGGATACCCACCAGGTAAGCAATCAAGAAATGACCAGCTTCATGCTGCACAGAAGTCGGTATACAATAAGTAGCTGGTTTCTATGGAAATCAGTTTCAGTCTTTCAGCAATATGAAAGACTAAGCTGCATTAACACACACACACACACACACACACACACATATATATATATATATATATATATATATATATATATATATATATGAAGTGATTTACACATGGTCATCATGAACTACATATTGACTCAAATTAGAGCAAAATACATAGAAAATAAAAGAGAGAGGTCCTACTTGAATAACCCTGTTGTGATACTTCTGACTGAAAGTGTGACCAAGTGTGTCAAGGACCAAGTTACCAACTCCTCCATTGAATGAAACCTATACAAAACACTAGCATGTTGTAGAAAACAGAGGCTTTTTCCCCATTACTATCCATTTGCACGTCAACCAATTGATCTATGTTTAAAGTATGAAGTACGAAGTAGAAATCTCTTGTCAGCCAATGAAACAAATTCATGAGAATAAACTTCTAAAGTTGATATCAAGAAGGGGACAGTTCATGAATGAAATGAGTTAGATCAGCATGAGGAAATTACCAAGTCCAGTGTCCACAGAAACAAGAATATTCCCAAAGAAATAAACAGGATTTGCTGCGGGCTAAACCTAAAAGTATTCCATGCTGCAACCCCCCAAAGATAGCAGCAAGCTGCAGGTTTCTTTCTATTGAACCCAAAGTTGCATCCACTGGTGATAGAAGAAAGCAAGTGTAATTGTTTTGATTTAACTATTCTCGGCGTTAATTAATATCTTCCAAGGTTCATGATTCTAATATTTCTCTCTCTCTCTCCTATTTTATCCAAATGTATCTCTCAAAAGAAAAGAACAAAAAAATTAGAAGAAGCAATAATTGAGATTTAAAGACTCATGAATAATAATATTACAGCCATCAAGCAGCAGCTGTATAATATGGACTATATCTATGCGCATGTCAATATCTTAATTTTGATGTTAGAAATTTATTTATTATTCAGGTTTGATTTGGTTTCTAAAAATGATGCTTTTGTTAATTGTTTTGAGTTTGGTACACCGATTCAGAACTTACTCCTAATTAGGTAGCAGTACTATAAATATTAGAACTTAAAAAGGCTATGGATTTGTAAACTGTTTGTCCTCGAACTTGTCAACATTTTTCTTATAGAAGATTACATATTTCACATGACGTATAATTACTTGGAAGATGCCTTTCGTAGAGTCTGAAGAAAGGTTGGCACTTGGCAGCAGTCCTAGTACCAATATCTTCCATCTTTTTCTTTGCTTTCAGCAGACGATTGAGCGAAGCAAATGAAAGAACTACAGAGACAGAGAGATCAAAACTTGGATCAGGTGGAAAAGAAGCGGATGATCAGAAGGATCCAACAGAGAAAACAACAGAACAATCAAATTCAAAACAGATAAAGATCATTAAACCAATCAGAAACAAGAGCAGCACATTTTGGTGAAGTTATTCAAAATGTTTTGGGTTGGGAATCCAATGAGCAAAGTTAGAAAACCTGTTTGGCTGGGTTTTTTGGGCAATATAATTAAATTATTTATAGTTTTTATCTAAACTGAGAAGAAATCGACATAACTTTATGTGCATGCATAGCTTAATTTTCTTTAACACATGTACTAAAAAAGATTGCTTCTTCGATTATAAAGAAAGACTCATCAAAGTCAAAGTCTTTGTTTTCTAATGAAGAAATTCAAGAACCTAAATATTTTTTATTAAGATAAAATTTATTATAAATTTATATAAATATTATTAATATTTTATTATAAATTTAAAAAGCTTTATTATTATAAGTATTAATTTTTCATTTTAATACGTGTCTTTGTCTTCTTTTTTATCTTCTTTTAAACAAAAAAAAAAAAAAGTGAAATCCTTTATTGAAGGGTGGATGTTTTCCTGCGTAGGAAAAGTGTTCACATCTCAAGGATGGTTTTGTGGGCAGCTTTGCTTAAATGTTTCTTCCTTCGGTTTCTCCTCCCTCCAGCCTACCTTGATTGTTATTGTATTGCTACAGTTCCACATCATGCACCGTCCCTGCCTCATTTTGCCATTTAATTTTCCGGCCATTTTCTTCACTGTCCTTGGCTCCTTTTCCCACTTTTTCTCGGCATGCAAGTGTACATAGCAGTAAAAAGCAAAAGAAGTCTGATTTGCTGCTTTTCTCTTGGTGGGTTTTATTAGTCAAATGTCCTGTGTTTGCTTTTGGAGCCCTTTGCAAGCTACGTCATTCTCCTTCTGTCCCATCTTGGAGGTTATTTTTTTTTTCTCCCAAATTTCTCATTTGTTTTGACCTTTGTCTTTCTTCAACTTAGCAACAAAAAAAGCATTCATCATTTTGTTTTTCTTTGTTCTTTTGATTTGCGGATTGTGTTGGTTCTATTTCTTCTCAGGTTGTTAAAATGTGTTCTTAATTTGTGATAGTTTTACGTTTTAATATAAAACTGTCCTTGTAATATATATATATATATTTTTTTTTTTTTGTATTTAAAATTTTTTTGATTCTATTTTGATACCTATAATATAATTTTTTACTCCGATTAGATATCCGATTTGGACTCGATTTGGATCAAAAATTATATTACAGGTATCAAAATATGATCAAAAAATCATTAGGTACTAAAATAAAAAAAGAGATATAATACATGAGGCAATTTTATATTAAAGTCGTGGTTTTATTGTACCTTGTATTTTTTTCCTTGCTCGGCTATTTTAGAACATCTACTTCGTTTTTTGAAGGGAGTCATTGCTAATGTTTTTTGAGGTTGCCATCACTAATGTTGTTAGAATGTCTTTTGTTGGGAGGTTATGTGCTTCACTTGGTTTTTTTTTTTTCTCGATTATGCTATCTAACAACTTCTAGTTTATTTTTAGTTTGTATTTTGCAAATTTTTTTTAATGTTAATATAATTGTTACATGCGTTGATGCATATTTCCATTTACTTTTTCTTTAACTTTTTTATGATGTAGTATGGAAATTCCTTCTCTTTTTTTCCCTTTTGTTCTGTTTGTAACTGATCGTTTGATGATTGCTTTATGGGTGTTTGCTATCCTTTATTGATTCGGCTGTTAGATTATTAAGCCTAATCCGTTTGCTTCTCTTTGGACTGGTCAGTGTTATTAAAATCGGACTAGACCAATCGATCGGATTGGTTGAATCGAGAATCGGTGGCTTGTCTGGTCCGGTGCATGTCAAAGAACCAGATTTTTCCAAATTGTAGAAAAGCGGTTGACCAGGTAAAAACCCGAAAAAACCAGTTTTACATTTATTTATTTATTTTTTAAAAAACTTATTGTATGTGATGAGATTTGAACTTTTAACCTTTTAAATCTATTAAAGGTCATACTATTTAGCTAAATACATATTTTTATTAAATATTTACAATATTTAATACTTATTTAATATTAAAATTGCTTATTTAATATTTAAATTCATTTTTAATACAACCGGCCAGTTCAATCAGTCTAAATGGACTGGTTGGACTAGTAACTAGAGGTTTCATCGATTTGACCTATGATCCGATTTTTTCAACATTAGGTCTGGTTTGTTTTAAGCAGTGTTGTATATGCTGTTTCTTTCTTTTTTTGAGTGTTGCTTCTTACTTTTATTCTCTCTAATAGTTTTGTATTTCTTATCTACTTCTGTTTTACATGCTATTGTTGTTGTCAAATTTAAAGGAACAAATATTAAGATCTCATAAATTTTGGAGTAAAAAGCTTACCTTATGCAATATCATCTTCATTAGCTGATTTTACTTCTTTTCCTGTTTAATTTTCTCTCTTAGGTTAGCTTTGTTAGGTACATTCAATTTCTTAAAACATTAGCTTGATTAAAATTAAGGAAACATCTCACTTACATACAAATACAATTTCATTTCTTACTTTGCTTCTTGGTTTGATTTGCATATGATCTTGAGGCCTCTCATCAACCATTACCACTCCAAAGCTGTTACCTCTCATCATCCTGTGGATCTTTCTTCATTTGTTAAAGTGAGGATTGGCTTATCAGGTTTGGCTTATGACTAATCCCGAGTTAATTATTTCTATTATTACTTTTGTGCGTTCTCATCATAAAATCAGTTTGATTGTCTGGTCTAATTCTGTGTTTAGGTTGAAGTACCAATTAATTGATATCCAATTCTTGATCCTGTCCTTGCAAATGATGAGGTTGTGGATGGTGTAAGTGAGCGCGGAGGTTATCCTATTATCAGAATGGTATTTTAGTTTAACCATTTGTGTGCTGGGTAGTCCACTTTTGCAAGTTTAATACTTCTTTTATTTCCATTTTGTGAATTTTTATAATTTTACAATGTCATTGTGTATTACCAAGCAGCCAATACGACAATGGATGTTAAAGATTACTGCTTATGTTGATCGTCATCTTGAAATTGATTGTTCTTTTTATTGAAAAATTTTCAGGCTCACCACATAACTAGGTTTAGTTAGTATCCTTTTCATTTTTGTTCCCTATTCAATTTTCTAGCTATGCCTTCTTTTTCTCTTTTTACTTTTGCCCTCAAATAGAGGAATATGTGATGTGTCTTATATTGCAAATGTTCATAGTGGTGAAACCAAGAACAATTCATCACATTTGCTTGCTATGTGTTTATCTACTAATTATAAATTTTATCTTTTTTATAAATGAGCTTGGATTTTTTTACATAAATGATTTTAGCTCCCAAGTTACATCTTTTATTTGTTTTCTGCTACCTGAAAAATATAGGGACCGAAAAAGAATATAACGTCCATATAACAATTTTTTTTTTTTTTAGTTTATCTAGGTACTCAAATTTGTTAACATCTTCTTAATATAGAATTATATTTAATTGTTTAGAGTATCAAGATACTCTAGGTTCTAACCTTGACTAATCATCATTCTCTGTGCAGATAAAGGTGGATGTTGAAACTCAAGGAATATATTTGAAATATTGGGATTTTTTCCCTTTTTTTTTTTTTTATTAAAGTAAAAACTTGAGATTGTTGAACTACCAAGGCATCCATATTTTATTGGTGTTCATTTCCATCCCAAATTCAAATCCAGGCCAAGAAAACCTTATGCATTTTTCTCAAGACTTATTACAGTATCACGTGGGCAGTTGGATTCACTTATAAACAAGTCTGATCATGTGAGCAAAGCAATGACTTGATAAACTCATAAAATACATATTCTATGCCCTTTCTATTCTTAGTTTTAGTTATTTTTTCGATATTTATCTTTATTACTTATGTTATGTTTTTGAATTCTAGGTATATTTAAGAGAATGAAGTGAAAAGATGTCAATTATAATGTTAAAGAGCTTACAAAATCATAATCATAAGATGAAAAAAACTTGGGAGTCAAAAAGATCAATTTCTGGTTGCCAAGCAAGAAGGCAAATTTGACCTCCGGAGCTTGTTGCAAGGAAAACATGATGTTAAAGTCTTTATTTCAAGAAACGTACTTGACTTTTGAAGCTGACTTGAATACCTTTCCAACATTAGTTTATACGCCTAAATCGGACAAGAAATGGTCATCCAAATCAGCAAAAGAAGTGCGAGATTATGCAGCAGCAAAATGTGTTGGCAGAAGCTCGACGTCGCGGCGCCCAAGATTCAGGAAAAACACGGGAAAACCTGCCAAAAACGCAATTTTCTGCCTCCTAACTTACTTGTGTGGCAAGGACTTGTTCCTAGGATTTTAAAGCTCTATAAATACCATCTTTTGAGCTACAAACTAGACATCTTTTGAGGAGACTCAAGGAATTTTGAGTGCATCAATGGCAAATGGGATAAGTAATGGAAAAACAACTTTTAAGGCCGGGCAAAATGTGAACTATTTCAAGTCTTCGAACAGTTCATTAAATAGTGTATACATCAATAGTAATGGTGAGCACCATTAAGGAAGTTGTGTGATATATGGTTTTAAGGCTGTCTAAGAGGTTTTGATAGAAGACTCTTATGTTATGGGTTTAAGTTTGTTCAAAAGTTTTTTTTATAGAACTTGGTTATGTTTGTACAGTGGTTGAGTATGGTAGGATTTAGCAATTGAGGGATTTCTTTTTCAGGAAGTAGCTAGTTTTTGAGTATTTAACTACACATATAGTATATGCAGTAGTAGGTTAAGAGAATATGGAGGTAAAGATGTAGAAAGTAGGAAGCAAGGAACCTTGTCCACAGTTGAACTTACCATCCTCTATTTGTTAGGATTTTGGCTATTCAGATTGTGAGAAGAGACTATCTTATGAACAATTGAAAACACATAGCATTCCACCGTTACTATACAAAGTCATTATGTTTGCAGTAACCAAACTTATGATAAATAAAAAGATAGATTAACATGTGGATCCTTCAAATTTATGATATATGATGGGCAATGGCATAGCTCACAATAACATTTTTCATAATTAATGCCTATATAGCAATGGCAGATTTACATTGTTGGAGTGCCAGCAAATGAAGCTAAAAGGAAAACAAATATAATTGGAGATGATTGGTTTCATTCTAGATTTTGCTCTAACTAGAATCGAAGTACGTGAGTATGACATGTTGGAGAAACTCCCAAATGTAAGGCTTCTAATGAAGTTTGACTTTATATAAATAGTGTAGAATCATCAAATTAGGATAAGGCTGTTAAAATTTATCTGTATTGTTCTTTTGATGTTTCACTATGGCTATCTCTGTTCTTCCTCTAACATTGTTGATTTCTACTTCTAATTTTCACTCTTTTTTTTTTTGTGTGTGAATTAAACATAGACACTATCAATTAATCATCTTGCTGTGTTTATTCTTGATTTAAACTTGAACACAAGAGTTTATCTTAGTATTTTTGCTGATGCAAGAACAATGAGAGCAATCTGTGTTCTTTTTTTTTTTTTTGGTCCTAAACCATGATTATAATGTTTGTTCTTATTTTTGCTTAGTTAATCGATTTAATGCAAGATGGTACCTTTTGTTTTAATAATTACGCAATATTGATCTTCATTCCCTTTGATCTTTCATGGTAGGATAATAAGAACTCAATAGTTCAAATGATAGCTAAGAGGATTAAAGAGCTGGAATGACTAAAGAATGACTTGGAGAAGATAAAATATTAGGTGCAAACAATTTGGCTGCAGTAAATGAGGAGAAAATTAGTGTTTAGCTATCTTATTTTGCTATTCAATCTTTATATACAATTAGCACAATCTTTAATATTGAAATTAAAAGCGTGAAGATTTTGACGTATATGTTTCCAAAATATTGATATGAATATTATTGTACATCTTAGCAATTATAATGTTATTATTTATGTATAAGTTTGCATCAATATTTTTGTTTTCTTGATGCTTTTATCAAAAAGTGTACATAATTCATTGATATATATATATATATATATATATAGATATATAGCCATGAACTATGTTGTTTCAAACAATTTCTCATTCTTACCGGTAACGAATTGATGTTAATAAAATATTACTTCTTTGCTATGTTTGATAGCAACTTTGTCACCATCCTTATGCGCCTATAGTTTTTCCCCTTGTACAGATCTGCTAATATTCGTATGTGTTCCTTTTCTATGATTATTGCAAACATGATTTATAGCCTATTGATAACCATATTTACTTAGTTCTTTTAGAATTCTCTTCTTGCTTTATAGTTTTGTTAATTTTGGTATAGAATTATGCTAGAACTTTTATTCTTCCCATATATTTAAACTCATTTTGATTACTATAATCAAGTGGAAATATATTTCCAAAAGAATTGCATAAAAAAACCCTTTCTCATCCGCAACATAGCTCGTATCTATTTCTAGTAATAATAAAATGAGAAAAAATTAAGACTCAAGCACAAAATAAAGAAAAAAAATTTTGTTGAATGAATTATAGTGGCAATGGATTATAATGATCTTTGAAATTATAAAAAAAAAAACTAAAAATATAAGTCATTTTATAATTAAAATTATTTTAATCATTTTCTTTCTTCACCATTTCTTGCAATTTGAGGTAATTAAAAATTTAAGCTTTTGAGGGAAAGTGAGAGATGCTCAACTTCCCTTATTTACTTTTATTTTATTTAAAAATTTATAATAAAAAAAAAAAAGGTTTTTAGTTTCCTTCATTTTCCTTTACTTTTCTTTCCCCTCAATCCAAACATAGTGACAGTGTAATTACAAATCAAATACTAACCTGCAAATGCCTTAATATTAAATTAAAATATCAAAAAGTCACCCACATCACGGTACATAACTACTCAGATTAATTACCAAGAACTTCCTTGACAATAAGTAACAGACATTATGTTATCCTTTTCTCAAAGGGAATAAGAAAAAACCAGTGACCAAAGCAAAATAAAGAAAATTAAATTGAACTGAAGTGAAGTGAAGTGAACCCAACTAGAAATGACAAATCAGATATGAGATTGACCTGTTGCTATTTTATAACCAGCAAAGCTCTTGAACGGCCTTTAGATATCTGGAACTGCTCGTTTATACCAAAATGTGCCATAAGAAGCCAAACATGAGTTAGAAGCTCTCCACCTCGTCTCAGCTGCTGTGCGTGCTCCTTCCCTCTACACTGATTTGCAGCAAAAGTTAGCATATCCAGCCAAATATCTCTTATCATCTCCCATTTAAACTTTTTATTTGGTATTTTATTCAATTCTGCTGCCAGCACGCATGCATCGAACAATACAGAATTGCTTATATCCCGTTCCACTTGGATGGGGGAAACATGAGTTTTCTCGTTAAGCAATATCTGGCAAGCTTCGATTCTATTAAGATCAGAAGAGGCCGCATTTCTTCTATACAGTCGTTCTTCCAAAACCTTCTCGGCCTCAGCACGGGTGTCTCGAAGCCTGATAGTGATAAGCCCAATTCCAGCAGGCAACAGATAAGGATAAACGGCTAGGAGATACAACATGTACCTTGAGATTTGCTGGCTCATTTCAAGCGTTGGTTTGATCATGTTATCTACATTTTCCTCTTTGTAGCAGCAGAGTTCTGTAGCAATGTGCCAGAGAAGGATGCTTGCGTCAAATTCACCCTCAACACTCTGCTCAAGTTTAAGGTCTGTTGCAATCTCCTTCTTCTCGTCTTTCTTATAGTCTGCTATTGTGCTTTTTCCCCTTTGGCTGCATAAGTCTCGAAGATAAGACGGATCTCCTGTTTTTTTCAGTAATTTCCGATAATTGTTTTTCACATGCTTAAAAATCTGCTCTCTTAAACCTTGATCGAATGCTTCATCTGATTTATACCCGTGCCTTTCCAATAGCCTAAACTGGTTCTTTTCCAATAGTCTAAACCGGTGCTTTTGCAATAGTCTAAACAAAGTTTTTTCATTAAGGAAGAGGCTTAGTAGGCTGTACTGCCCCATTCGAGCAGACCACCTGGGTACTTTACACAGTTCTAAGCGATTGATGGCTGCTAAACTTTTAGTGTGCTTGTTCTCAATCAACCAACGCTTAATCTGGTCTGACAAAAGTAGTGCTAGTGCTGCATATATTTCTAGAAAAATAGCTCCAGCAAGCAGCAGGAAAGTTATACCCACGTCAACCTTTTTATACTTCCCCAGATCTTCAAGAGAGAAAATTACCAGCACAACACAGGTGATACCGAAAGTGAGAATGCGGCAATGAATACCAGAACAACTGTAAATTACTGTTGCCTTGGTGTACAGCAGATCATACACGAATCCTAGTTCAATTGCTATCACATCAAAAGCATCATTATAATCCATTTCCTGGAATAAAGATTGGCTTTTCTCCTGCTCCTGATAGCTCAAGATGAGATCTGCGAATAAACGCTTGAATATATGAAACACTGTATATGCTGTAATCATGTTTTTTTCATCAGGAGGCTTGGCTTGATCAGCTGCTTCTCTATGTGATTCATCCTTATCGTCAGTCACCTTTTCTATATCCACCGAAAACCCCTCAGCCTGTCTCAAACTGTATTCATCCATCAGCTTAGCATAATTCGGACCATGGTCTGGGGAAGAGAGCATGGCATCTTGAAGTTCATCACTGCTTGCTTTCCAAAGGGCCCATGTCCTCTCTCCATACTTAATGGATCCAACAACAATCATTGGAATACCTAAAACCGAAATAGTGGAAACTGTCCAGGCCATCAAGAAAATGTATCCTGTAACCATCGTTTGGACAAGAAGTCCGAAAAAGTGTCTTAAATACAATTCATTGTCTTCTAAGGAGTAAGCAGTGATTGTATCAGGGCCACCCAAATGCAGCAGGAAAAAAGGTGCCCACAAAGCAGTTAGTTCATTGTTGCTGTCAAGTTTACCTCCATCATCATATAAGTCACCTAGATCATTTGATAGTATGCCAAGAGCAATAGTTGCTACAGAGTCAGCCAGCAAGTACAAACACCAAACAAACACTCTAATCCATCTTCCAGGAATGTGCCTTCTCTGTTTCCCTAAGATGATGAGAGCTATTTGGACCACAAGGCTAGTTATTGCCATTGCTCGCAGCTCCCATTCCTTCCACAACCTCCTTATTGGTGGAGAAAATACCTCCATCATACTCCTCTTCTTCATCAAAATTAACCCACTAACAACTGAAATTTACAGACATTTATCACACTGATTACTAACTTTTTTTTAAAACACAATTGAGAAGAAATATAACTAGAAATATGAATCTGTGAATTTTTGTAACAAAGAGCTTCAGGGGCAGAAACGGAAAAAGAAAATTAAATATATGAACATGCAAATAAAGCATCCGCATCATTTTCTATCAGTCTCGAGTCCAGGACATAGTAACTATAAAACAAGAAGCAGAAAGATTAAAGCAGTTTACTTACCTATAGGAATCATCGGAAATATTGCTTCTTTAGATCGCCAGATGCAACCGTTTGTTCGTACCAGCTATACTAACTCTCTTTGGAACTACAATCCCAATAATCGGAAAGGGTTGCAACACGTGGAACTAAAATGGCCACAGTCCAGGTTGGCATGTTCCAAGTCAACTGAACCAAGTCTACGGAAAAAATTGTTAACTATTAGAGCCCATCGAGCAACCTCAAGTTTAAATTTTGAACCCAAATGGGAAACGATGATTAATTTTATACGGGTTTTGCTGACTGAGTGTCTTTTGGATATTTTTTTTTATGATTAATTAATATATTATTTATAATAATATATAGCTTTTCACTTTAAGATGACTTTTCCGGTCTGCCACGTGTAATCCTGTTTTTGTGGGCTTTTGTTGCCATAAAAACTTGTGTTCTGCTAAGATACCCACCTTGTAGAGTGAAAAAATAAAAAGATTAAAAAAATTTGAAAAGACGGAAAGGAATTTTTTTTTTTTTAATATGTTTGATAAAAATAAAAAATGAGAAAATAAATAAATAAAAATGATTATTATTTTTTATCTTAATACATAAAACTAAATTATTTTAAATTAAAATGATAAGAGAAAAAAAATATATGAAAAAAATATGAATTAAGTGTGCATATTTATAAAATTATCAATCATTTTTTAAAATTTATCTTTTTATCCCAATTTACAAAAGATATTATGCTAAAATAATATAATTTTTAATTTTTTTACTTTTATTTTTCAATTTTACTAAATAATGGATGAACAAAAAAAATTTCTTTTCATCTTTTTATATTTTCTACTAAACACATTAATAATTTTTTTTTTTATATTTTAATTTTCTTTTTACCTTACTAAACAAAATCTAAGTGTCGTCGATCAACTCTCTATTTCACTAGAGAGTCGATTATCAAAACCACATCCGCATTCTATGCTTAACATTCTCTAATGATACAATTTTTTTTTTTTTTAGGAATGATAAACATAAGTTTGTCCTTTCTTTGTATTTATGCCTCCATGAATTTTATCTTCAATTTTACGTGATTTTTTTTTTTTAAATGCATTTATTCATACAAAAGAAGCAGTCAAAGTCTGCTAGAGAGCATGTTAAAAAAAAAAAAAAACAATCTGAATTAGTGGTTTTGAACCATGTATTCTAATTTTAATTTAATTTTATATTTTTATAAAAATCAATTTAAGGATAATTATTAAATATTTTAAATTTCAGCTATTAAATTGGATTATGAGATCTTTTTGTTAATGATGTAATAAGCTAATCCGAATTCTTTTTTAAAGGTGACACACATTAATAATAATAAAAAAATTAATAAAAAATATACTATTTTTTTTAATTTTAAAAATATTAGTTATTATTTAAGTAAAGTAAAATATTATAGCTTTTGGACTAAGGTCCATTTGGATGGACGGTGAGATTGACTGCGATGAGATTAAAAATAGCAGTGACGGTGAGATTAAAATCAGTGATGAAATATGTGTTTGGATTCAAACGCAGCGATGGCGGTGAGTAGGGGTGAGCGTTCGATCGAGTCGAGTCGAGTGAAAAAAATTCGGATTAGTCGAGTTGACGAGTCTTATTTTGTCAACCAAACTCAATTTGAAATTTTAGTGAATCGAGTCGAGTTAAAACAAATTCGAGTCGAGTCGAATAATTTATTCGAGTTAAAATGTTATCTTGTAAATGTTGATTGACTAGATCATGTTAGTGTTATCTTGTAAATGCATTTATATCTATAATTTTGAAATTTAGTTCTATGAAATTACAATTTTTTTTTTTTTTGTGTTTTATCTTTTTCTATAAATATAACTATCAAAGACTTGTTGTATTAAATAAATAGCCTACTATTGACCTTTAAAAAAAGAGAATTCATTATCTTTTGAATTTCATCGTTTGGTTAGCTTGGTAATGTGCATGATATCAACCAAAAGTTTCAATCTTTAACTGAATGAAGCATTGAGTGATAGCCTTCCCCTTTTGAAACTCAAAAAATTTAATGTAAAATTTCAATCTAGACTTATCAATTTCAAAGGAAAAAAAAAAGAATGATAAAACATTAAGACAATAAGTATGCAGTCAACAGGTCATGTGGATTTATTTTTCTACTGAATGGTGACAAACAACAAAAATAAATGACCCAACAAAAATGGGCTAAAGAGTAAAAAGGGAAGACGAAATAAGGAAAACGCAAAACTCAAGCTTAGTATCAAACTCAAATGAGTAAAACGACGTCGTATAGAAATATTTTATTCGGATTTTCGAGTTATTCGAGTTGTATAAATCAAATCCTAGCTAAACTATATAACTCAAATTACTTAGTCGAGTTGATCCGAAAATCCGAATAACTCTAATAAACCGAACTATTTAATTCGAAATTTGAAATTTTTTTCGGTTTTTTCGAGTCGAGTCGGATTTTGCTCACCCCTAGCGGTGAGGTGAATTATAGTGAGAGAGAAAAATGATCATTAAAAGTATTAGATTAAAATGTGTATATTATAATAAATAATTAATTTTTTGTGTGTATATTTTAATAATATTTAATATTTAAATTAAAATATGTATATTATAATAAATAATTAAAAAATATATTTGATAATATTTAATATTATAATATATATTATTTATATATTTATTTAGATATTGTAATTAATTAACTGGTTATTATATAATTATATAAATTTATTTATTATATTAAATAATTTTAAAACTTTTAAATAAAAAAATAAAATAGAAAACTAAAAATAATGAGAAAATTAAATAAATAAAATTTTAAAAATAATAAATGAATAAAATAAAAATTTTATTAAAAAAATAAAAAGGTAAGAGGGTAATATTTTTTTCATCGGAGGTCGAGTTGCTAACTGGACCCTCCCCCTCCAGTCCCAATCTGGAGGGCGTTGGGTTTTTATTTGCACCGTGAGATGTAGGGGTGAGCAAAATCCGACTCGATTCGAAAAAATCGAAAAAAATTTCAAATTTTAAATTAAATAATTCGAGTTATTCGAATTTTCGAATCAATTCGAAAAAATAATTCAAGTTATATAGTTTAGCTCGGATTTAATTTATAAAATTCGAATAAACCAAAATCCGAATAAACCAAAATCCGAATAAAGCTATACGACGTCGTTTTACTCAGGTTGGTTTTATGTTTTCCCTCTTCTGTCTTTTCACTTTTGCCTATTTCCCTTATTTCTCTTCTTCTTTTTCCCATTTTTGAAACCCTAGCCTAACCTCTCTCTTTCCTTGTTTTTCTTTTTACTCTTTCTTTCATCGCCGTTTTGCTTAGCTTGGCCGCTTGGGTTTTGGGTTTTGGTTTTTGGATTTACACCAGCAGAGCTTTGTTCAACAGATCCTCAACCTGGTAAGAGATAATTTATTACACTCCATTACTCTTAATCTGATTAGTCCTCTATATCATTCAGCAATTTTCTATACTTAAGACCTGAGTGATTTTCTTAGAACAATAGTCCTCTATATCATTTCGGTTAAAGACTTGAGTGCCTGAGTGATTAGTCCTCTATATCTTTTCGGTTAAAGACTTGAGTGTCTTGTCATATGATATAAGACCCATAAACCAAAATTCATAGCTATCCCTAGTGATCATATGAATATATTCTGATGGGTTCAATCTGTTAGCAGAAGGATCCACTGTTGCCAACTTATCAAGCTCGATCACCACCTATTAATACAGCCACTGTTGGTACCCTGATGGAGCATAATAACAGAGGGGATAATCACTACAAAAGGCTATTCTTTTAGTGGATATGTAAAGAGTACGGATCACTACAATTAATACATAAATATATATTTTTTTGGATTATTAAATTTAAATATTATTATGTACTAAATTGACTAATTAAGTATTGATTCGAATTTTTTATATCCCGGCTTGAAGGAAAAATAGTTTTGTGGTGAATCTTGTTATCAGGCTGTTAGAAAAAATAGATAGTGTTAGATTGGGAAAAAATGAGTATGCTTGGATTGTGTTAGATTGTTGTACTTGTGATAAGTTCTTTAAGTTGTAAGAACTTATAATGGATGTTATATTTTTTTAACAGGTTTAAGTTTAAGTTGTAAGAAAATTTATTTTAACTCGAATTGATTTATTCGACTCGACTCGAATTTTTTTTTCACTCGACTCGATTTAGTAAAATTTTAAATTCAGTTTGGTTGACAAAATCAGACTCATTAACTCGATTAATCCAAATTTTATTCACTCTATTCGACTCGATTCGATCGAATACTCACTGATAACTCGTATAATTATATAGTTTTTAGTTATGTTTTATTATTGTTTTGTGTCAAATACGAGTTATTATTGCTTAGTCTAATTGTGATTATGATCTTTTATATTTTTATGTTTTATTATTGTTTTGTGTCAAATACGAGTTTTTTTGAATGATTTCAGATTACTAGGTTAAATCAAGAATTAAGGGCAAATCCAGTTCAGTTCCAGTTCCGACACCTTTTGCCATATCAGCTATATCTGGAGTTTCACTGAAGCAGTAAGGCTGAAATTTTTACAGTGCAAGGTTAAGAGGCATATCTATCTTTTTCATGCTTTACACTTCTTGAAACAGAGTCGTTTTCCCTAGCGAAATGTGGTATCAAGTTGGCTGATGTGAAATGCCGTCTGTTCTGACCAGTTTTGGTATTTTAACCATATCTTCTAATCCACATGAGAAAATGAGCTGATTCCAACGGCTATGGATCACAAACTGATAGGGGAATATTTTTCTAGAAGACAATTTGATCAGATCAAGCCTCCAACATTGACAAAATCAACCATCAAGCTGGCTGATCAGAATTGTCATACAATATGACGAAAATTGTTAGAAAAATGCACCCACCTATTATACCTACCTTTGAAATTTATAAAGCTTGTCTCTTGTCATTTAGCTCTCCAAAATGTGTATAAATAGAGGGCCTTAGATGATTGTAAGAGTATGGTACATTGGTAGGATATTAGCCATTGTAATAAAATTCTTTAAGTTTTCTTCTTCTTTGATTTTCTAGTTTTCTTTTTCTTTATTTACTTATGCTTCTTACATTTCTTTTCATTTTATTCATATCTAGTATGTGTTGTTAATCATATTGTTGAGGTGATGAGGTGAAACTTTTGGTAAATGCTAAGGTTAGTCTCTTAAACATGAGCTAAAATGAATCATCATTTATAAACACTAGTATAGATAATATTTTCTTTTGGTTTAAAATCATACTTGCAAAGTATGGATCTTGATTCATTATTAATAATGAAAATGGCACAGTAAATGTTTGGTTTCATAACCTTGATTTGTTGTAGACATATACCTTGGCATAAGGAATGCTTGGACTCTTTTTATGAGTTTTGAGGACACCAAATGAACATAATATCATATGCTATGGACGTTGGACAATTTGGACTGAATTGCTAAACCTTCCGATTGGAATAACTCTTATGTGTGAATTTCAATTGTGTAATAAAACAAGATTAATCTTAGCATAACACCAAGAGTGGATTCTCTAACCTCAACATATTTTCTTATTGTTTTTTTTTATCTTGTTTAATTTCTTTTATGTTATTTTGTTTATTTTGTTCTCTAATATCTTGTTTATCTTGTTTTGTTGTTGATTCCCTAATATCTTGTTTACTTTCTTTTTTTTTTTATATATTTATAAACTTATACTTACTAATACGCTTCCCTGTGGTTCGACCTCGGACACCCGAGAATTTATTACTTGAACATAACCTGCACTTGGGTTTACAACTCTTAATTGAGTCTCCATCAAGTTTTTGGCGCCGTTGCCGGGGAGGCAATACTAAGTATATAAGTTTATAAGTATATTTATTTTTATTGGCTGGTTATACCGCCTAATTTTCTATATATTTATATTTATATTGTAAAGTTTATATTTATATAAATATATTATCTGTATATTAACTTTGTTTTATGCTTGTTTGGGGACGTGATTTTAGATCTCGTCGTTTAGTTAGATTTTATTGTGAAACTTTTTCAGGTAATCTTTCTAATACAACTCCTACCATGGCTGACAATGAAAGTGTTCATGCTGAAGATGAGAACAGACAAGTACGCACCATGCGTGACTACTTGCAACCAACTCGAAGCTCATCACCTTCTTGTTTTATTTTTCCTCTCAATGCAAACAACTTTCGTTTTAAACCAGGTATGATAGCTTTGCTTCCAAATTTTCATGGGTTAGAATCGGAAAGTGCTTACTCGTTTCTAAAAGACTTCGAAGATGTATGTGTCACCTTTAATGACCAACAATGTACAAATGAAATTGTCAAGCTAAAATTATTTCCTTTTTCTTTAAAAGATAAAGCAAAAATTTGGCTTCATAATTTAAAACCAAGGTCAATTAGCACATGGCAAGAATTACAAATTGAGTTTCTAAAAAAAATTTTCCCAGCACATAAAACTACTGCTTTGAAAAGACATTCAAAATTTCAATCAAAATCAAAATGAAGCATTTTTTCAGTACTGGGAGCGTTTTAAAGATTTGTTAAGTTCTTGTCCACATCATGGTTTTGAAAAATGGCGTCTTATTAGTTTTTTTTATGAAAGTTTAACTCCTGAAACTAAACAATTTGTTGAAACAATGTATAACGGTGAGTTTCTAGAAAAAGAACCTGAAGAAGCCTTTGACTACCTAGACCATTTGGCAGATAACTCTCAAGCCTGGCACACAGATAATTCCTCTGAAAGTTTCAATAGATCTAATCTTGTTTCTAACAGAGGTAAATATCATTTTAGTCAAGAAGATGAGATAAAAGCTAAAGTAGCTAATTTGGCTAGAAAGATTGAAGCCATGGAACTTAGAGAAGTAAAAGAAGTCAAAACGGTTAAAAATGAAGAAAGTTGTGGAATTTGTGAAATCATGGGACACCCCACTTCTAAATGTCCAAACATTCTCATTCTTAAAGAAGCGTTGCATGATCAAGTAAATTCCATAAACACATTTAAAAAGCCTTTTCCTTCTCCTTACTCTGAAACATATAACCCTGAATGGAGAAATCATCCCAACTTCAGTTGGCGGAATAATAATCATGTTCAGGTACCACAATCTCAAAAGTCGGGCAACACTTTTTCCTATCAACCTTCACGTGTACAAACCTTGGAAGAGACATTGCAAGCATTCATGCAAACACAAGCAAATGTGAATAACCAAACTTCACAGGACATCAATGAGATCAAAAACACCTTGTCCACATTGACAGCTTCATTACGCACTCAACAAAAAGGTAAGTTTCCTGCTCAACCTCAGCCTAACCCTTCTACTCAATGTCTTGTTTCTTGTTTCAATGAAACTCAACAGGAAAATGCCAGTTCTATCACAACTCTTCGAAGTGGAAAGGCAATTGACAAAAACATTCCATCAAAAGACCAAGATCCTCCTTCCCCTCTGAAAAGTAATGGTAAGGATGATGGTAAGTCTGAACTTCTTGAAAATTTGGACAAAGAAAAAGGTATGCATCCTGCTCCTTTTCCTCAAAGGTTGCAAACAACAAAGAATTTGAATCAAAATGCAGAAATTTATGAACTTTTCAAACAAGTTAAGATTAACATTCCTTTATTGGATGCAATCAAACAAGTTCTATCTTATGCTAAATTTTTGAAGGACATGTGCACAGTTAAAAGGAAACATAATGTACAAAAGAAAGCATTTCTGACGGAAAGTGTGAGCTCAATCATTCAGCACCTTACTCCACCAAAATTCAAAGATCCTGGATGTCCAACAATCTCATGCATCATTGGAAACACTAGAATAGAACGGGCATTGCTTGATCTTGGTGCTAGTGTTAATCTTTTGCCTTTTTCTGTTTATCAACAGTTAGGTTTAGGTGAACTCAAGGAAACACCTGTTACACTTCAACTAGCTGATCGTTCTGTAAAAATTCCTCGAGGGATAGTTGAAGATGTTTTGGTTCAAATTGATAATTTTTACTTCCCTGTTGATTTTATTGTTTTGGACACACATCCTGTTTCAAATCCAAATGTTCAAATTCCTGTTATATTAGGCCGTCCATTTCTTGCAACTTCTAATGCTCTGATAAATTGCAGGAATGGTATTTTAAACATTTCTTTTGGAAATATGACTTTAGAATTAAATGTGTTCAACATTTGCAAGCAACCTGGTGATGATTCAGAAGTACATGAAGTGGATTTCATTGAAGAACTTGTTCATGAACATCTCACCACTATCACATTCCATGATCCTTTAGAAGCTTATTTAATTGAATGTGAGTTTGATACTGCTTCAGAAATTTCACACACTGATTTTTTGTTAAATTCTTTTCAGGATAAGCATTGTTGGAAACAAAAGTTTGAGGAACTTCGATCACTCACAAATGTCACTGTACCATCAACTATTGAACCACCCAAGCTGGATTTAAAACCATTGCCATCCGAGCTAAAATATTCCTTTTTGGGAAAAATTCCTTCTCAATGGAGCCCCCAAGATAAAAGGAAGTTTCTGAATGAGGTAAAGAAGTTCTACTGGGATGACCCTTACTTGTTCAAATATTGTCCTGATCAGATTTTTCGAAGATGCATTCCTGACAATGAGGTAAGTAGTGTAATTAAGTTTTGTCATTCCGAGGCATGTGGTGGTCATTTTTCATCAAAGAAACCCCGGTTAAATGGCGGATAGCGGTACTCCGTGATTATTTAAGTCGGTTCCATCAGCTACCCACAAAACTGATATTGTATATAAATTTCTCTTTCAATTTCTCTTTCATTTTTTTTCCAGGATGGATGATATTCTCACAAGATTGCAGAAACGATTTCTTCCTTTTCCTCGAAATATTTTACTGAAGCTTTACCAAGTTCGATTTGAAAGATTAAGAATGCTTATGCACAAAGGGATTCCTGAAGACATACGTTGGATAATTGAAGCCAAAGTACGTGAAGATGAATATCTTCCTGTTTTGCATTTACCATGTACAGGTAGAAGCACTTTTGCAAAGAAGCGACGAGCAAAGCGCATGAGTTCAAATTGCCACAAATGTGCACGATGGACGTGTAACGGTAAATGTCGTTCTATTGGGATTCCGTCCTCTAATCGAGATGATAAAATTGAATTCATTAAGGATGGACTGAGTAAGGAGAATTTGGGTAATATCCAACTTTCTCTTGAGACGCATCCTAGTGGAGACGTACAAAGAGAAATTCTTGATTTATGGCCGCAATTCCAAAGAGAATGGCAACATCTTGGGAATCTGATGTTAAAAGACCCTGTTTGCCAGCTTGTAAGAAAACTGGATGGGAAGCATATCCTCGACTCATAGAAGGCGTTTAAGCCGTTTCTGGACGTAAAACCAGAGGAAGATGTGAGTCACAATCACAACTACAATAAATGACTTCTCAGCTTTTGGTTTGATTTGCAATAACTTCATTTTGGTT
This sequence comes from Fremontodendron californicum, assembly GCA_030761205.1. Classification (NCBI taxonomy): domain Eukaryota; kingdom Viridiplantae; phylum Streptophyta; class Magnoliopsida; order Malvales; family Malvaceae; genus Fremontodendron; species Fremontodendron californicum. Next base: position 1,737,310 of record JAULJL010000005.1, read on the forward strand.
TAATTTACGTGTTGTTCGATTTGTGTAATTATTCTCGTTTTTTTTTGCATTGGTCTTTTACGGTTGATTTTTCTTCTCTTTTTGATTTTCTTCCTGAAATCACGCAAAAATCTTTTGTTAGGTTAACATTTTCTTCTGACAGGTCAAATACACTTTCGGCGACATTATTACTTTTGTCTGATTTACTACTCAGTCCTCTATATATTACACCATGTACTCATTCTCTTTCAGGCACTCGAAAAAAAAAATGAAAAGTACTTCGTCCCAGCGCATTGAAAAAATTTGTGTCTTTGGAGGTGCTTATCCAGGGAAAAATAAAATATTCGCTGATGAAGCCATAAGAGTTGGAGTAATACTTGCCCAACAAAAGATCCAGTTGATTTATGGAGGCGGTAGTACGGGTTTAATGGGAGCAGTCGCTACAGCAGCACACGCCGGAGGAAGTCCAGTTCTAGGAATCGTGCCACAACTATTCACAGGTTTTTGTGGACCTACCTTGGGTAAGGAAATACAAGTCTGGAGTATCCCTGAACGGATGACAATCATGTACCATTCTGCCGATGCATTCATTGCTTTACCAGGAGGTCTGGGTACATTGGAAGAAATAGCTTGCGTGGCTTCTTGGTCATCTTTGGTCACAAATAAGAAACACATTGGTTTGCTTAATATTAATGGTTATTTTAGTAATTTGCTTTCATATTTAGATAATGCTGTGAAAAATGGATTCATGTTTTCAGAGGCAAGGAGAACCATAATTTCTGCTACAACCATTGAAGATTTACTCAAAAAGCTCCAAGCTTATGAGTATTTACCTGCTACGGTTGTTTCGCAAACGCTCGAAAAAAGAAAAAGAGATATGGACAAGCAAGGAGTGGATTGCACTTTGTCTTTGTGACATTATCTAACATTTTGTTTGTTGTGTCTCAGTTATAATAAGTGAGTAGCAACCTCTGCAGGTAATATCTCCTAAATTTTACCTTTAAAATTTGACATTGGGGACAATGTCATATTTTAGTAGGGGGTAAGGGACATATTTTGCTAATTTGTAAAAATAAAAATAAAAAAATTGTGTTTTAAGCCATTTAGAAGTATTCATTCTGAACAAGGTCTGAGTAAGGGATACTTGAGACATACCATGTCAGTTTGATTTAATCTTTTCAAAAAAAAAAAAAACACTATCTGGTCCGTTTATTATCTGCATGTGTTTTACTACTTTCGTGTATGTATTTGTTTTTTTTATTATTAGTACAATCTTGGCAAGCATGTGGATAAAGCAATAGAGTTACAAAGGCTTTGATTAAGTTATCTAGGTTATTTTCAATTTGGTTTTCTGAAAATTGAATATTTTTGATGATCAAATGTCTTTGAGATTGTTTTTGGCAGATCGGTTCGATTTTTGTTGGAATGTGAATTCATGGTGAGCCTTTGGAAAGCCACGGAAAACTGGGAAGACATAGTAAGTTTACTTTTTCTCTTCATTCCACATGCAGATTTAGGTCATCACAAAGATGCTTGCATCTATACATGATCTGATCTTAGAACAAAGTCACTATCCAGAAAGCCCCTTATCTTTCCCCCTTACATTAGGAGCCCATAGGTTGTAAACCTTCGGGTTGGATCCCTAGATATGAACTCCAGAAATTATGCCAAAGTGAACGGATACGATTCCGACCCCCATTCCCTCTTTATACTTTTATGATAATATTTGTGATCATTGGGTTTGGGATTGTGTGTTTCCTTCTTGTTTTTTTTGTTATCTTTTGAAATCTGAAAAAAAAATGGGAATAATGCAAAAGAGGGTAGTTAGAATGAGTGACTGTTTTTAGAGTCGTGAACTTCGAACTTATTGATGCCAAAACAATGTTGTGATGAGTTGAGAAAAAGATGCTGAAAAAAGAGCTGATGAAAATCTGTCTTGTTTGATCAATTGAATGAAAAGAAAGTATGGAATCCAATGTGATTTCTGAAAAAAAAAAAAAAAACAAGAATGATGATTATGAATAGATGTGATTGTGCATAAAAGATGTCCCAATGAGGGCACAAATCAAAAGAAAATCACTTGTGCTTAAAAAAAATCAGAATTCAAGATTCGAGGTTCTTCATTATAGAGAGGTTTTTACTTTCTATTTTCTTTGGATCGAGTTTTTTCTTGCTTTTTGTTTTCTTTTCAAAATATTTATGTTGAACATAGGACTAAGGATGAGTGAGAATGTAAATATTTTGAGAGGATTGATCACATTATTATTATATTTCTTGAGCCTAACTTGTGATAAACCTCAGATTATGTTTGAACATTCCACCCCTCACTTGTCCATAAGCCTCAGATTCATCTCTGTACCGATCAGATTTGTCAAGTTCACTTGTGAACTGCGGTGACAAGAATCTTAGCATGTGTACTTATGAAGCTATAGTTTGCCTAGTCCTCCATGGCTAGCTAAAGTCTCGCCAAGAAGCAAGTTCCTCAATCGTACGGTAATGCCTTCAATTTTAATCTCATTGACCCTTTACTCGAACTTAATATGCCAATGATACTTAATTAGATGCCTTGCCAATTCTTACGCTTGATCTTGCTTGTTTGTTTGAGATCCCTTTAACTTGTTTCCTGTTTATTTTTTCTAGGATTGAGTCGTTGCTAGGGACTAGCAACAATCTAAGTGTGGGGGTGTGATAACTCGTATAATTATATAGTTTTTAGTTATGTTTTATTATTGTTTTGTGTCAAATACGAGTTATTATTGCTTAGTCTAATTGTGATTATGATCTTTTATATTTTTATGTAATTTGGTGTTTTTCACGAGTTTCTTTGAGTGATTTCAGATTACTAGGTTAAATCAAGAATTAAGGGCAAATCCAGTTCAGCTCCAGTTCCGACACCTTTTGCCATATCAGCTATATCTGGAGTTTCACTGAAGCAGTAAGGCTGAAACTTTTACAGTGCAAAGTTAAGAGGCATATCTATCTTTTTCATGCTTTACACTTCTTGAAACGGAGTCGTTTTCCCTAGCGAAATGTGGTATCAAGTTGGCTGATGTGCAATGCCGTCTGTTCTGACCAGTTTTGGTATTTTGACCATATCTTCTGATCCACATTAGAAAATGAGCTGATTCCAACGGCTATGGATCACAAACTGATAGGGGAATATTTTTCTAGAAGACAATTTGATCAGATCCAGCCTCCAACATTGACAAAATCAACCATCAAGCTGGCTGATCAGAATTGTCATACAATATGACGAAAATTGTTAGAAAAATGCACCCACCTATTATACCTACCTTTGAAATTTATAAAGCTTGTCTCTTGTCATTTAGCTCTCCAAAATGTGTATAAATAGAGGGCCTTAGATGATTGTAAGAGTATGGTACATTGGTAGGATATTAGCCATTGTAATAAAATTCTCTAAGTTTTCTTCTTCTTTCTTTTCTCTAGTTTTCTTTTTCTTTATTTACTTATGCTTCTTAAATTTCTTTTCATTTTATTCATATCTAGTATGTGTTGCTAATCATATTGTTGAGGTGATGAGGTGAAACTTTTGGTAAATGCTAAGGTTAGTCTCTTAAACATGAGCTAAAATGAATCATCATTTATAAACACTAGTATAGATAATATTTCTTTTGGTTTAAAATCATACTTGCAAAGTAGGGATCTTGATTCATTATTGATAATGAAAATGGCACAGTAAATGTTTGGTTTCATAACCTTGATTTGTTGTAGACATATACCTTGGCATAAGGAATGCTTGGACTCTTTTTATGAGTTTTGAGGACACCAAATGAACATAATATCATATGCTATGGACGTTGGACAATTTGGACTGAATTGCTAAACCTTTCGATTGGAATAACTCTTATGTGTGAATTTCAATTGTGTAATAAAACAAGATTAATCTTAGCATAACACCAAGAGTGGATTCTCTAACCTCAACATATTTTCTTATTGTTTTTTTTTTTTTTTTTATCTTGTTTAATTTCCTTTATGTTATTTTGTTTATTTTGTTCTCTAATATCTTGTTTATCTTGTTTTGTTGTTGATTCCCTAATATTTTGTTTACTTTCTTTTTCTTATATATTTATAAACTTATACTTACTAATACGCTTCCCTGTGGTTTGACCTCGGACACCCGAGAATTTATTACTTGAACATAATCTGCACTTGGGTTTACAACTCTTAATTGAGTCTCCATCACTCACCCCTAGTGAGATGCATCCAAAATTCAAATGCATTCTACGGTGCGATTACCCGGGGAATATATTGACAGTGTGTTGGTTTGGAATCCATATGAAGCCAAATGTGTCCCCTATCCATATGAAACACGGATCTATCCTCTTGTATAGTGTCCGATAAATACGTATCTAGCTAACACCTACTGATAGGCTAAAACATAAAAAAGGAATAGACACGGTTCAAATACGTTCCCACACGGCAAGGACATGGAATGGAAGGTTTTTTGCTTAAATTTTTTATAAACAGAAATCGTAAAACTCACGGACAAATCAATGAAACAAGGAAGAATACCCAGTCACAAATTATAAAACCAAACAACTGATGAATTCTATATTTAATTTCAAGCGTTACCTGTTAATTTAGTGAATTACTAAAGGTTGAAGAAGATGAAGGAGGGAGGAGATAGTAGTAGGCGAAGACCGGAGAAATAGACAATTGCAGAGAAATATTCACTTTCTTCTTATCGTTGCAGTCAAGATTTAAAAATGGACTCATGGAGAATGGGTCTACGAAGAAAGGGCTTTTACTTTCAAAAAGAATGGACACTTCATTATAATAAATAATTTCAATATTAAAATTAAAAGACTTGCCTTTGAAAGAACTAGTTGCCCATTGAAGCTCAAAATTCAAGTCACCAACACCATGATGAATGATAGACTTGCCCAAACTTGTTAACAGTAGGGACATGAGAAAAATAAATGATTTCTGGTTTCAGGAGTAAAGCTACAGAAGAAACAATTTGTGCTAGTGATTATCGAATTTGCCCAAGTAGAGATGTGCTGAAGACTAGGAAGCCTATCCAGGATTGCCAGCCATGCAATGAAAGAGTACTAAGACACATGAAGGGGAAACCAAATGATTTTATGCCAGGTGACAATGTGCTTCTTAGCTCTGATAGACTCCCATGCGCTGGCAACAGAAAAAAATGCCTGAAGTAGAGGCAGTCCAGACAACATAATCAAGTGTAACATCAGCAGCCATGATGGCAGCTTGAATATCCACAAGAACTTCAGAATGACTGAATGAGTAGGGGGGCAGTGCCACATCAGTATCGAGTATAACATCAGCAAGTAACCATGCATGGCCGTAGCTGGCAATGCTGAAGTATAAAGAATTTTCTGGTTATAAACTAGCAGCAAAAGGGCCCTTCGGATGCCAGTTCTCATACCAGAGGAAAGTTCCTTTACCCTTACCAATGATATGCTTCAACAAGGGCCCGACTAATCCCCTAAGCTTAAGCAGCTTCCTACAAGTCCAACACTCCAACTGCAGCTATGAGGGCAGTAACTTGCCAAAAACTCCTTCCTTTTACGTGATTTGATTTATCGACTTACATAATCATGGAAGATATGGCACAAGATTCGACCGGTATAAGAAAAAGAAAATAAAGCAAAGTTTTGCAGTCTCTCGAAGTTTAATACTGATACAATCAAATTTGAACAAGAACATTCTACACTTTTTTAAATACATGAAATTAATTATTGTGCAATACTTGGATTTGAGAAAAATTAGAATACACACCCAAACATAATATTATAATTAGTTTCACTCCCTTACATATGGAATAACCTTCAGAATCACATAATCAATCATATAACAAGTCTTTTTTTAGACAGCACAAATAAGTTGAATTAAAAGACAGCATTGGTCCCAACATCTTTAATGTTACTGCCAAGGACTCCAAAAATCCATATGGAATAACCTTCAGAATCACATAATCAATCATATAACAAGTCTTTTTTTAGACAGCACAAATAAGTTGAATTAAAAGACAGCATTGGTCCCAACATCTTTAATGTTACTGCCAAGGACTCCAAAAAACAACATAGACAGGTATTAGTTAAAGATAATGAAGTACAGAATTTTGTTTTCTTGGACTCTCCAGGATATAGATTCCAGAACATTTCTAGTGGTATCGTTGAACAAAGAAACTGCTTTGCCGCCTGAACTTTTTCCTCCATGGTTATTTACTCCTGAAATGAAAAAGAAAGACAACAATTAGTCTGGCATAGACTAGTTAATTTTGTAGCATAAGAATGAAAGCTAAGAACAAAAAGCTGAAATAAATATCATGTTGGTTCCTGTGTTGGGAAGAAATTTTGAAAAATTACTAATTATCTCATTACTTTTAGATGGTTCATGTGTTTTAAGAGTCCATGTCCAATTTTAGCTAATGTTCATAATCTGTATATGATTATCGTCGGTATTTAAGATTTCTAAAGTATTGTTATATTCAAGTATCTAAACCTCTATATAAATGGAAAGGAAAAGAAACCAATCAAACGAAGATAAAGGTTACAAACTACAGTAAATAGACAACCGATCAAGAAGAACTTACCCATTCTGCAGCAAACTTCAAATCCTGTGTGAGTACTTTTTCGCTGCCTATTCTTTGTTTAACCTCTTCTATGAAAGATGATTTCATATTTGTCAACATCAATTCCTTCAAGGTGCTTAATTTCTGCAAACCTTCAACGTTCTCTAGTTTTTTGCAGCATCTGATCTCTACTTCTTTTAATTCTGGCATGGCATTCTCCTCCACGGTCCATTGTACCAATTCCTCGAGCATCCACAATTTCGAGACCTGGAGCTGAGGAAATCCATCACGGTGACAGGTCATTTCTTTCCCCATAAATGAACGAGCATAAAGCTTCAAGACCTTAAGTTTCTGCAGCTTCCCAAGCATTTCCATTGGATCATGTAAGAGCTGCGACACAGACAAAGTAAGGCTTTCAAGGTTTTTAGGCAGTTCATTGTCGTTAATTGGCTTTGGAAGTATTCCCAGCAAATACAAGCGTGAAAGGTTCATCAGCTCCTGCATTGCCGGTAGTTCAAGTTCTGCAGGCTCATTTAATTCACTTATTGATCTCAACTTGAACGACTTGAGATCTTTCAAGCTAGGAATCCAAGAAGCTATAACTTGGATTGATGCTTTGTGGCATGTTAATTTCAATTTCCTAAGACCAACCAATCTCTCTAACCAATTTTTCTTGGGGATCTTGCCTCTGATTATCAACCCCCATAAAGTCTGAAGATTGTTTAATGAACCATGAGCGGATTGCTTTTGAATAGACACATCAACACAAATCTCGCTCATATACAGATGCTGAAGCTCCCTTGCCTTCCAGAGGGTACCTGGTAAAGTAGTTATGTAAGTGTCCTTTATGTCTAAGGTCTCCAGGTGAGGGAGGTCACCGACTGATTCAGGAATTGAGTCCAAAAGAGTCCGCCTTAGGCCTAAGTATTTCAGCTGAGGCAGTTTGCCTAGCGTCTCAGAAAGCAACGGTTTATACACACCTTCTAGATCGAGCACAGCAAGCACTGGAAAGCCTCCCTTCACAACATTGTTAAGAAGTTCATTTACTCCTAATGTTGGTGCATCTCCTCTTTTCTTGCAGAATGAAATGTAAGAACGCAGATGCCGAATGCGGTTTACTGGAGGGTTTTCCTCTAAGTGTCCTGCAAGCCTTCTGATTTGCAGGCGTTTTTTTGGACCCTTGTGGATGTGAAAAAATCCAAATTTCTCTGCATTTGGAAACAAGAAATCATATAACTTGTTTGTCACATGACATGTTTTAGGGCTTCCATCTAACTTCCTTAAACCTATCTCAATCAAGTTTCTGTTCAGTAGCTCATCAAAGCAATCCTTTGCCCAGTCTTCACGAGTTGATTTTTTTATTTTGTCTTCACGAGTTGATGTTTTCTCAATCGGCGCTATCACCAGTCCCTCAGCAAGCCATAACTGAAACAACCTTCTTATAGGGATCTCATATGGTCGAGGAAAGAGACCCAAATAGAGAAGACAACACTTTGACGAGGAGGACAAGTTCCGATAGCTCATAGCCACGGTATTTGACAGTATGTCATTGTCATCTATTTGATCCTCTCCAGCAGCTGGAGTCTCAATGACCACTTTGCTGTCTTCTTTTTTCTTAGTCGTTGCCTCCTTCTGTTCTTCTTTCTGCTTGATTTTTGAGGAAGCCAGTGGAACCGATGAAGTTGATATATCTTCAATAGAGCTCTCCTTCCCACTTGAAGAAGCCTGTTGAGTTTCCGTGGCCACATTATTCTTTTCAGATTTTTGCAAAGGCGATTGGCCAGAATCCAACTGATCTTTACCAGTTATCTCCTTTTTCTTTTCTCCTCTTTTACTGGTTTCCTCAATCACCTGGAACCATTCCTTATAGTCTGACTCTGGCGGCTTGTTAGACAACAAACCTCCAAGAACGAGTATTGTGAGAGGTAGACCACGACAGCTTCGCAAGATCATTTCCTTCAGCTTTTGTGGTATATTATTGATAACTTTCATATCATTGATAACTTTCACCCTCTTTGAGAACAATTCCCAACTTTCCTCATCATCTAGTGGACGTAGTGCCAGAACAACACTTGATGGATTCATATGATATGCTAGATAAGTGTTCCGGATAGTGAATATCACCCTACTGCCATTCGAAGAATTGGGTAAGACAGGCTTGAGTATTTTCCAAATGTCAGGCGACCTAACATCATCCAAAACTATCAAGTATCTTTTCCATGTTAAGAAAAGGCGAAGTCCCTTTTGTAGTTGCTCAAGGGATAAGCTCTGTTTCTCCTTGGCCTTTCTAAGCTGTCTAAATAAATCAAGCAGAATATCCCTCTCATCAATATCTTGCGGAACATTGATCCAAGCCCGACAATCAAAGTGCTGCTTGGCTGCTATGCTGTTATAAAAAGCCCTCACAAGAGTTGTCTTGCCAGAACCTGCCACACCTAGCACTGATATCAGATGATGCAATTTATAACTGTTGAGTATGAGTTGCGCTTGTTCATGTATTTTATCTCTTAGTCCAACAATGCCTGTTGCCTCATCCATAATATCAGAATCAGAAAGTTTGTCGAACCAGCATTTTGCATGCTTTGCATCTGGAGCAATTTCTTTCATCCCTTTGAAGTCATGGAAAAACCCTTTCCCGGAGGTAATCTTGAAAATCCAAGAATTAGTCTTCCGTGCCACATCAACTTCATGTACGGCTAGAATCACCCGGCTACCATTTAATGTGTTTGGAAGGGAAAGTTTGACTTTTTTCCAAATTTCAGCTTTCCAGACATCATATAAAACTACAAGGTACCTCTTCTGAGCTAAGAAATTGCGAAGCTTCTGTCGCAGTAACATAGTGGGCAACGTTACTTCCGTTTTAACACCTGTAACTTGCTCCAAAATGTCATTTAAAACAATTTCTTCCTCAAACCCCTCCGGAACATGAATCCACGCACGACATTGAAAATGCAGCTTAACATCTTCTGCATTATACATTGGCCACAACAAAGTTGTCTTGCCAGAGCCTACCACACCCACAACTGAAATGAGAAATAACAGCCTGTGGGGATTGAGGATCGATTCAGTTAACTCATCTATTATAGCCTTGGGAATAGAAATACTAGAATCCTCCAAATAGACAGAAGATTCCACTAAATTTTGCTGAGGCCTTTCATTTAAAGCTTTTCCCATTGGTTTTGAGCCATCGGTATGAGGAATAGCTATGAGTACCCGGCTACCACTTAATGAGTAGGGAAAGGCAGATTTGAGATTATCCCAAAGAACATCCGTCCGATCACCATACAAAACTATCAAGTATCTTCCCCAAACCAAGAAATCGCGAAGCCTTTGCTGCAATGACTGAAGGGTCTCCTCCTTTTCTTCCTTATCATTAGTAACTTCTTTGATAATGGCTTTTAGAATATCTATTTCTTCAGACACTTCAGTAACATGTATCCAAGCACGGAAATGAAAATGTTGTTTAACAGTTTCTGCATTGTATACTGTCCACAATAGAATTGCCTTACCAGAACACGAGATATCAGCCTTTAACGTAAGAAATTGCAACGTTCCTCGGCTGAGGAGGGGTTGAGCTAACTCGTTTACTAGATTCTCCAAATTCTCCTCAGAAGAATAAGGGGTGTCCGCCCAGATCTCCCCTGGAGCATCTGGCGCTTCATCATCGACATCTTCAGGGATTCTTGACGAGTCTGTCTCCACAGCCCGCTCGTGATCTTCTTCAGAAATGGGTGAAAATGCAATTACAGTAGCTTCTGAACTTTTTGGAACTTGTTTGTGATATTCGCTTGAATTACTTGATATCTTTCTGCTGGAAAGAACTTGGTTGACATCATCAGGGTCACTTGAGGACTCTTTTGTTGGAACTTGATGCATATCTTCCGGGCAACTAGGTTGAGTTTCCATGTCTTCAAAGCCACTTGAGCTTGTTCTTGATTGATCTTGCTCTCCATCCAAGTTAATAGTAGTACGAAACTGTTTTACTTTGTCTCTTAGTTGCCCTATCTTGTTGATTAATTTCACTCGGCCAATGAGCAGTTTCTGGCTCTTCAGTGTTGTCTTGGATAGGAGGGACTCAACGATATCCTCCAGAGAGTAAATGTTCCCAAGAAGCTTCTCCCATTCCTCAATTATTGGATTATCGGCTTCTGCACCTTTCAGGATTTCCTGAAACGTTTTTAGCTCCTCGATGTATCGAGTGACATTGCTTTTTGACATTGGAAAGTTGGTATCTTTACAAGACAGCAGATCCAGTTTTCTTTTTAAAAGCTCTGTTATTTCGAAAGCCATGGAATCTGAACTCTCAAAGCAAAAGAGAATGAGGAAAAACCAAGAACCTTGAGGCCCCGCTTGTATTGAGAAAAAATTGCAAGGAAAGGAAAACAAAATACTTGAAATGTTTGGTTGAAGGGAAAAATAAAAAAATAATATATTTTTAAATGTTTATAGTATAATATTATATATTTATTTTTTATATAAAATAAATTATGTAATATGTAATATAAAAATAATATTATCTAAACACTAAAATTAAAAACCATCCCACCAAAAAAAAATTGATAAATTTTGAGGGCCAAACATTTAATCACACAATTTTATGATATTTTTTAAAATAGTCGTATAAAATATAATAATAATAATAATAAAAAGTGACAAATTATTGTGTTAGTCACGTTAAACTTATTTTTCGTGACGAAATTAATGTATTACTTAAAAATTGTCAAGATAGATTTGTTGTAATGTTTTTGTTAGATAGATATGAGAAATTTCAAAAGGGAGATATTCAAATATATATTTTTAAAAGGGATAACAACAGCTAAGGAAGGTAAAATTATTATGAATCTTTGTGATAATTTGATTATTAATTAATTAGTACAGTGTGATTGGGGAGTGTGGTTTGAAGCCCCACCATAAATTTTTTTCAGTAAGTTTTTAGCTCAGTTCATGAACAATGGAAAAGAACAAAAGCGTTGGAAAATAATGTAGCGATAATTTAGTAGGTAAAGATAAGAGTAGTCCAGCTTTCATCAAAATTTTGCTTTATTTCAGTTTTTATAAAATACATAATTTTCATAATGTTTACCCTCTTTGTCACGTCAGCGGATGGTAGGCGAGACATAAAAAACGGGTCATGAAACATTTTTTTAAAGATAAAATATTTAATTATTTAAATAATATTATTTTAATAAATTCTATTTAAATTAAATTAATTTAATGATAAAATTTAAAAATAACTATTTACTATTTCAATAATTGATTAAAATAAAGATTTTTTAATTGTAAGATTTTAATTAGTTATCAGATATAGGTCATAAATATAATCTAATTTAATTTAATTTATATATTGCATGTAAAACTATCTCAAGAAAATTACAAAAAATGAAAATAAACTAAAAGACACATATCAAAGTGAAAAGAGTTCTCGTATAATTGAAGCAGAATTGTTTTCTTGAACAACCATGATAAAAAATACATCAATTTATGTTTATTTTTAATATGATATCAGAATCAGGACTATGTTGTTCAGATTATAGAAGTATGCTTTCTTATTTCTTCTTAAGTATGTCTACAAAACATGTATTTACTCCAATATTATGCTTTAAATTTCGATAAAAATAAACTGAATAAATCTTCCATTCTCGATTAAAATAATCCAACCAACTGATCTAATTTTCAACCATGTTTGCCAGTCTAGAGGTGTCCACGGGCCGGGTCGGGTTTATATATGGTATCAACATTATATATGTTTGCCCAAGCCCGGCTCAACCCGAAATGTGGACCTCAAATTTTGCTCAAACCCGCCTATATTTATAAATGAATAGCTCAAGCCCGTTTAGGTCCGCCTATATTATTTTTATAAAAAAAATGTTATTTTTTATTTAATCTTTAGTAATTTTATATATATTTTTCTTTTATTAAGTTCTTAAATATAGACAACTTAACATATTTTTTTTAATATTTACATTATAATATTATATATATTTAATCTTTATATGACATAAATTACATAATATTATATAAAAATAAAAATATTATTTAATTGGAAAAAGGATCGGGCTCGGACCTTGAATGTTGGAGCCAAGATCCGATCTATTTTTAAACAGGCCTCATTTTTTTGTCCAAGCCTATTTTTCAGACTTAATATTTATGTCCAAACCCTCTCAAATATCAAACGAGCCTTCGAACTTGAACAGATAATTCGACCCTTAAACAAATTTACTGCCAGCCTAAAATATATAGTTGTATTATTGACAAAATAGTTACCTCCAAAAGTCGAAATTGATTAATTGTGTAAGGTGAAGTGTGAATAACATAATCCAAAGTATGTTGTTGAAGCATTTAATATAAATTGTGTTAGTTTTATGTCATTTTTAATTCAATCTTTGTTTTGTGTATTCTTCAATCTTGGAATGGTTTTAAGAATCATGATGACTTTCAATTTTATACTCAAAATTGTGCTAGCTACTCGTTCATACATCAACATTTTTTAACTAAGCTGCTCTATATTTTACTCATTAATATAGAACAAAATCAATCAAAATTTATCTTCTTAAATTGATAATATATTTATGATATATCTAAAGCAACAATATTGCAGAGTTCTCAAAAAAGTAAGCATTTAACTTAGTGGTATGGTCTTTAGTATAATTCTAAGAGGTTATGGGTTCAAATCTCATCACTTATAAAAAAATATTTTGGATGGTAAGAGCAAAGCAAAGCAGAAACACCATCAAGGTGTTGCATGATGATGTAGGGAACAGATTGGAATCATACTCAGACATCTCTGCAGCAGCAGTCTCTTACTTTCAGAAGCTTCTTGGCTCTCCTGACCCCAATCTTTCCCCCTGCCCTCCGAAGCTCTTAGTGGAACTGCTTCAAACATCTGTTCCAGGGGAAGCAATGACTGCTATGACCATGCTAGTTATGGGAGAAGAAATCAAAACTGCAATGTTTGTGCAAAACAGTGACAAAGCACTTGGTCCTAATGGATTCACTGCATATTTTTTCAAAACCACCTGGGACATTGTTGGCAAGGATGTGATTGAGGCAGCTCAAGAATTTTTTAGGACAGGAGTTATGCATCCAGCTTTCAACTCCACCAGTGTTGTTCTTGTCCCAAAATGTCAAAATCCTTCTACCCTCAAGGATTTCAGGCCTATCTCCTGTTACACAGTTTTCTATAAATGCATCACCAGAGTCATTGTCAACAGGCTCAAAGGCTGTCTACCATCTATTGTTAGTAGCAATCAGAGTGCCTTTGTCCCTGGTCGTTGCATTACTGACAATGTTCTGCTGGCTCAAGAACTGGTCAGGGGCTATGGAAGGTCCACCATGTGTGCAATCAAGATTGACTTGCAGAAGGCTTTCGATTCCCTGAGTTGGGACTTCACCTTGGTTGTGCTTGCAGCATTGGGGTTTCCTAGTCAGATCATTTCCTGGATTGAAAGGTGCCTCACAACTCCCAGATTTTCAATCAGCATCAATGGTGGTTTGATGGGCTTCTTCAGGGGGGCTAGAGGTGTTAGGCAAGGGGATCCCCTCTCCCCATACCTCTTTGTTCTTGCCATGAATGTCTTGTCCAAGCTGCTGGACACTGCAGCAAGGTTTGGAGTATTCCAGCACCACCCAAAATGCAAGAAGCTTAACCTCACGCAACTAAGTTTTGCAGATGATTTACTGATCTTTGCCAGAGGTAAAATTGATTTAGTCAAGGGCATACAGCTGGTCTTGAACCATTTCTACTGCTGGTCTGGTCTACAGCTCAATAATGCCAAGTGTGAATTCTTCTCATCTGGTATGAGCAATGAGGAGCTGCAGGCAGTTCGAATGACAACTGGCTTTCAAACTGGCATGCTCCCTGTTAGGTACTTGGGGGTGCCCCTGGTCACCAGAAGGCTTTCTGAGAAGGACTGTGAGCCACTGATAGCCAAGGTTCGTGCTAGAGTGAATGGATGGGCTACAAGGCTTTTGTCCTATGCTGGAAGGCTTCAGCTGATCCAGTCTGTATTGTTTAATTTGCAGAACTTCTAGTGCAGGCACTTCATTCTTCCTAAGCATTGTCTTAGGAAGCTCTCCCAGATATGTTCGAGCTTCCTCTGGAAGGGGAAGGATGGGTCGGCAAGAGGTGCCAAGGTTAGCTGGAACCAAGTCTGTCTTTCCAAGTCTGAGGGAGGGCTAGGTATCAAAGACATTCTAACTTGGAACCAAGCTTGTATTCTTAAGAATCTTTGGTCTGTGCTGATGAAAGCAGGTTCGCTTTGGATTGCTTGGATTGAGGTCTATGTGCTCAAGGGAAGGGATATATGGCAGATCCTCATTCCCAGTGGCAGTAGCTGGAGTTGGAGGAAGCTTCTGCAGTTAGGGCCAATGGCTTCTCGAGTCACCAGGCAGCATGGCAGTGGCACTATCTGGCCTTTCCCTGGAGTCAAATACTCTGTTGCAGCTGTATGGGGTGCAATAAGGCCAAAACAAGAGAAGGTTTCATGGCATCGACTCCTCTTGTTCAAATACTTCATTCCCAAGCATACGTTTATAGCTTGGATGGTAATCCTTAATCGATTGCCTACTAAGGATAGACTTGTGTCATGGGGAATGCATATTGAAGAGACATGTTCCCTGTGCTACCAAGAAAAGGAGACAAGGAACCATTTGTTTTTCTGTTGCAGATACTCCAAGTTGATATAGCAGCAAGTTCTGGAACTCTGCAGCATCCAGAGAAGGATTGTCAGTTGGGAAGGGGAACTGAGCTGGGTTAGCAAACTGAAAGGCCGATCCTTGCTCTCAGTTATCATCCGGATTGCTTGGAATGCTTTGATCTATTCAGTATGGAGAGAAAGGAACAATAGATTATATGGCCAAGCTGAAGCCACAGAGGACAAGCTCTTGGAATTCATCCGGGATATAGTTGTTCTTCGTTTGCATGATCTCCATCAAATTAAACTCGATTCTGTTAACATTGCTCTCTGTAATACTTGGAAGCTGAACATTTCTGGCTGAACTGCTAAGCTCTATTATGCTTAGTTCTGTGTGTACCTGTACCATTGTAGCAGTTTCACTGCTTCTTGGATAAATGGAATTCAAACTACTTATCCAAAAAAAATATTGCAGAGTTCTCTACTCTTTGTATATAATATATTTATGATGTTTTATACTCTTATAAACACTTTTTTTTTCTCTTTTTCTTTTCTTTGTATATGCATCAGATACCCTGTACACACAAATTTCGAGTCAAAAATGTGACAAGGAAAATTTGGAGTCAAATAATAATTTTATTAATCAAACTTAGAAGTTACAATCTTTGAATATTCTTAAAGAAAGAAATCCTTTGATTCTTTTCTTCAGTAAAACTTTGATCCAAGGATCTTCACGACTTGATCTTGAATCGGTGAGATCCGCTTCAAGGGTCTTCTAGACTTAGTCTTGAAAAACATGAATTATCTCCTTTCCTTCGATAAACAAGATCGGAGAGCAGCTTCTTTGAGAATTCTCAAGAACAAGTACCGCGTTCTTAGAATTTCTCTAATTTCTTCTTAAGACTTTTGAGAGGATTTGGCTCTTCAAAATCTTTTACTTATCTTCAGTCTTCTGAATTGTGAATTTGTATTAAGGGGAGGTCTCTATTTATAGTGGTAGCTAGCCAGGTGAAAGAGAGTTTTAAAAGAACTTATCCTCCTTATTTATCTCTTAATTAATTTAATTTAATTAGAGATAATATCTTCTTATTTATCTCTTAATTAATTTAATTTAATTAGAGATAAAATTTCATTATTTACCTCTTAATTAATTTAATTTAATTAGAGATAAAACTTTGTTATTTATCTCTTAATTAATTTAGTTTAATTAGAGATAAAAATTTATTATTTATCTCTTAATTAATTTAATTTAATTAGAGATAAAAATTTATTATTTATCTCTTAATTAATTAAATTTAATTAGAGACAAAACTTTATTATTTATCTCTTAATTAATTTAATTTAATTAGAGGTAAAGTAATTATGACACATGGGTGAAATTTGATTGGATAACTCATGAATCCTTGCAATTTGATTGGTCAAGCCATGTGTACATATTTAATTAATTATAAAATAATTAATTATGATATGATATTATCAATTTCACATGGTAATGTATAATTTAATTGAAAATTTCTTAATTAAAGAAATTCCAATTGACATGTGGCTATTTGTAATTGGTCACAAATTTTCTCCTTCTACAAATGCCCCCTCAAGACTTGATTACGTACACGATTTTTGTTGAATGTAGCAAGTGGACAAGTCTTGAAATTTGATTTTATTTTGATGCTAAATTTTATTTGCACCTTCAATTATTCTCATATAATTTTGTACATGAGAAGAGAGAAAAAAAATTGATTTAGCATATATTTTTTTTATGCAAAAATTCAAGAATTAATTTAATCAAGATGGACGATGAACCAATTATCGGCCCACCTAAAAATCTTATGATGATCTAACATTGGCCCATAAAGAAGATGTCTGGATAGGCACACTTCCAAACTTGAAATATTCTTCAAAGAGTTTGACTTGATAAAAATCACAAGTCCATACAAAGCATGATCCCATTTGTTAAGTTAATTGATCCATTTAACGCCAAACATGAAGCCATGCAAATGACGTCTTTATTTTCCTAACCAATAAAGAAGTTCAATTGGTTCACGAAACTTAGGGAACCAACGTCAAGAAAACTCCTAGTCCGACTTCAACTTATAATCCAACTAAAACTCAACCTCCAGTTTTAAAGAAATTCTAAAGCAATTAGAAGTTCTATTCCTTGACCGCATAGGACTTGAATTATTTCCCCTATAAAAGCAAGGCATTCTCAAGCTAATCTGCATATCAAATTAATTGCCAAAGGTTGCTACGTTGGAGAGCTTGATAGGTTGCTACGTTGGAGTGCCCGACAGGTGAGCCCCTTTTTTTTTCTTTCTATTTTTATTATTTTTTTTATGCCGTCTGATGGTGACTCAATTAAGAGTTGTAAACCCAAGTGCAGGTTATGTTCAAGTAATAAATTCTCGGGTGTCCGAGGTCGAACCACAGGGAAGCGTATTAGTAAGTATAAGTTTATAAATATATAAGAAAAAGAAAGCAAAAAAGATATTAGGGAATCAACAACAAAACAAGATAAACAAGATATTAGAGAACAAAATAAACAAAATAACATAAAAGAAATTAAACAAGATATAAAAACAATAAGAAAAGATGTTGAGGTTAGAGAATCCACTCTTGGTGTTATGCTAAGATTAATCTTGTTTTATTACACAATTGAAATTCACACATAAGGGAGATTCCAATCGGAAGGTTTAGCAATTCAGTCCAAATTGTCCAACGTCCATAGCATATGATATTATGTTCATTTGGTGTCCTCAAAACTCACAAAAAGAGTCCAAGCATTCCTTATGCCAAGGTATATGTCTACAACAAATCAAGGTTATGAAACCAAGCATTTACTGTGCCATTTTCATTGTCAATAATGAATCAAGATCCCTACTTTGCAAGTATGATTTTAAACCAAAAGAAAATATTATCTATACTAAATGATGATTCATTTTAGCTCATGTTTAAGAGACTAACCTTAGCATTTACCAAAAGCTTCACCTCATCACCTCAACAATATGATTAGAAATACATACTAGATATGAATAAAATGAAAAGAAATGTAAGAAACATAAGTAAATAAAAAAAAAAAAAACTAGAGAAAGGAAAGAAGAAGAAAACTTAGAGAATTTTATTACAATGGCTAATATCCTACCAATGTATCATATGATGCTCTTACAATCATCCAAGGCCCTTTATTTATACACATTTTGGAGAGCTAAATGACAAGAGACAAGCTTTATAAATTTCAAAGGTAGGTATAATAGGTGGGTGCATTTTTCTAACAATTTTCGTCATATTGTATGACAATTCTGATCAGCCAGCTTGATGGTCGATTTTGTCAATATTGGAGGCTTGATCTGATCAAATGGGCTTCTAGAAAACTGTTCCCCTATTAGTCGGTGATCCATAGCCGTTGGAATCAGCTCATTTGCTAATGTGGATCAGAAGATATGGTCAAAATACCAAAACTTGTCAGCACAGACGTCATTGCACATCAGCCAACTTAATGGTTGATTTCGCTAGGGAAAACGACTCCGTTTCAAGAAGTGTAAAGCATGAAAAAGATAGATATGCCTCTTAACTTTGCACGGTTAAAATTTCAGCCTTATTGCTTCAGTGAAACTCCAGATATAGCTGATATGGAAAAAGGTGTCGGAACTGGAACTGAACTGGATTTGCCCTTAATTGTTGATTTAACCTAGTAATCTGAAATCACTCAAAGAAACTCGTGAAAAACACCAAATTACATAAAAATATAAAAAATCATAAACACAATTAGACTAAGTAATAATAACTCGTATTTGACACAAAATAATAATAAAACATAACTAAAAACTATATAATTATACGAGTTATCACACCCCCACACTTAGATTGTTGCTAGTCCCTAGCAACGACTCAATAAAAATAAAATAAGAAAATCTAATCTAATCCATTTTCGTAGGAAATCACGGTGGCACTTAGCATGTGACACAAGCCTTTAAACCCCTAGGTGTCCCTAGTGGACGAGTTTAGTCTCGTGAGGGTTTGCTCAAACGATACCCACAAACATTGAAAAACTAAAATATAAGTAAACTACATACACTAAAAATATTTACTCCTAATCCTTTCAATATATATTAGAGATAATCATTGGACAAGTCTTAAAAACTAATCAATAGCTTAAAGAAATTCACAAAAAATCTTGCTTGAATGTAAATAGTTTGAGTTAAGCCAATATTAACATAACATATTTCAATCAAAATAGTGAATATTCAAACTTAATCTCAACTTCTCACATGGGATACTCTCATGATTTTCACTCTTTAAAGTAGTGGTAAAGTATTTACACTCAATCAATCTCATGAAAATAGTTCTACCATATGCTTGCTTGTCCACCTATTCTCCACTAAAAGATCATACAACTTCATAAATCAAGAGGTCTTTATTCAAGGTTGTAATGGGGCCAAAGGGTTATAATGTGGTTAAAGAACAAAAGGATAAAGATATCACAAAGGTTCCAAAGAGTTCATAGAGTTTAGAGACATAATAAGATCATACAAATAAAACTTCTCAAAACTCTTATAAAGCACATAATAACATAGGCTAAATATTCATGTTGAGCCTTTGCATCATTCTAACCAACTTTGTAACATCTTTTTCTAGAAGTTCAAGAGAAGTTTTTTTTTTTTAATATGGGAATGTATTTGACAATGATCCCTTTCTTTTTCTCTTGACTTTTTCTTTTCTTTTTTTCCCCCACACTTATCTTTTGTTTCTAACCCAAATTTTCAACTAAAAATATCCTTTGTTTTTTTGCAATATGTCTCAAAATATAAAATCCATCTTTAGAACAAGGGTAAGGATATAAGTATATTTAGGTTAGGTGTAAGTTGTGGTTACCAATAAAACAGCATATTTAATGTAGGCTCAAATTGGCTCACTAGTGGGGATGTTCTCTTAGAACATTAATAATGGATGGCTGTTTGGCTCTGGTTATAATCCTAATGCCTCTATCATATTCATGTTGTCACATGTATCAATATAGTCTCAAACGGTTTAAAGCAAGTTCTAAAGAATCATGTAATCATAAGAGCACTCAAGAAAGAAATTAGATTGATTTGTATAATGCATCAATCATTATAGGCTAAAAAACTCACAAGGATGATTATACAAGTCAGATTAAGTCTAAACATGCTTCTTTCTCAATCAACATATCATATTAACATTGGCTCATAAAAAGGTTGATATCAAGCTCAATTCTCATGAAAATCTTCTCACTAATAAATCTGTTTTAGACTTATGCAATTCATATCTCATTATAGTATTGAAAGTAACTAAAACACACTAAGTCTAAACATGTTTTTTTTTTTTGAAGAAGAAGAAGATTAAATCAAACTGACAAGGTATGTCTCAAGTCTCCCTTACTCAGACCTTGTTCAGAATGAATACTTCTAAATGTCTTAAAACACAACAAATTTTTTTTTTTTAGCAAAATATGTCCCTTACCCCCTACTAAAATATGACATTGTCCCCAATGTCAAATTTTAAAGGTAGAATTTAGGAGATATTACCTGCAGAGGTTGCTAACCACTTATTATAACTGAGACACAACAAGCAAAATGTTAGATAATGTCACAAAGACAAAGTGCAATCCACTCCTTGCTCGTCCATATCTCTTTTTCTTTTTCCGAGCGTTTGCGAAACAACCGTAGCAGATAAACACTCATAAGCTTGTAGCTTTTTGAGTAAATCTTCAATGGTTGTAGCAGAAATTATGGTTCTCCTTGCCTCTGAAAACATGAATCCATTATCCACAGCATTATCTAAATATGAAAGCAAATTACTAAAATAACCATTAATATTAAGCAAACTAATAGGTTTCTTATTTGTGACCAAAGATGACCAAGAAGCCACGCAAGCTATTTCTTCCAATGTACCCAGACCTCCTCGCAAAGCAATGAATGCATCGGCAGAATGGTACATGATTGTCATCCGTTCAGGGATACTCCAGACTTGTATTTCCTTACCCACGGTAGGTCCACAAAAATCTGTGAATAGTTTTGGCACGATTCCTAGAACTGGACTTCCTCCGGCGTGTGCTGCTGTAGCGACTGCTCCCATTAAACCCGTACTACCGCCTCCATAAATCAACTGGATCTTTTGTTGGGCAAGTATCACTCCAACTCTTATGGCTTCATCAGCGAATATGTTATTTTTCCCTGGATAAGCACCTCCAAAGACACAAATTTTTTTAATACGTTGGGAGGAAGTACTTTCCATTTTTTTTTTCGAGTGCCTGAAAGAGAATGAGTACATGGTGTAATATATAGAGGACTGAGTAGTGAATCAGACAAGAGTAATAATGTCGCCGAAAGTGTATCTGACCTGTCAGAAGAAAATATTAACCTAACAAAAGATTTTTGCGTGATTTCAGGAAGAAAATCAAAAAGAGAAGAAAAATCAACCGTAAAAGTCAAGAGTAATAATGTCGCCGAAAGTGTATTTGGCATCTTCCTCTGGTTTTACGTCCAGAAACGGCTTAAACGCTTTCTATGAGTCGAGGATATGCTTCCCATCCAGTTTTCTTATAAGCTGGCAAACAGGGTCTTTTAACATCAGATTCCCAAGATGTTGCCATTCCCTTTGGAATTGCGGCCATAAATCAAGAATTTCTCTTTGTACGTCTCCACTAGGATGCGTCTCAAGAGAAAGTTGGATATTACCCAAATTCTCCTTACTCAGTCCATCCTTAATGAATTCAATTTTATCATCTCGATTAGAGGACGGAATCCCAATAGAACGACATTTACCGTTACACGTCCATCGTGCACATTTGTGGCAATTTGAACTCATGCGCTTTGCTCATCGCTTCTTTGCATAAGTGCTTCTACCTGTACCTGGTAAATGCAAAACAGGAAGATATTCATCTTCACGTACCTTGGCTTCAATTATCCAACGTATGTCTTCAGGAATCTCTTTGTGCATAAGCATTCTTAATCTTTCAAATCGAACTTGGTAAAGCTTCAGTAAAATATTTCGAGGAAAAGGAGGAAATCATTTCTGCAATCTTGTGAGAATATCATCCATTTTGAAAAAAATGAAAAAGAAATTTAAAGAGAAATTTATATACAATATCAGTTTTGTGGGTAGCTGATGGGACCGACTTAAATAATCACGGAGTACCGTTATCCGCCATTTAACCGGGGTTAAAAAAAATGTATTTTTTTTTTTTGAAGATTAGTAAAAATTATATTTACATCTAGTTATTTTCAAAACAAAGATCAGAAAAAAAAACAACCACTTCTTGAGTAACATGATTTTCCAAAAAGAGTTTGAGTCTTTGTCCATTTACCTTGAATACGTTACCATTTCTAGGATTCTCAATGTCAACTGCTCCATAATGATACACATGCTTAACCACAAATGGGCCAGTCCATCTTGATCTCAACTTACCAGGAAATATGTGAAGTCTAGAATTATAAAGTAGAACTTTTTGCCCAACATCAAATGTTTTTCTTGAAATTAACTTGTCATGAAAGGCTTTAGTTCTTTCTTTATGAATTTTAGAATTCTCATATGCATCATTTCTGAGTTCCTCAAGTTCATTTATGACTGGAAAAGTTTCATTCTCACCCAAAAAGGAATGTTTTAGCTCGGATGGCAATGGTTTTAAATCCAGCTTGAGTGGTTCAATAGTTGATGGTACAGTGACATTTGTGAGTGATGGAAGTTCCTCAAACTTTTGTTTCCAACAATGCTTAACCTGAAAAGAATTTAACAAAGAATCAGTGTGTGAAATTTCTGAAGCATTATCAAACTCACATTCAATTAAATAAGCTTCTAAAGGATCATGGAATGTGGTAGTGGTGAGATGTTCATGAACAAGTTCTTCAATGAAATCCACTTCATGTACTTCTGAATCATCACCAGGTTGCTTGCAAATGTTGAACACATTTAATTCTAAAGTCATATTTCCAAAAGAAATGTTCAACATACCATTCCTGCAATTTATCAGAGCATTAGAAGTTGCAAGAAATGGACGGCCTAATATAACATGAATTTGAACATTTGGATTTGAAACAGGATGTGTGTCCAAAACAATAAAATAAACAGGGAAGTAAAAATTATCAATTTGAACCAAAACATCTTCAACTATCCCTCGAGGATTTTTACAGAACGATCAGCTAGTTGAAGTGTAACAGGTGTTTCCTTGAGTTCACCTAAACCTAACTGTTGATAAACAGAAAAAGGTAAAAGATTGACACTAGCACCAAGATCAAGCAATGCACGTTCTATTCTAGTGTTTCCAATGATGCATGAGATTGTTGGACATCCAGGATCTTTGAATTTTGGTGGAGTAAAGTGCTGAATGATTGAGCTCACACTTTCCGTCAGAAATGCTTTCTTTTGTACATTATGTTTCCTTTTAACTGTGCACATGTCCTTCAAAAATTTAGCATAAGATGGAACTTGTTTGATTGCATCCAATAAAGGAATATTAATCTTAACTTGTTTGAAAAGTTCATAAATTTCTGCATTTTGATTCAAATTCTTTATTGTTTGCAACCTTTGAGGAAAAGGAGTAGGATGCATACCTTTTTCTTTGTCCAAATTTTCAAGAAGTTCAGACTTACCATCATCCTTACCATTACTTTTCGGAGGGGAAGGAGGATCTTGGTCTTTTGATGGAATGTTTTTGTCAATTGCCTTTCCACTTCGAAGAGTTGTGATAGAACTGGCATTTTCCTGTTGAGTTTCATTGGAGCAAGAAACAAGACATTGAGTAGACGGGTTAGGCTGAGGTTGAGCAGGAAACTTACCTTTTTCTTGAGTGCGTAATGAAGCTGTCAATGTGGACAAGGTGTTTTTGATCTCATTGATGTCCTGTGAAGTTTGGTTATTCACATTTGCTTGTGTTTGCATGAATGCTTGCAATGTCTCTTCCAAGGTTTGTACACGTGAAGGTTGATAGGAAAAAGTGTTGCCCGGCTATTGAGATTGTGGTACCTGAACATGATTATTATTCTGCCAACTGAAGTTGGGATGATTTCTCCATTCAGTGTTATACGTTTCAGAGTAAGGAGAAGGAAAAGGCTTTTTAAATGTGTTTGAGAATGGGAATGTTTGGACATTCAGAAGTGGGGTGTCCCATGATTTCACAAATTCCACAACTTTCTTCATTTTTAACCGTTTTGACTTCTTTTATTTCTCTAAGTTCCATGGCTTCAATCTTTCTAGCCAAATTAGCTACTTTAGCTTTTATCTTATCTTCTTGACTAAAATGATATTTACCTCTGTTAGAAACAAGATTAGATCTATTGGAACTTTCAGAGAATTATCTGTGTGCCAGGCTTGAGAGTTATCTGCCAAATGGTCTAGGTAGTCAAAGGCTTCTTCAGGTTCTTTTTCTAGAAACTCACCGTTACACATTGTTTCAACAAATTGTTTAGTTTCGGGAGTTAAACTTTCATAAAAGAAACTAATAAGACGCCATTTTTCAAAACCATGATGTGGAGAAGAACTTAACAAATCTTTAAAACGCTCCCAGCACTGAAAAAGTGCTTCATTTTGATTTTGATTGAAATTTTGAATCTGTCTTTTCAAAGCAGTAGTTTTATGTGCTGGGAAAAATTTCTTTAGAAACTCAGTTTGTAATTCTTGCCATGTGCCAATTGACCTTGGTTTTAAATTATGAAGCCAAATTTTTGCTTTATCTTTTAAAGAAAAAGGAAATAATTTTAGCTTGACAATTTCATTTGTACATTGTTGGTCATTAAAGGTGACACATACATCTTCGAAGTCTTTTAGAAACGAGTAAGCACTTTCCGATTCTAAACCATGGAAATTTGGAAGCAAAGCTATCATACCTGGTTTAAAACGAAAGTTATTTGCATTGAGAGGAAAAATAAAACAAGAGGGTGATGAGCTTCGAGTTGGTTGCAAGTAGTCACGCATGGTGCGTACTTGTCTGTTCTTATCTTCAGCATGAACACTTTCATTGTCAGCCATGGTAGGAGTTGTATTAGAAAGATTTCCTGAAAAAGTTTCACAATAAAATCTAACTAAACGACGAGATCTAAAATCACGTCGCCAAACAAAGCATAAAACAAAGTTAATATACAGATTAGGCGGTATAATCGGCCAATAAAAATAAAACAAAGTTAATATACAATATAAATATATATATATATAGAAAATTAGGCGGTATAACCAGCCAATAAAAATAAATATACTTATAAACTTATATACTTAGTATTGCCTCCCCGGCAACGGCGCCAAAAACTTGATGGTGACTCAATTAAGAGTTGTAAACCCAAGTGCAGGTTATGTTCAAGTAATAAATTCTCGGGTGTCTGAGGTCGAACCACAGGGAAGCGTATTAGTAAGTATAAATTTATAAATATATAAGAAAAAGAAAGCAAAAAAGATATTAGGGAATCAACAACAAAACAAGATAAACAAGATATTAGAGAACAAAATAAACAAAATAACATAAAAGAAATTAAACAAGATATAAAAACAATAAGAAAAGATGTTGAGGTTAGAGAATCCATTATTGGTGTTATGCTAAGATTAATCTTGTTTTATTACACAATTGAAATTCACGCATAAGGGAGATTCCAATCGGAAGGTTTAGCAATTCAGTCCAAATTGTCCAACGTCCATAGCATATGATATTATGTTCATTTGGTGTCCTCAAAACTCACAAAAAGAGTCCAAGCATTCCTTATGCCAAGGTATATGTCTACAACAAATCAAGGTTATGAAACCAAACATTTACTGTGCCATTTTCATTGTCAATAATGAATCAAGATCCCTACTTTGCAAGTATGATTTTAAACCAAAAGAAAATATTATCTATACTAAATGATGATTCATTTTAGCTCATGTTTAAGAGACTAACCTTAGCATTTACCAAAAGCTTCACCTCATCACCTCAACAATATGATTAGAAATACATACTAGATATGAATAAAATGAAAAGAAATGTAAGAAGCATAAGTAAATAAAAAAAAAAAAAACTAGAGAAAGGAAAGAAGAAGAAAACTTAGAGAATTTTATTACAATGGCTAATATCCTACCAATGTATCATATGATGCTCTTACAATCATCCAAGGCCCTTTATTTATACACATTTTGGAGAGCTAAATGACAAGAGACAAGCTTTATAAATTTCAAAGGTAGGTATAATAGGTGGGTGCATTTTTCTAACAATTTTCGTCATATTGTATGACAATTCTGATCAGCCAGCTTGATGGTCGATTTTGTCGATATTGGAGGCTTGATCTGATCAAATGGTATTCTAGACAAATGTTCCCCTATCAGTCAGTGATCCATATCCGTTGGAATCAGCTCATTTGCTGATGTGGATCAGAAGATATGGTCAAAATACCAAAACTTGTCAGCACAGACGTCATTGCACATCAGCCAACTTAATGGTTGATTTCGCTAGGGAAAACGACTCCGTTTCAAGAAGTGTAAAGCATGAAAAAGATAGATATGCCTCTTAACTTTGCACGGTTAAAATTTCAGCCTTATTGCTTCAGTGAAACTCCAGATATAGTTGATATGGCAAAAGGTGTCGGAACTGGAACTGAACTGGATTTGCCCTTAATTGTTGATATAACCTAGTAATCTGAAATCACTCAAAGAAACTCGTGAAAAACACCAAATTACATAAAAATATAAAAAATCATAAACACAATTAGACTAAGCAATAATAACTCGTATATGACACAAAATAATAATAAAACATAACTAAAAACTATATAATTATACGAGTTATCACCGTCGCCTCCTGTCATAGTTTCCATGGTACTTCGTATCTATTCTTTTTATCTTCTTTTAACCTTGACCCCCACATTATTGTTACATGTATCCGGTTTCTCTATGTTTCACAAGGAAGGTCAGGCTTATATTTCACAAAGAAATCGAAAACAACCAAGGCAACATAAAGGTTTTCTTCCTTCTGTTTGTAGTCTGTGCATCAAAGAGAAAGTTCCAAATCCAGTCATCTTCGTGGTAGTGCCATTACCGCAAGAATACCTTTCGATTTTATACCCTTGTTTCTCTCCTGCTTATATTTGTATTGTGACACCATGGTTTGAATTGTTATTGCCACCCATCACCATTATAATCGAGCCATGTTTTGTTATTTGATGATGGAGACTCAATTAAGAGTTGTAAACCCAAGTGCAGGTTATGTTCAAGTAATAAATTCCCGGGTATCCGAGGTCGAACCACAGGGAAGCGTATTAGTAAGTATAAGTTTATAAATATATAAGAAAAAGAAAGCAAACAAGATATTAGAGAACAAAATAAACAAAATAACATAAAAGAAATTAAACAAGATATAAAAAACAATAATAAAATATGTTGAGGTTAGAGAATCCACTCTTGGTGTTATGCTAAGATTAATCTTGTTTTATTACACAATTGAAATCCACACATAAAGGAGGTTCCAATCGGAAGGTTTAGCAATTCAGTCCAACGTCCATAGCATATGATATTATGTTCATTTGGTGTCCTCAAAACTCATAAAAAGAGTCCAAGCATTCCTTATGCCAAGGTATATGTCTACAACAAATCAAGGTTATGAAACCAAGCATTTACTGTGCCATTTTCATTGTCAATAATGAATCAAGATCCCTACTTTGCAAGTATGATTTTAAACCAAAAGAAAATATTATCTATACTAGTGTTTATAAATGATGATTCATTTTAGCTCATGTTTAAGAGACTAACCTTAGCATTTACCAAAAGCTTCACCTCATCACCTCAACAATATGATTAGCAACACATACTAGATATGAATAAAATGAAAAGAAATGTAAGAAGCATAAGTAAATAAAGAAAAAGAAAACTAGAGAAAAGAAAGAAGAAGAAAACTTAGAGAATTTTATTACAATGGCTAATATCCTACCAATGTACAATTGTATCCCAATACTCATCCAAGGCACTCTATTTATACACATTTTGGAGAGCTAAATGACAAGAGACAAGCTTTATAAATTTCAAAGGTAGGTATAATAGGTGGTTGCATTTTTCTAACAATTTTCGTCATATTGTATGACAATTCTAATCAGCCAGGTTGATGGTCGATTTTGTCAATGTTGGAGGCTCGATCTGATCAAATGGTATTCTAGAAAAATATACCCCTATCAGTTACGGATCCATAGCCGTTCGAATCAGATCATTTGCTCACGTGGATCTGAAGATATGGTCAAAATACCAAAACGGTGCAGAACAGACGTCATTGCACATCAGCCAACTTGATGGTTGATTTCGCTAGGGAAAACGACTCCGTTTCAAGAAGTGTAAAACATGAAAAAGATAGATATGCCTCTTAACTTTTCACTGTCAAAAATTCAGCCTTATTGCTTCAGTGAAACTCCAGATATAGCTGATATGGAAAAAGGTGTCGGAACTGGAACTGAATTGGATTTGCCCTTAATTCTTTATTTAACCTAGTAATCTGAAATCACTCAAAGAAACTCGTGAAAAACACCAAATTACATAAAAATATAAAATATCATAAACACAATTAGACTAAGCAATAATAACTCGTATTTGACACAAAACAATAATAAAACATAACTAAAAACTATATAATTATACGAGTTATCACACCCCCACACTTAGATTGTTGCTAGTCCCTAGCAACGACTCAATAAAAATAAAATAAGAAAATCTAATCTAATCCATTTTCGTAGGAAATCACGGTGGCACTTAGCATGTGACACAAGCCTTTAAACCCCTAGGTGTCCCTAGTGGACGAGTTTAGTCTCGTGAGGGTTTGCTAGAACGATACCCACAAACATTGAAAAACTAAAATATAAGTAAACTACATACACTAAAAATATTTACTCCTAATCCTTTCAATATAAATTAGAGACAATTTTTGAACAAGTCTTATAAACTAATCAATAGCTCAAAGAATTTCACAAAAATTCATGCTTGAATGTAAATAAATGAGTTAAGCCAATATTAACATAACATATTTCAATCAAAATAGTGCATATTCAACTTAATCTCAACCTCTCACATGGGATACTCTCATGATTTTCACTCTTTAAAGTAGTGGTAAAGTGTTTACACTCAATCAATCTCATGAAAACACGTCTACCATATGCTTGCTTGTCCACCTATTCTCCACTATTTAGATCATACAACTTCATAAATCAAGAGGTTTTTATTCAAGGTTGTAATAGGGCCAAGGGGTTTGTAATGTGGTTGAAGAACAAAAGGATAAAGATATCACAAAGGTTCCAAAGAGTTCATAAAGTTTAGAGACATAATAAGATCATACAAAGAAATTTCTCAAAACTCTTTACAAGTACATAGTCACATAGGCTAAATATTCATGTTGAGCCTTTTTTTTCATTCTAACCAATTTTGTAACATCTTTTTCTTTACTTTAACTAGAAGTTCAAGAGAAGATTTTTTTTTTTTGAATATGGGAATGTATTTAACAATGATCCCTTTCTTTTTCTCTTGACTTTTTCTTTTCTTTTCTTCCCCCACACTTATCTTTTGTTTCTAACCCAAATTTTCAACTAAAAATATCCCTTGTTTTTTTGCAATATGTCTCAAAATATATAATCCATCTTTAGAACAAGGGTAAGGATATAAGTATATTTAGGCTAGGTGTAAGTTGTGGTTACCAATAAAATAGCATATTTAATGTAGGCTCAAATTGGCTCACTAGTGGGGATGTTCTCGTAGAACATTAATAATGGATGGCTGTTTGGCTCTGGTTATAATCCTAATGCCTCTATCATATTCATGTTGTCACATGTATCAATATAGTCTCAAACGGTTTAAAGCAAGTTCTAGAGAATCATGTAATCATAAGAGCACTCAAGAAAGAAATTAGATTGATTTGTATAATGCTTCAATCATTATAGGCTCAAAAACTCACAAGGATGATTATACAAGTCAGATTAAGTCTAAACATGCTTCTTTCTCAATCAACATATCATATTAACATTGGCTCATAAAAAGGTTGACATCAAGCTCAATTCTCATGAAAATCTTCTCACTAATAAATCTGTTTTAGACTTATGCAATTCATATCTCATCATTGTATTAAAAAGGAACTAAAACACACTAAAAACAATAATAATAATAATAATAAAGACTCATAAAAAAAAATAGTAGACAAAAATAAAAGAAATCCTAAATCGTTCCCCCCACACTTAATTCTTACATTGTCCTCAATGTAAGTCTATTAACCCAAATGAAAGAATCATGTGTAAGAGAAAAGAACTAATAACATAAGAATAGGAATAACTAAGACTCAAAACAAAACAAACTCATGCAACCTAAATAATCCTAAAATACTAAACAAAAATTAACAAGTAAACATAAAAAGATTAAAATCAAACTGACAAGGTATGTCTCAAGTCTCCCTTACTCAGACCTTATTCAGAATGAATACTTCTAAATTGCTTAAAACACAACAAACTTTTTTTTTTTAATTAGCGAAATATGTCCCTTACCCCCTACTAAAGGTAGAATTTAGGAGATATTACCTGCAGAGGTTGCTAACCACTTATTATAACTGAGACACAACAAACAAAATATTAGATAATGTCACAAAGACAAAGTGCAATCCACTCCTTGCTCGTCCATATCTCTTTTTCTTTTTCCGAGCGTTTGCGAAACAACAGTAGCAGATAAATACTCATAAGCTTGGAGCTTTTTGAGTAAATCTTCAATGGTTGTAGCAGAAATTATGGTTCTCCTTGCCTCTGAAAACATGAATCCATTATCCACAGCATTATCTAAATATGAAAGCAAATTACTAAAATAACCATTAATATTAAGCAAACCAATGGGTTTCTTATTTGTGACCAAAGATGACCAAGAAGCCACGCAAGCTATTTCTTCCAATGTACCCAAACCTCCTGGTAAAGCAATGAATGCATCGGCAGAATGGTACATGATTGTTATCCGTTCAGGGATACTCCAGACTTGTATTTCCTTACCCACGGTAGGTCCACAAAAATCTGTGAATAGTTTTGGCACGATTCCTAGAACTGGACTTCCTCCGGCGTGTGCTGCTGTAGCGACTGCTCCCATTAAACCCGTACTACCGCCTCCATAAATCAACTGGATCTTTTGTTGGGCAAGTATTACTCCAACTCTTATGGCTTCATCAGCGAATATGTTATTTTTCCCTGGATAAGCACCTCCAAAGACACAAATTTTTTTAATGCGCTGGGACGAAGTGCTTTCCATTTTTTTTCTTTTTCGAGTGCTTGAAAGAGAATGAGTACATGGTGTAATATATAGAGGACTGAGTAGTGAATCAGACAAGAGTAATAATGTCGCCGAAAGTGTATTTGACCTGTCAGAAGAAAATGTTAACCTAACAAAAGATTTTTGCGTGATTTCAGGAAGAAAATCAAAAAGAGAAGAAAAATCAACAGTAAAAGACCAATGCAAAAAAAAAAAAAACGAAAATAATTACACAAATCGAATAACACGTAAATTAAACCGAAATGAAGTTATTGCAAATCAAACCAAAAGCTGAGAAGTCATTTATTGTAGTTGTGATTGTGGCTCACATCTTCCTCTGGTTTTACGTCCAGAAACGGCTTAAACGCCTTCTATGAGTCGAGGATATGCTTCCCATCCAGTTTTCTTACAAGATGGCAAACAGGGTCTTTTAACATCAGATTCCCAAGATGTTGCCATTCCCTTTGGAATTGCGGCCATAAATCAAGAATTTCTCTTTGTACGTCTCCACTAGGATGCGTCTCAAGAGAAAGTTGGATATTACCCAAATTCTCCTTACTCAGTCCATCCTTAATGAATTCAATTTTATCATCTCGATTAGAGGACGGAATCCCAATAGAACGACATTTACCGTTACACGTCCATCGTGCACATTTGTGGCAATTTGAACTCATGCGCTTTGCTCGTCGCTTCTTTGCCAAGTGCTTCTACCTGTACCTGGTAAATGCAAAACAGGAAGATATTCATCTTCACGTACCTTGGCTGCAATTATCCAACGTATGTCTTCAGGAATCCCTTTGTGCATAAGCATTCTTAATCTTTCAAATCGAACTTGGTAAAGCTTCAGTAAAATATTTCGAGGAAAAGGAGGAAATCGTTTCTGCAATCTTTTGAGAATATCATCCATCCTGAAAAAAATGAAAAAGAAATTGAAAGAGAAATTTATATACAATATCAGTTTTGTGGGTAGCTGATGGGACCGACTTAAATAATCACGGAGTACCGTTATCTGCCATTTAACCGGGGTTAAAAAAAATGTATTTTTTTTTTTTTGAAGATTAGTAAAAATTATATTTACATCTAGTTATTTTCAAAACAAGGATCAGAAAGAAAAACAACCTCTTCTTGAGTAACATGATTTTCCAAAAAGAGTTTGAGTCTTTGTCCATTTACCTTGAATACGTTACCATTTTGAGGATTCTCAATGTCAACTGCTCCATAATGATACACATGCTTAATCACAAATGGGCCAATCCATCTTGATCTCAACTTATCAGGAAATATGTGAAGTCTAGAATTATAAAGTAGAACTTTTTGCACAACATCAAATGTTTTTCTTGAAATTAACTTGTCATGAAAGGCTTTAGTTCTTTCTTTATGAATTTTAGAATTCTCATATGCATAATTTCTGAGTTCCTCAAGTTCATTTATGACTGGAAAAGTTTCATTCTCACCCAAAAAGGAATATTTTAGCTCGAATGGCAATGGTTTTAAATCCAGCTTGGGTGGTTCAATAGTTGATGGTACAGTGACATTTGTGAGTAATGGAAGTTCCTCAAACTTTTGTTTCCAACAATGCCTAACCTGAAAAGAATTTAACAAAGAATCAGTGTGTGAAATTTCTGAAGCATTATCAAACTCACATTTAATTAAATAAGCTTCTAAAGGATCATGGAATGTGGTAGTGGTGAGATGTTCATGAACAAGTTCTTCAATGAAATCCACTTCATGTACTTCTGAATCATCACCAGGTTGCTTGCAAGTGTTGAACACATTTAATTCTAAAGTCATATTTCCAAAAGAAATGTTCAACATACCATTCCTGCAATTTATCAGAGCATTAGAAGTTGCAAGAAATGGACGGCCTAATATAACAGGAATTTGAACATTTGGATTTGAAACAAGATGTGTGTCCAAAACAATAAAATCAACAGGGAAGTAAAAATTATCAATTTGAACCAAAACATCTTCAACTATCCCTCGAGGAATTTTTACAGAACGATCAGCTAGTTGAAGTGTAACAGGTGTTTCCTTGAGTTCACCTAAACCTAACTGTTGATAAACAGAAAAAGGCAAAAGATTAACACTAGCACCAAGATCAAGCAATGCACGTTCTATTCTAGTGCTTCCAATGATGCATGAGATTGTTGGACATCCAGGATCTTTGAATTTTGGTGGAGTAAGGTGCTGAATGATTGAGCTCACAGTTTCCGTCAAAAATGCTTTCTTTTGTACATTATGTTTCCTTTTAACTGTGCACATGTCCTTCAAAAATTTAGCATAAGATGGAACTTGTTTGATTGCATCCAATAAAGGAATGTTAATCTTAACTTGTTTGAAAAGTTCATAAATTTCTGCATTTTGATTCAAATTCTTTATTGTTTGCAACCTTTGAGGAAAAGGAGCAGGATGCATACCTTTTCCTTTGTCCAAATTTTCAAGAAGTTCAAACTTACCATCATCCTTACCATTACTTTTCGGAGGGGAAGGAGGATCTTGGTCTTTTGATGGAATGTTTTTGTCAATTGCCTTTCCACTTCGAAGAGTTGTGATAGAACTGGCATTTTCCTGTTGAGTTTCATTGGAGCAAGAAACAAGACATTGAGTAGAAGGGTTAGGCTGAGGTTGAGCAGGAAACTTACCTTTTTCTTGAGTGCGTAATGAAGCTGTCAATGTGGACAAGGTGTTTTTGATCTCATTGATGTCCTGTGAAGTCCGGTTATTCACATTTGCTTGTGTTTGCATGAATGCTTGCAATGTCTCTTCCAAGGTTTGTACACGTGAAGGTTGATAGGAAAAAGTGTTGCCCGGCTTTTGAGATTGTGGTACCTGAACATGATTATTATTCCGCCAACTGAAGTTGGGATGATTTCTCCATTCAGGGTTATACGTTTCAGAGTAAGGAGAAGGAAAAGGCTTTTTAAATGTGTTTATGGAATTTACTTGATCATGCAACGCTTCTTTAAGAATGGGAATGTTTGGACATTCAGAAGTGGGGTGTCCCGTGATTTCACAAATTCCACAACTTTCTTCATTTTTAACCGTTTTGACTTCTTTTACTTCTCTAAGTTCCATGGCTTCAATCTTTCTAGCCAAATTAGCTATTTTAGCTTTTATCTCATCTTCTTGACTAAAATGGTATTTACCTCTGTTAGAAACAAGATTAGATCTATTGGAACTTTCAGAGGAATTATCTGTGTGCCAGGCTTGAGAGTTTTCTGCCAAATGGTCTAGGTAGTCAAAGGCTTCTTCAGGTTCTTTTTCTAGAAACTCACCGTTACACATTGTTTCAACAAATTGTTTAGTTTCGGGAGTTAAACTTTCATAAAAGAAACTAATAAGACGCCATTTTTCAAAACCATGATGTGGACAAGAACTTAACAAATCTTTAAAACGCTCCCAGCACTGAAAAAATGCTTCATTTTGATTTTGATTGAAATTTTGAATCTGTCTTTTCAAAGCAGTAGTTTTATGTGCTGGGAAAAATTTCTTTAGAAACTCAGTTTGTAATTCTTGCCATGTGCCAATTGACCTTTGTTTTAAATTATGAAGCCAAATTTTTGCTTTATCTTTTAAAGAAAAAGGAAATAATTTTAGCTTGACAATTTCATTTGTACATTGTTGGTCATTAAAGGTGACACATACATCTTCGAAGTCTTTTAGAAACGAGTAAGCACTTTCCGATTCTAATCCATGGAAATTTGGAAGCAAAGCTATCATACCTGGTTTAAAACGAAAGTTGTTTGCATTAAGAGGAAAAATAAAACAAGAGGGTGATGAGTTTCGAGTTGGTTGCAAGTAGTCACGCATGGTGCGTACTTGTCTGTTCTCATCTTCAGCATGAACACTTTCATTGTCAGCCATGGTAGGAGTTGTATTAGAAAGATTACCTGAAAAAGTTTCACAATAAAATCTAACTAAACGACGAGATCTAAAATCACGTCGCCAAACAAGCATAAAACAAAGTTAATATACAGATTAGGCGGTATAACCAGCCAATAAAAATAAAACAAAGTTAATATACAATATAAACATAAATATATAGAAAATTAGGCGGTATAACCAGCCAATAAAAATAAAACAAAGTTAATATACAATATAAATATTAATATATAGAAAATTAGGCGGTATAACCAGCCAATAAAAATAAATATACTTATAAACTTATATACTTAGTATTGCCTCCCCGGCAACGGCGCCAAAAACTTGATGGAGACTCAATTAAGAGTTGTAAACCCAAGTGCAGGTTATGTTCAAGTAATAAATTCTCGGGTGTCCGAGGTCGAACCACAGGGAAGCGTATTAGTAAGTATAAGTTTATAAATATATAAGAAAAAGAAAGCAAACAAGATATTAGAGAACAAAATAAACAAAATAACATAAAAGAAATTAAACAAGATATAAAAAAACAATAATAAAATATGTTGAGATTAGAGAATCCACTCTTGGTGTTATGCTAAGATTAATCTTGTTTTATTACACAATTGAAATCCACACATAAAGGAGGTTCCAATCGGAAGGTTTAGCAATTCAGTCCAACGTCCATAGCATATGATATTATGTTCATTTGGTGTCCTCAAAACTCATAAAAAGAGTCCAAGCAT
The DNA here is from genome assembly GCA_030761205.1 of Fremontodendron californicum. NCBI lineage: Eukaryota > Viridiplantae > Streptophyta > Magnoliopsida > Malvales > Malvaceae > Fremontodendron > Fremontodendron californicum. The sequence goes on from JAULJL010000005.1 coordinate 1,773,294, forward strand.
TCCTTATGCCAAGGTATATGTCTACAACAAATCAAGGTTATGAAACCAAGCATTTACTGTGCCATTTTCATTGTCAATAATGAATCAAGATCCCTACTTTGCAAGTATGATTTTAAACCAAAAGAAAATATTATCTATACTAGTGTTTATAAATGATGATTCATTTTAGCTCATGTTTAAGAGACTAACCTTAGCATTTACCAAAAGCTTCACCTCATCACCTCAACAATATGATTAGCAACACATACTAGATATGAATAAAATGAAAAGAAATGTAAGAAGCATAAGTAAATAAAGAAAAAGAAAACTAGAGAAAAGAAAGAAGAAGAAAACTTAGAGAATTTTATTAAAATGGCTAATATCCTACCAATGTACAATTGTATCCCAATACTCATCCAAGGCCCTCTATTTATACACATTTTGGAGAGCTAAATGACAAGAGACAAGCTTTATAAATTTCAAAGGTAGGTATAATAGGTGGTTGCATTTTTCTAACAATTTTCGTCATATTGTATGACAATTCTGATCAGCCAGGTTGATGGTCGATTTTGTCAATGTTGGAGGCTCGATCTGATCAAATGGTCTTCTAGAAAAATATACCCCTATCAGTTACGGATCCATAGCCGTTAGAATCCGATCATTTGCTCACGTGGATCGGAAGATATGGTCAAAATACCAAAACGGTGCAGAACAGACGTCATTGCACATCAGCCAACTTGATGGTTGATTTCGCTAGGGAAAACGACTCCGTTTCAAGAAGTGTAAAACATGAAAAAGATAGATATGCCTCTTAACTTTGCACTGTAAAAAAGTCAGCCTTATTGCTTCAGTGAAACTCCAGATATAGCTGATATGGCAAAAGGTGTCGGAACTGGAACTGAATTGGATTTGCCCTTAATTCTTTATTTAACCTAGTAATCTGAAATCACTCAAAGAAACTCGTGAAAAACACCAAATTACATAAAAATATAAAATATCATAAACACAATTAGACTAAGCAATAATAACTCGTATTTGACACAAAACAATAATAAAACATAACTAAAAACTATATAATTATACGAGTTATCATTTGACAACACCTTTGCCTTGTTTTCTTGCCACCATAGCCATACATTGACACCTTGCACCATAATCATGCACTTTGACACCTTGCACCATAATCATGCACTTTGACACTTTGACACAACCAGACAAAAGCATGAAGGTAAGGTAAACAACGTTTTATCCACCATGATTAGTCAAAATACTGTGTACTAAAAAAAATTGAAAGATGGTCCACTGGAGTTGTATCTTCAGCGACAGCATCGATACAAAACATAATAGAACATTAAGAATGCAGTCCTATCATTAGAACCAATCATCAATGAAATTATAGAACATGAGTCATGACAATCACAAATGAACATCGTCATCCTCGCAGAAAGAGGTTTTAAAGTAGATGCTGTTTTGGGTTTAGGGGAAGGAAGTTGCAATGACACCAGGGTCAAAGAGAGCAATACGTTGATTGTTGGGTTTGGTTTTTTTTTTATTAATTTAAAATTTAGAAAGAAAGCTTGGGGCCCTCGATTGGCAATGGAATGCTATGGGCTTATTGAAACCCAACTTTGGCATTTCAAAAGAAGGAAAGACCATGTGCTTATTCCGCTTCAAATTTGTAATTTGAGTTCAATTGGGATTGAGCATCTCGAATCAACTTGGACTTTATATCAACCTACAACCACTTGGGAATAACCTGTTTGCTTTAACTCGTTTTCTTCTCCACCCTGTTTGCTTGATAGTTTATAGGAGTCCCAACAAATTTTTTTTAGCCAAATCTGATTTCATCTTTTCTTTATATTGCTTTTACAGCATACACCACATACACATTAAGAGACTCAAAAATTGCGATTCTCTTTTTCGTATCAGGTTTGCTTTCAAATTTTGATTACCAACTTACGTATATCCTGCTCAATTTGAGGCCTATCCATTTAGTGCTTCGTGGCCGCCACTAATTGTTGCATAATCTCCATGCTTTCATGCATCCAATCTTGGGGTGCTTTCACCAATTTACAAAGATTGAAGATTTTTTTTTTTTTAAATTCTCTACCTACTTTGACATTTTTTTGTTTGTTTTGTTTTTTGTTTTTGTATAATCATCATGGTGTACTTCAAATATCACAAAGATTATCTTGTGATTCTTTCCAAGGAAGACGAAGACATAAAAGAAGGATTATATCTCTTCACCGACAAGCCCATATCGGGTAGATATAAGTCCGCTTGGAAGTCATTTGATTTTCCTGCCACTCTGGAAGATTGGTCAATAGAACTTTCCCCAACCTCACAATCTTCTCCAAAGGCGAGATCTCTTCAATCTAATCTTCATGTCAATACTTCTAATCACGAGAAGTTTGACACATTGGGAGTCGTATCACTTCCGAAAAGTCATATTGGGGATTTTTCTTCAAGATTTTTGGAGAGTTTGGTTACATACCAAAGTACTGGGAATGGACTGAAGATGTGTTATATCACTTCAACAAAAATTTAATTACTGTTAGTATATATGATGCTGTTTATGCATCATTATACACTTATGATCACAACAAGGATGTCATTCGCGCTTTTTGTGAAGCTTGGTGCCCTGCTACCAATACTCTCCACCTTGCTACTGGGGAAGCTTCCATCTCCTTATGGGATTTGCATAAGCTAGGCGGTTTGCCCATTCACGGCATCTTTTATGATGAAGTCATTCCTTGTGCTGCCGAATTGACTGGCTTTGATAACAAAGGAAGATTCATCCCGAGATGTTGTGAGTATCTATTTGCTGCATTCCATCTTTTGAAATAAGACAAGGAGGATAAGGTGTCTATTGAGGATTGGATCAATTTTTGGTTTCAAGGGAAATCGCGTTACACCAAGCCATCTGCTCGAAAAGCAAAGAAGCTTGTTCGTCCAAAAGCTACACATAACCCTACTGGGATCCTTCGAAAGTACCAAGGTAGGGGAATGGCAGGAGATGGAGCATTCACTACACTTGGAATCAAAGAAAGTTTAACAACAGGCACTTATTTAGCTGCCTTCCTTTCTTGTTGGATTTGTGTTTTCGTTTTCCCAAGTAATGATTCAGAATTTGTTCGGCCAGAGACATTTAAGATAGCCAGCCTGATGGCGATTGGAAGAACTGTTAATCTTGCGATCCCGATGTTAGCCAATATTTACCATGGACTAAACCGAATCACACTTTCTACTCAAGCGGGCTCTTCAGATGCGTGTTTTCCAATTCACTATGTTTATGGGTGGCTAAGTTATTACTTCCGGACTCACTTTCAAAATCCAGATGATGTATATGGGCCTTTGATGAGCAAGTTTTCAGGAGAATGTGGAGCCAAATACTTTGAGGATTATGACGCCCGGAAGTTGATTCATAGTGGCATAGTGTGGAATGCTAACTTATATCCCAGAAATAGAGATGAAGTAATTGTTGATGATGACGCTCTTAGTAAGATCAATCATGGCTACCTTGTTAATGTTCGTTCGAGCTATTTGCCCGTCCGGTGTAACCAAGCCATCATTGTAGAACCTTACAGTCGTCATCGATTTGGGAGACAATTTGGGTTTTGTCAAGATATTCTCGGAGCTCTTAAGGAAGATATTCGTTCTAGATTTGTGGATGATCTATGTAGGTTTTGGAGAATTTGCACTCGTTCTCATACAAAGTCTAGATTGATCTCTCCAGCTCGTTCTCTAAATCCTAATGATCATGCAACCGCAAGATACATGGCATGGTGGTCGAAAGTTCATGAGCCATATCTTGAGCATTCTATTGATATTTTGATTTCAAGCATCCGTACATCACCATCAAAGAGAAGAAAACCTTCAAAGGATGTTAAGAAAAAGTCTTTAGAGATTTCGTAAGACAAATCCAATAAAGCCAAAGTCTCATCCACTATAGATTTAACAGAGGAGCATGTGAAGGCTTCACAAGAAGTTCCTCGATCAGTGTCATTAGTTGACGAAGGACAAAGGGTTTTACCGAAAGTCATCGAAGGGAAGCATAATGCGATCGTTGAAGATTCAATTGATGAGAGTGATCATGAAAGACATTGGAAGCGAATCAGGCCAAGGGAATCCTTTCATGGTGATATATCCCCTGCCAAAAGTGAAGCTTCAGTTTCTAGTTCGCATGAGTTCAACAAACTTGTAGCTGAGATCAAAAATAATGTTCCAAATAAGGTTTCCAACCAAGAAGATGCTTGCCCTAACATGATTGTTAATAATACTTCCCCTATAGTGAAGACTTCCATAGGCCCTCATGTTGAAGCTAGTCATCTCGCCCTTCCAGAATTTTCTAAGTTTAGTGCTGAAAAAGTGATATCCGATAGTCAGTTGAAGCTTGCAACTATTTTGTGGGAAAGCATTCAACCAAGGATTATTCGCGCTTCTTTTGATCGGGTTTCTTCACTTACTAGTGATGTCCACAAGATCTTTGATGCAATAGAAGCAATTAAATCCGTTGATTCATCCTTATTGAAAGGCATGGTGGAAGACTAATTTACACAAGTCCAAAAGTTTAATGAGCTTAAATCTTCCATCTCTTCATCCAATGATAGAATTGAAAGACTTCAAGCACTTGAAATTCGACTTAAAGATTCAATGTTACTTGAACATAAAACTGTTGAGAACCTTAACACCCTGCAGTCGAACTTGGCAGATATAGAGCAAGAGTTCATTACTTTGCAACGCAAAAAACATAGACTTGAATCTTCGCTCCAAGAAACTGAAGATGAATTGAAAAGAAGAAGAACCGACACCTCCAAGATTCGTGAGTAGATGAATTCTGTTGAGTCTTTTACTACCCTTACTGAGAATAAAGCCAAAAACTTAGATTTGTTGCGAAATATGTTGGAAGCCTCTCGAGAAGACTTGAAGAATTTCAAATGGAAGCCCTGAATCCCTTTTTTTTTTTGAAATTTGTATTAGTTCTCAGGATTGTTAGTTTTTTTTTTTTTTAATTGTAGGTTCTTCTCAAGTTTGAAATGAAGTTAAATTTTTTTTTCTTCCATATATTATCTTTCTTTTGCACTTTCTGAAGTATTTTTGCATCATGTGTGGACTACAAATTAAATTCTCAAAGATCTTTAATTTGTAAAAGATTTGTTTTACTTGAAAACAACTTGAATCATGAAATTTGAATGGAGAATTACCATGATACTTTCAAGTGAACAAAAGATAATATTTGAATCAAACAAATTTTTTTTTTGTTTGGACTGAACTTGGCAATGAAACCAAGCTGCCTATGTACCCTCGAATTTGAAGGATCAAGTCATAACGTAGTTCATCATTTTTTTTGTGCCCTAACTTTTGCCTAAGTTGTCCCTGAAAAGATTTTCAACATAGCGGGCTTTTTTTTTTAAATGTGCAGTTTAAGCTCGTGCTTAGGAGCAACATACGACAGTTTAAGCTCTTGCTTAGGAGCAGTATCTTCTTTAAGCATAGTAACGCTTCAAAAACTTTCCATTGATCGGTTCAATTTTGACACCATCTTGATCAACGATCTTGTATGCACCATTGGTATAAACTTCTCGAACAACGTATGGTCCATCCCATTTTGAAAGGAACTTGTTGCCAATACGATGTGAAGTATTTATGGGTCTTCTTACAGCAAGGACTAAATCTCCAACTTGGAAAGATCACTGCTTGACTTTCTTATTAAAAGCTTTGGATAATCGAGCTTCATAGCACTCCAAGCGTTGTTGGGCTTCCAACCTTTTCTCATCCAGTGCTTCTAATTCTTCCAAACGTAAGGGTACATTGTCTTCACTAGAAAGATCTTCCTGGATTGCAATCCTCAATGATGGAATTTGTCGCTCAAGTGGTAGAACAGCTTCTACACCATAAACAAGTGCATAAGGAATGGCTTGAGTTGGTGTGCGATATGTAGTTCGATAAGCCCACAGAGCTTCTCCGATCCTTTCATGCCAATCTTTCTTTGAACGGTTAACAACTTTCTTGAGAAGATTGCATAAAGTCTTGTTAAAAGCTTCTGCTAATCCGTTTGCTGGAGCATGGTACATTGAAGACTTGTACTGCTTGAAGTCAAACTGTGCACATAATTTGCTCGTCAAATTGCTTCCCATTATCAGTTAGGATATGACGCGATACACCATACCGATAAATGATGTTTGTCCTGATAAAAGTTGCAACAGTTTCTTTTTTTACTTCCCTGTAAGGTGCCACTTCTGCCCACTTTGAAAATTAATCTGTAGCGGCAAGTATATACATATGCCCTAGTGAACTCTTAGGTAATGGTCCTACCAAATCAAGTCCCCAAGCATCGAACGGCCAAGATGTGACTGTCGGATGTAATGGTTCAGGAGGTTGATGGATGAAGTTTGCATGAAACTGACAAGCTTGACATTTCTTGGAGTAGTCCATGCTATCCTTTACCATTGTTGGCCAGTAGTATCCTATTCTTTTAATTTGAAAGTGTAATTTAGCTCCAGACTGATGTGCACCACAAATTCCTGAATGAGCTTCTTGTAAGGTTTTGGATACTTCATCTTCTCCTAAACATCGAAGGAAGACCCATCAAAAGAGCAACGATAAAGCGTACCCTTGAAGTAAATAAATCGAGGAGCTTGACGTTTCACTTCTGTTTTATGCCTTGGATCATTGGGTAGCCTCCCATGCTCTAAATAATCAATCAATGATTGTCTCCAATCTTCTTTTTCAACTTCGCAAACTGAAACAACATTGGATTCTGTATTGTTATCTTTCAAATCAACTAGAGGCAGAATCCATCGTTTGCAAAGAGGGACTTTTACTTCTACACTTGGCATGGCAAGAGCTGATGCTAGATTAGCTAGAATCTGCTTGCTTGTTCTCTCTTCTTGGTACATGTTCCAAGCTTACATTGCCAAACCATTCCAAAATCTTCTTCGTATAGTTGACATATGGTAAGAGGTCTGGCTTCTTAACTTCATAAAGTGAAAGAAGTTGGTTGATGACCAATTTGGAATCCCCAAACACTTTAAGTTGAGTGATCTTCATATCCACTGCTATTTCCAATCCAATGATCAGAGCTTGGTATTCTGCTACATTGTTGGAACAATTTTCAGTGAGAGTAAATGCATAAGGCAATACATCTTCTGAAGTGACAAAGACAACACCTGCTCCAGCTCCATCTTGACGGGCAGCCCCATCGAAAAATAGTTTCCATGGCCTGGGAATTTCGATGAAAAGAGCATATTCATCTGGGAGATCTTCAAATAATTCCCAATCATCTGGAATCGGATGGTTTGCAAGGAAATCGACAAGTGCTTGCCCTTTAACGGCCTTTTGTGGAATATAAGTAATATCGAACTATTGTAGCAAAAGAACCCATTTTTCCAATCTTCCACTGAGCACAGACTTGGACATGAGATATTTGAGGGGATCTGCTCGCGAAATCAAACAAACAGAATGAGCTTGCAAATAATGCCTCAGCTTTTTAACTGCAAACATCAATGACAAGCAAGTCTTTTCAATGGGAGAATAATTTAATTCAGCGCCATTAAGAGTTCTACTAAGATAGTAGAGTGCAGTTTCTTTTCCTTCATCATTCTCTTGTGCCAACAATGCTCCTAAGGAACGTTCTTGTGCAGCAATATAAAGGATTAACGGCTGTCCTGGTATAGGTGCCTTCAGGATAGGTGGTCGTAACAAAAAGGTCTTAATGCTCTTAAAAGCATTACTGCAGGCCTCATCCCAGACAAAAGGGACATCCTTCTTCATTAGCCGACTAAATGGTTGACATCGACCAGCCAAGTTTGAGATAAAGCGTTGGATATATGCCAATCTTCCTTGCAGACTTTTAAGTTCATGCAGATTGCGCGGTTCAGGCATTTTCATGATTGCATCTATTTTTGATTGATCGATCTCAATCCCATGATGTCGTACGATGAACCCCAAAAACTTACCCGAGGATACTCCGAACGCACACTTGAGCGGATTCATTTTCAATTGGTATCTGCGCAATCTTTCAAACACTTGGCGAAGATCAGCAAGATGATCGAATTTTTCCTTTGACTTTACTACCAAGTCATCAACATAACATTCAACATTTTTGTGAAGCATATCATCAAAGATCTTTTGCATTGCTCTTTGATAAGTAGCACCTGCATTCTTTAACCCAAACGGCATAACTTTGTAACAGTATATTCCTTTTGGAGTTCAAAATGCGGTAAGTTCTTCATCTCTTGGAGCCATGCGAATTTGATTATAACCAGACGATCCATCCATAAATGACAAAGCTTCATGGCCAGTTGTAGCATCAACCATTATTTCTGTTAAAGGGAGAGGAAAGTCGTCCTTTGGACAAGCATTGTTCAAATCTCGAAAATCTACACAAACTCGAAGTTGACCATTTTTCTTTCTCACTGGAACAATATTTGAGATCCAAGTGGGATACTTAACTTCTCTAATAAAGCCAGCTTTGATGAGCTTATTGACCTCAGCTTCAATTTGGGGAATCAAGTTAGGATGGAAACGTCGTTGAGCTTGTTTGATAGGTCGGACACTTTTCTTGACAGCCAGATGATTCATAGCTACTTTTGGATCAAGTCCCGGCATCTCTTTGTAAGTCCAAGCAAAGATATCTCGATACTCTATCAAAAGATCAAGATAGGCTTTTTCCTCTTCTGGTGGTAAGCAAGCATTAATAAAGACCGGTCGTGGATCTTCACTAGTACTGATGTTAACCTCCTTTAGCTCGTCAATAGTAGCTTGATTTCCTTCTTCAAAAGATGAAGGGGTTTCTTCCTCTTGAGGTTTTTCACCAGTTTCTTTTACAGATACATGGTTAGAATTAAAGATTTCTGTTTCTTCAAGTTCTTCCTCCTCTGAGGATGAAAGCAATTTGGTTATAACTACTGTGTGCTTTCTAGCCTTTAAAACTTCACCAGTAGTTATATTCCATTCGCTTTGCCTTTTCATTTGAGAAGGAATTTTGCTGTGAAAATCTCTTGATTCCTTTAAAGTGGAAAATTTTCTTTTTCTGTCATAGTTAACTTCTTCGGAGTACAGACTTCCAAGCCTTGACCGAATGGAAATTGGTTTACTTACAGAAACTTCACTGCATTTTTCTCCCATTCGTTCAAAAACTGACTTTCGTGATGACTGAATGCTCAAACGATCAAACACTGAACATCGTGTTGAGCGTGCTCCCAAGCGATCAAATACTGAAAGTCTTGGTGGCTTCACTGCATCTTCTTGCTCCTCGAGAACTTCCTCCACATTTATGTACCTCGAAGTTTGTTTATGAATCTTCAATTTTAATGGAGAATATCCAAGCCCCTCTCTAGAAGTTCCGATGTGATCAATTTTCTTTTGCCAGACCTGATGAATCTTGAATGAACTTTGCGGCTTTTCTTTGTTAGGCTCTTTTGTCTCGTGAGCCAATTTTGCGACATCCTCTTGTTTATATCCAGCTTTGACAAGCAACCTATAAGCATTAGGATCAAAATCTTTAGCTCGATGAGTAGAAAGATCCTGATGTTCACAAAGAGGTTCTTCTACTGGCCTAACAAATCCTTTCAGTGGAGGTATAAGGCCTCTTGATTCTTCCAAGTTAGTGGGGGGAAGAGTCAAATCCTTTAAACCTTGAGCAATTTCATCTTCTCCAACTGTGGAGGAAGCCAAATTCTTTCCCTTTTGCTTTAATTCTTGCATCGGGTTGGGCATTACTTCTTCGATAAATGTATCTTTTAAATAAAACTTTGCATCTGCGAAATGTGCTTCTGCTATAGTAAATGGCTTAGCGTCTGCAAGGATCGTCTTGACTTGATCGTTTCTGCAATACTTGAGACATTGGTGCAGAGTTGAGGAGACTACACCATTTTGATGTATCCACGGTCGTCCTAACAACATGTTGTATGTCGTTTTGGCATCGATCACATGGAAAAGTGGACTTGACTCCATATTTCCAATGAAAAGTTGAAGTCTAAGTTTTCCAAGAGCTCTTTATCCCCCTTGGTTAAATCCTTGGATCATCAAGCGGCTTTGCATCAATTCATCCAAAGGAACTCCCAATTCTTTCATTGTCATCAACGGGAGTATGTTGACAGCAGAACCATCATCGATCAAGATTCTATTAATCTTCTATTCCCGAGTATATCCTACGACGAACAACGATCGATTATGAGGGGTTGACCCCATCAACAGATCTTCATCAGAAAAGTTAATGTTCGTAGCACAAGAATGATCATCAACTTCAAATGCTACTGAGTCAATGTTGTTTTCATTATCTTCATTGCCACCGTTATGGTAACAAGTTATGAAAACCAAATCTTCATCTCTAAGCTGAATTGGCATGAATTCGTTTAAAGTGATTGGACTCCTTGACTTTCTCCCTACTGAATTTTTACCCTGAGATGGCATTTTTGTTTCTTGAGGCACATTGGGCTTTGGAGATTTAGATGGTTGTTTGATCATCTTAGCTCTTGTAAGCACTTTCACAAGTTTTGGAAGACTCTTCTTTTTGCTTTTTCGGCGTGTGACTAGAGTCCAACCATCGTAATCTTGATTTTGTCTTTGAAGCAAATAGTTACCCCCACTTCCCTGAAGATCCACCATCGTACTTGTACTTGGAGCCAGTATGATAGGATCAAAAGAGCCAAATTTTATGGTTCTATCCAGCAAATTGGATTGAGAAACCATATTGACTGATGCCAAATTTGACGACACCGTTTTTTCTTCAAACTCGATTTTCCCCTCTTCATAGAGTCGCATGATTTTATCCTTCAAAATAAAGCACTTCTCCAAAGGATGGCTAATCAAGCGATGGTACTTGCAATAATTGGAGTCTTCTACTTTATCAGCTTCTTCAGGTCGCTTTATTTCTGGTAACTGAATCAGCTTAGTCTTTAAAAGTTCTTCAAGAATGCTTGAAACATCAAAATCAGGAAAAGGATACTTCTTTTCTTGTCTCTCCTTCAAAGTGATCTTGCATTTACCTTTGTCTTGGATAGGAGAAGATTTCGTCTCTTGAGATTGTTTTGACTTGGGAGATATCTTAAGAGGCTTGGTAGTCACGGCCATGGACTGTTTGCTTTCTCCCTTGTTGATAAAGGTTTTGCTCCCTTTGCGGGTATCTTGTTTTTCCTTACCTTTCTTTGGCTCTTGCACCGGAGGTTCTTGATTTCCAGCAGCTGTCATACTCAACTCCATATCATGAGCACGAGTGGCTAATTCTTCAAAGGTCTTAGGCTTGATGCCTTGAAGAATGTAACGCAAGCCCCAATTCATGCCTTGGATGCACATGTCAAGGGCAGAAGACTCAGACAGTCTTTCTTTGCAGTTAAGGCTCAGATTTCTCCATCTGTGGATGTAATCAATGACTGGCTCATCCTTCCATTGACGTGAGCTTGTGAGTTCGATCATGTTGACTATACGGCGAGTGCTGTAGAATCGATTAAGGAATTCAAGCTCAAGTTGTTCCCAGCTGTCAATCGTCCCAGGTTCAAGATCAGTATACCAATCAAAGACGTTGCTTTTTAAGGGGCGAACGAACTGCTTCACCATGAGATCTCCATAGGTGCCAGCATTATTGCAAGTTTCCACGAAATATGCAACATGTTGGCGTGGATTTCCTTTTCCATCGAACTGCTGAAACTTTGGGGGTTGATAGTTCCCAGGCATCCTCAGACGATCGATCCTTTGAGAATATGGCTTTGCATATGTATATAAAGGTTGAGTGACGCTTTCAACTTGATCTTTGATAGCCTCCTTGATAAGATCCTTGAGCTGACTGGTAGTGACGAATTCATTGATCTTTTCTTCAGAATCCTTAGCAACTTCCTTGCAGAGTTCTCACCATCATCTTGAAAGATTGATTGCCAATTTTGGTTTGAAGCTTCGTTCCTTTTTCCAGTGAGACTGGCGATCTTGTCCAGCATGGAAGCGATCTGGTTATCCTTCTCTTTGATGCTTGCTGAAAGAATTTCAACAGATTTTGCCAGAAGTGCAACTTGTTCTTCCAATGATGTGGTGCCAGTTGTCATGACAGCCATTACTCCAGAACTTGATTTTGGAGCAGATGATGGAATAGGGCTGTTGCTTGAGTAGCTATCTTGTTATTTGTATGTTAACTGGCGACTTGCGCTTGATCCTCTAGGAGAATCAACTTGTCCAGCAGAAACTTCTTCTAAGTCTTGAATTGGAGAAGAAGTCTCATAGAGAGGGTTTTGATTGAGCACCGAAAAAGTTTGCTCATACAATTCAGCAAGAGCTTTGGTCTTCCTCCTAGTGCCATAAGGATGAGCAGGGATATCAACGCTTGATGATGAAGTGGGGTAGACTGCAGGATTAGCTCGAGCAGGCTTGAGAGTTGGTTTGTTAGCAAGGTTCTTCTTGGGAGCCATTGCAACTTGATAACTTGAGTTTTGAAGAAAAGAGATGAAAGGCAGAGATTGTCCCACCAGGCGTGCCAAAATTTGTACACACAAATTTCGAGTCAAAAATGTGACAAGGAAAATTTGGAGTCAAATAATAATTTTATTAATCAAACTTAGAAGTTACAATCTCTGAATATTCTTAAAGAAAGAAATCATTTGATTCTTTTCTTCAGTAAAACTTTGATCCAAGGGTCTTCACGACTTGATCTTGAATCGGTAAGATCCGCTTCAAGGGTCTTCTAGACTTAGTCTTGAAAAACAGGAATTATCTCCTTTCCTTCGATGAACAAGATCGGAGAGCAGCTTCTTTGAGAATTCTCAAGAACAAGCACCGCGTTCTTAGAATTTTTCTAATTTCTTCTTAAGACTTTTGAGAGGATTTGGCTCTTCAAAATCTTTTACTTATCTTCAGTCTTCTGAATTGTGAATTTGTGTTAAGGGGAGGTCTCTACTTATAGTGATAGCTAGCCAGGTGAAAGAGAGTTTTAAAAGAACTTATCCTCCTTATTTATATCTTAATTAATTTAATTTAATTAGAGATAATATCTTCTTATTTATCTCTTAATTAATTTAATTTAATTAGAGATAAAATTTCATTATTTACCTCTTAATTAATTTCATTTAATTAGAGATAAAACTTTATTATTTATCTCTTAATTAATTTAATTTAATTAGAGATAAAAATTTATTATTTATCTCTTAATTAATTTAATTTAATTAGAGGTAAAGTAATTCAACAACTTGGCAGTGTGTGAACATGTAATACATATATTCTTGCACTCTTTATTAATTAGGTAGATATGAGAAATTTCGAAAGGAGAGAGATTCAAATATTAATTTTTTTAAAATGGGATAACAAGTTAACAACAGCTAAGAAAGCTAAAATTATTATGAATCCTTGTGATAATTTGATTATTAATTAATTAATACAGTGTGATTGGGGAATGTGATTTAAAGCTCCACCATAATCTTTTTCGGCAAGTTTTTTGCTCAGTTCATGTACAATGAAAAATACCATATGTGTAGAAATATAAATGGTCCACGTGATAATTTAGTAAAAGAAGATAAATATTTAATTATTTAAATGATATTATTTAAGTAAATCTTATTTAAATTAGATTATTTTAATAATAAAAGTTAAAAATAATTACTTATTATCTCAATATGATTAAAACAAAAAAAATTTGATGGTAAAATTTAATTCTAATTAGTTATCAAGTACGAGTCTAGTCTAATTTATATATTGCATGTGAAATTATCTCAAAAAAATTACAAATACAAAAAACAAAAATAGATTATTGTTGAAGCAGGATCGTTTTTTTGAATAACTATTGTTGAAGGTATGTCAATTTATATTTTAATATGTGGTATTAAAGTCATTATATTTTAATATGTGGTATTAAAGTCAGAATCTCTAATTATGTTATTCAAATTATAAAAGCATGCTTTTTTATTTCTTTTCGAGTGTATGTACAAAGCATGTATTAACTTCAATATTATGCTTTAAATTTCGATAAAAAAAATATCATACTAAACTGAATAAATCTTATATTCTCAATTAAAATAATCCGACTGATCTAATTTTCAACCCTGTGTCCATGTCTGCCACTGCCAGCCTAAAATATATATAATTGTATTATTGACCAAATAGTTACATACACAAATGGAAATTGATTACTTGTAGAGTGAAGTGTGAATATGATAATCCAAAGTATGACTAGGGCTGAGAAAAAAATCGAGAAAATTAAAAACTGATCCGAATCGTAGTGTTCGGTTCAATTTCGGTTCGATTTTTTTTAATTCGGTTAAAATTCGATTCGGTTATTAGTTTGATTTTTCCGGTTCGGTTTTTTGTTCATAAGTCCAAAAACCGCAATTAACCGAATTGAACCGAATTCTATTTTTTAATTATTTTTTATTTTTATAATATAAAAATAAATATTTTATTTTTAAATTAGTGAAAAAAAATAAAAAATACTAAAAAAAAAAGACAATTTTTATAAATTTTAAAAACTAAGATTTTTTTATTGTGAAAATAGCATATTAGGCATAAATAATTTGTTAAAATAGCATGTAATAAAGCTCAAAAGTTCAAAAGCCCAAAAAAATAAAAAATCGAAAACCGAATCGAGCCGAAATACGACGGTTCGGTTATAACCGATCTTATGACTATTGCGGTTCCGTTTTGATTACCCATTTGAAAAATCGAATTTTTCGATTCGGTTTTCAAACCCGAAATAACCGACCCGAACTCACCTCTATGACCGCTAACACTCTCTCTCTTTACATTTTATTATATATAAAAGTATAAATAATACTTTAATAAGTAATAGAATAATTGATGGAATAGTCTTTCTTCATAATTTTTTGTAACTTTCAATGTTATTATCTTGATCTAGAATACTCATTTTGTCTCACAAATAAATTTTTGTTTACATACTTTTAGTTGTTTCAAAATATATATCTATAATATATATATATATATAAAAGCACGAATATGAATTTGTTTTTGAATTGATGAAAATAGTCATTGTTGTTTACTATATTTTTAAATTGCCAATATAAATTTTTTTATTATTAATAAAATTATCTAATTTATGAGTAAGAAATTTAATTTTATTAAAACACTTTTCTTAAATAGATTAATTTGATGATAATTAAAAAAATATATATGAAATTGCTTTATCTTAAAAAATTTAATTTTTCACTAATCTTAAAAAGTAAGTCTATTTGTTTGATATAAATAAAAAAGAATTAAAATTTACATTGAATTTTTTTTACATAATTAATTTTATATTAATATTAAAATGATAAACTTTATAATAATCTGATATAATTTACAAATAAACAAACTTTACATGTTAATTCAAATTTTAGTTAATATACATTTTATTAATTTTAAAATATACAATTATATAATAAAAAATAAATAAATAAATGAGCATTCACGTGCTATACAATTTTTTTTTGAACTGACGAAAATAGTTATAGTTATTTATTATATTTTTAAATTGCCACTATAGTTTTTTTTATTAATAAGATTTATCTAATTTTAAGTAAAAAATTTAATTTAACTAAAACACTTTCGTTAATTGAATTAATTAAATATTAAATAAAAAATATTAAAAATTAAAAATTTATATGCAATTGTTTTATCTTAAAATTTCTATTTTTCACTAATAAAACAATTTATTTGATTTAAATAAAAAAGAATTAAAATTAAGATTGAATTGTTTTATATTTGTAATTAATTTTGTATAATTTGATATAATTTGTATATGAAACAAAATTTACATATTAATGCAAATTTTAGTTAATATACATTTTATTAGTTTTATTTATTTTAAAAATATATAATTATATATTTAAAGAATAAATAAATCAACGAGTAATCACATACGAAAGTATGTAAGAACAAATACTAATATATGTATAAATAAGTAATAGAATAATTGACAGAATAATCTCTCTTTTAATAAAAAAAAAATAAAAAAGATTAGATTGATAGAGTTTAATAAATAGATTGGTATATATAAAATTTGAAAACAATGATAAATATCAATCTTTTATTTTAAAAAGTGTTTTAACTAAAACTTGTGATAAAATTTTCACAATTCATCAATTATTAGATAAATTATAAAATTAAAGATAAATTTATCATTATACGATTCATTAAAAAAAATTATTTTGATTTTGATTTTGATTTTTAGTTTTAGTTTTTATATAAATACTTTTATAAGAAAAAAATGATCACGAACTTTATCTAAAAAGTAAAACTAAAACCCCATCCCAGTGAGAAAATTATAGTTCTTAAATAACTGTTATAAAATACACATGTGTTTTTCAGAGTATCGATGTCCTTTATCTGCCACTTTCATATCCTTTATTATTATTATTATTTCTTTTTCTGCGAGGAGAGGTGCGTGGGTGACAGAGGGGCAAACCCTTGTTGACCAAGAGAAGTCTGAGTCTTTAATTATATTCTAATAATATAAATATAAAAGGTTATAATTGTAATTTCGAGAAGAGAAGAGAAGAAAATATGCTCTCTTGGAATAAGACATTTGAAATTATTGTCCTTTGCTTTTGGAAGATGAATTGATTCCAATAACTTTTAACTTTATGATAGTAGTTGGGAGTCGAGACTTTGGAGTTGAAATTATTTTATATTTGATATATTTATAATATATAAATTTATATATTGATATTAAATTTTATATTAATATTTATTAAAAAATTAAATCATTAATTTTTAATTTTTTGATATATAAATTTATACATTAATAATATATTCAATATAAATCTTATAAATAATTGTGTTCCCGAATGACTCACTTTCTTTTCAACGTGTAATTTCTGCTTTTAACGAATTTTTTTTTGTTTTTAAATTATCTTTTCCTTTTCAAAAAGAAAAAGACCTCTTCTTTTAGTCTTTAGAGTATTAAAAAAAAATGTCAAAGTATATGTGAGATTTTTATGCTATATTATTTAATATAAATTTATTTATTTATTTTAAAATTGAATAATTTAATTTTTATAAATTTTGTTAATTAGTGTTTTTAAGATATTTTTTAAGGTTATTAAATATAATAATATTTTCAATCAATGCATTAAAAATGATAAATAAAATTATTAATTTTTATATTTAATATAATATTATTACTATAAATAATATATTAATTAATTTTAAAGAGTGCACTCATTAATAAAACTCAATTTTTATTATTTTAAAATTAAAACAAAAACGTAAAACCATTTATTGGTTTAACATGAACCGTTAAAAAAATTAATGTAACATTTAACATATAAAGATAAAATCATTAATTGAAAAACGACATGTGACTAAAAAGATTTGATGTGATATTTTTAATAATTTGATTACATGTTATTTTAAAATAATATATTTTATTAGTATAACGTTAATTTTTTTAAAAATTCACGTTAACCAATTAGTAATTTGATTTTCTTTACTTTAATTTAAAAATAATAATAATTATATTATTTAATTTTATAATAAAAATATTAATTTATATTAAATGATATGATATAAAGATCTTTTAGATATTTTGACCACAAGAAAGTCTTCATCTTTAAATATTACAAGTGGTAATGGTTTGATTAGATTAGATTTAATTTTAGATAAAATTAATCCGTGTGCTACACGCTTTTTTATTTAAAAAATAATTATAAATATATATTCAAATTATTTCAAATTTTGTCATGGAACAAAGTTTCTTAATAATTTAAAAATTTTATTGTTATTTTATCATTTTTTAAGAGAAACTTCGGGAACTTAACTTTAAAAAACTTCAATTAAAAATTAATAATAAAGATCAGATGGCAAGCAAGAAATATAAATAATTAAATATGATTTTTTTTTCCTTTTTAGTGATTAGCGAAAAATAAAACTGTAAATGATAAAATATGTGAAAAAATAAAAAAAAATATTAGTAAAATTTAATTATTACAATAAACATTGAGTGATGCTATAGACTTGTTTCTTTTAAACTTGCAGTGAATTTCAGATTTTCACCTTGCTCAGGTAACTCGTGTAAAGAAAAAAAGAAAAAAGGGAGGGAGGGAGGGAGGGAGGGTAAGGGAATAGATATCCTCTAAACTTATTTTTTATTTTTTTGCTCTTTTATTATAATTTTATCATATATTTATTTATTTAATTATTTATAAATACGTATTAAAAATATTGAAAGAGCAAAAAAAAAAAAAAACACTGAAAATGGACAGAAAAAATTTGTTCAAGGTAATATAGGGTAGGGTATGGTAGGAGGGAGGGAGGGAGGAAAGGGCTGGATGGAAAACGAGGGAAGGGAAGGGAAGAAACCTTTTACTTTTGCATAAAGGATATATTTGTCTTTATAATATCTTTAATAATAATTTTTCATTTATCTTTTACAAAATTATTTTAATTTATTAGATCAATTAATAATTATTCATACCTAAACAGGATATTTTTTAAATTCTCCCTTCAGACTATAGATGTCCTTTGTCTGCCACTCCACTATCATGTCCTTTGTTTTGGAAGATAAGTTGATTCCAGTAATTTTTAACTTTATGATAGCAGTCGGCAGTTGGGACCATTTACCATTATTAATCTGCATTGATTCTCCTGGCCAGATATAATATATTTTATGTATTAATTGTGTATATATTTATATATTATAAGTGAATAAAAAATATATTATTTTATTTAAATTTTTTAAAAATAAATATAAATAATTTTATTTTTATTGAAGTATCATAATTTAATTTATTAATAATATATAATTTTATACACAATCAATGTATCAAATATAAATTTTATAAATAATTGTGTTTCTAATGACACTTTCATTTCAAGTTTTCAACGTATAATTTTTGCTTTTAACGAAAAATAAGATTTTTAAAAAAAAAATTATCTTTCTCTTTTAAAAAATGAATTTCCTTCTTTGGGACAAAGCCTTAGTCTTTAGACGATCAAGAAAGGTTCAAATAATATGTGCGTATATTATATCATTTAATACAAATTAGTTTATCTATTATAAAATTATGTAATTTAGGTTTTAAAAAAAAATTAAAACAAAAAAAAATAAATTATTAATTGGTGTAAAATGAATCATTAAAAAGGCTATAACGTGGCATTTAACCTGTAAAGATAAAATCACTAATTGAAAAATATCATGTGACTAAAAATATTTGATGTGACATTTTCAATAATTTGATTACTTATTTTATCCATGTCATCTCAATATTGGTGCCATATCAGTTTTTTAACGATTCACGTTATATCAGTTAGTAATTTGACATTTTTACTTAAATTTTAAAAGAATAAAGACTAAATTACTCAATTTTATAGTATAATGACTAATTTACAATAAATAAAATAATATAAGGACCTCTCAGATACTTTTGTTGGATATCAATGTATTTTTTGGGTGTATATATACGAAATACGTATTTTAATACATAGATTATCGTAACTACATACACGGTGTATAATTACATACACAATTGATATCAAATTGAATGTGAAATTGGTCTGATTAATTGTGACTATCAGGTCTACATTTTGGTTGTCTCCTCGGAATTACTCTAAAAACCTTGACTCGATATTAATTTTTTCAAATCAGTAAGTGTCTTTATATTCGATTTATTATATAGTATATAACAAATATTTTTCTTACAACTTTAACCTCAAGAAAGTCTTCATTTGTAATATATTTATCCTTAAAATTTAATAAAAAATACATTTATCCTAAAATTTAAAAAACACCCTCCTACCCTCTAAAGTTTTTATTTTTTCTTTTCATTATAAATGTAATGGTTTGATTCAATTTAATTTTAGATAAAATTAGTTGTAACCCGTGTTTTATTTAAAAAATCATTAATATATATTCAAAAATCATTAAAATTTACTGCATAATATTTTTCTGATTGAGAGAGAGTCAAGCATTTTTCGGTTCGCTATGTTGCTTCGAGTGTGCCCTTTAGAGCAACGTTATCGAAGAGGTCTGAGAGACGATTTGCATCAATCTGTAAACACCTTAAAGGCAGACAAAATCGTCTTAAAATCAAAGGGAAAACCTTGACTCGATATTAATTTTTTCAAATCAATAAGTGTCTTTATATTCGATTTATTATATAGTGTATAGCAAATATTTTTCTTACAACTTTGACCTCAAGAAAGTCTTCATCTGTAATATATTTATCCTTAAAATTTAATAAAAAATACATCTATCCTAAAATTTTAAAAACACCCTCCTACCCTCTAAAATTTTTTATTTTTTCTTTTCTCTTTTCATTATAAATGTAATGGTTTGATTCAATTTAATTTTAGATAAAATTAGTTGTAACCCGTGTTTTATTTAAAAAATCATTAATATATATTCAAATTTTTTCAAATTTTGTCATGGAACAAAGTTTCTTACTAATTTTAAATTCTAAAATTTAATTTTTATTTTATCATTTTTAAGAGAAACTTCGGAACTTAATTTAAAAAAACTTCAATTAAAAAATAATAATAAAGATCAGATGGCAAGCAAGAAATACTAGTATAATTTTTTTTTTTATTTCTTTTCTTCTTCTCTATTTCCTCGTCAACGGTAAACTCTCAAAGTGAAATCCTTGATCTACTTGCCCTAACTTTAATATTGAGTTAAGGGTTAAGCCGTAGGGCGATATTTTAATTGAAATAATAGAAAGATTCGAAATTTTCTCTCCTTATAATGATATCTTTTATGTAAGTACTAATTAGCTCTACGACTGCTATGCTTTATGAATCCTAATTCCAAAGAAAGAGAGAGAGCCAGAAATTAATATACAGAAGCAACCGAGTATTCCGATGATCATAGCAGTGAAAGCCCATTCAAGTCTAAGCACCGGTAGCGACGTAGCTGCCGAACTGGCCAATTACCTTAAGTACTCCCTTATTAACCCAGACGATGTCGCCCCAGCTCTTCGAGGCTAACTTCCATCCTCTTCTAACCAGGCCCTGTCTGCAATATCCCAAGATCTTGACAACTTATCTTTCAAAATCGTGTATCATAATTAAAATGATATATATATATATATATAATATATATATAAATATCAACAAGTTGTCGATATCAACAGCCTATAATTCATTTCTTAATACATTTTGAGACATATTAATCGATATTTAATGACACTAATTAAAATGATATATATATATATAAAAATATAATTAATATATAATTTTTTTAATTTAATAAAAATAAAATATTTTTTAAAATAATAAAAAAAAATATTTAATTCGTATTTGTACATTTTATGCTATCTACATTCAAAAATTATTGTACTCACTTACTTATCAAAAAAAAAAGAAATTATTGTACTACAAAGCCCCACCTGTTCTCAATTGGCTAAGCGGTGGGGTTTCTTCGAATTGATTGGTGCGTGGGGTCCTCTCATTGGGGGATAAGATCAAAACCAGAACCGCGGGCCCGCACTTAACACCATAAGAAGTATTTCGGTGTTATATGAGCCCAACAGCCACTGCGAAAACCAAAAGACAATTTATTAAACTCCAAAGATCTACTGCAAGACCCAAAATCTAAAGCAGAAAATATCTCGAAATAATGAAAACATTAGCAAAAATTCAGATAATAGATCAAGATGTCAAACCATCCATCCACAATGATGATCAAAGCGGGCAACACATCTGCTGCTGTGCCTGGATCTAGCAGGTCTGGATCAATAGCAAAATCCCATCCCATCGACGAGCAGAAGATAATAGGATTTATGATGGTTTCTTAAATTATTAGTTTGACTTTTTATTTCTCCAATAAATATGTTATGTTCATACTATTTTATTATTAATTAATCAATTTAAGTTTTTTTTTTCATATTAATTTTTTTAAAAATTTATTTTATTTTATTAAAATTATAAATATAGATATTCGAATTTTGAATATATTAAATATTATTTTTTTAAATAATTATATAAATTAATTAAATTAAACTTCAATTAAAATTTTAAAATAGTTAATAGCACCAATAGTCCTCATAGGACATATTTTGTATTGGTCCCTAAACTTCAAAACGTATCAAATTGATCTTTAATTACAAGTATCATAAAAAATTGGTCTATTCCGTTAGCTTTTCCGTTACTTTTACTGTATCAACCAGCTAATGACACATTTCACGAGCTGATTGCTCCAACTTGTCTCTTCATTTTTTTTTTATCTTTTCCTTTTCCTTTTCTTTTTTCTTTATTTCTTTCTTTTTTATTTCTTTCTTTTCTTTTTAATAAATAAATACAAAAAAAATTATAAATTAAGATAATTTTTTTAAAATATAATTATTTTAAAAATATAAAATATTTATTTACTTTAATTTTATAAAAAATATTTTTAATTTTTTGGTTTCTTCCTTTTTTTTTTTGTTGCTTTTCTCTTCTTTATAAATAAATATTAAAAATTAAATAATAATTTACATTATAATTTAAATTATATTGTAATAATCAAATAATTGAAAAAAATATATAAAACTATTTATTTACATTAATTTTATAAATAAATAAAAAATTCTTCCCTTTTTTCTCTCCTTTATAAACAAATACAATATATATAACTATATTATATTATATTTTAAATTAAATTAAATTAAATTAAATTAACTTTCTAAAAATTAAATAATTTATAAATATAAAATATTTATTTTATATTTGTAAATTTTTTTTTCTTATCTTTTATTTTTCTCTCTTGTTTGTAAATAAATAAAAATAAAAATAAATAATAATTCATACTATAATTTAAATTAATTTTTAAAATATAAAATATTTTATTTACATTAATTTTATTAGAAAAGAGGAAAAAAAAGGAAAGAAAGAAAAGGAAAAAAAAATCAAAAATATATTTTTAATAAATGAATGTAAATAAATATTTTATAAATTATTTAATTTTTAAGAAAATTAATTTATTTATAAAAAGAAAAAAAATAAAGAATAAAAAGTAAAAGTAAAAGAAAAAGAAAAAGAAAAAATATTTTTTATAAAATTAATGTAATTAAATATTTATATTTTATAAATTATTTAATTATTGAAAAAATAATTTAAATTATTATTTATCTTTTGTATTAATTAATGTTTTTATTTTTTATTTTTCTTTATTATTTTTTATAAATAAATATAAAAAATAAATAATAATTTAAATTAATTTTTTAATAATTAAATAATTAATAAAATATAAATTTTTATTTATATTAATTTTATAAAATATATTTTTTATATTTTTTTATTAAAAAATATCAAAGCAAAACCATTCAAGGACGCAAAGAATAAAGTGATCAGAAAGAATCTTTTAAAGTAAGTTTGGAGATTCATTTTTGGGAAAATATGAAAAACATGCAATGAACAGTAGAATTATTGTGAAATGGTGTAATGAATAAAAGTTATTTGAAAAAGAGAAATGAATAAATAGAAATTTTTAAAAAGGATATTGTAAATACAAAATTATCCTTGATAAAAAAACTTTCTCCTCTCTTTTTCTTTTATTTTTTAATTTATTTTTTAATTAAAAAATAAATATTCTGAAAATAAAAACTTTTTAACTTTAAAAAATAAATTTTTAAATTTTTTATTTACTTTTTTTAATTAAAAAATTTTAAAAAATAAAAATAATATGCCTAAAATTAATTTTTATTTATTTTTTTAAATTTTTTTAAATTTTAAAAAAATATATATTTAAATATTTTATTTTTTAAATTTATTTTCAATTAAAATTTTTAAAAAATAATATTTTCTTAATGAAAGAAAAAGGAAAAGTAAGTTTTTTAATGAAGGGTAATTTTGTCTTTACAATATCCTTTATAATAATTTTTAATTATTCATTTCTCTTTTTCAAATAACTTTTATTCATTACACCATTTGACAATAATTCTACTGTGCACTGCATGTTTTTCATATTTTCCCTTGATTTTTTATTAAATTTAGATATTACTCCATTTTTCTTTATTTTTCTTAAATCCAAATTCAAAGTTCAAACCAAGAAGAAAAGAAATTTTACCATTTTTCTTTAGATTTTAACCATTTCAATTATTCCAGTTTGAGTAAACTTTATTAGATATAAGCCAAGGATTATTCTTGGTTTTGATGTGCATAATAATAATAATAATAGTATTATTATTATTATAATTATAATTATTGAAAGATTTAAAAAATAATTACTTGAAAAATGAATTAAAAATCTATCTATGCATACATAATATAAAAAATAATTACAATAAACTTTGAGTGTCACTTGTCTGATGTCACCTGACAATACTGAACACGACAAGAAAAAAATAATTAAAAACACGATACGAAAAAATAATACGAACACGATATAAATACACGAATGTCTAAAAATCTATTTAATACGAATTATTAACGTATCAAAATTTTTATAAATATAAAATTTTTTAAACACGATTATGACATGATAAAATATACGAATACTATACGAATACACGAATTATCAAATCTACTTATAAGTTATGATGCTAATATGTGACATGATTAGATATGATTAGATATACTAATATGTAATATGATTTTTCTATCAATTTGATATTTTAAAAAAAAATTAATATTTTAAGAAAAGATGAAAGGTGCTCAACTCCTCTCATTTTTTTTTTAATCCAAATTTAAAAAATAAATTTCCATTATCCAATCTTTTACTTTCCCTTCTTTTTCCTCTCCCCACCTTAATCTAAATATAAGCTTAAGGATTTTATTAACAATCCCTACCTTAATTCAAACATAGGCTTAAGGATTTTATTAACAAGTAGTTTGAGAAATTTTTTTCAAGTTACTATATATAATAATTAGTTTGTTACTCATGCAATGCATGGACTAATTTTATTTATTTAATATATGTTTAAACACACAAATTAATATATTTTTTCATATCTCAATAATAAAAATATTACTATTACTAAATCGAGATAAAAGGAATATGTTTGATTTTGAATTAATTGAAAAGATTAAAAAACAAATCAAATTTAATTGTCAAGATAAATTTAAATTTATAATATTTTAGAAAGATTTAATTATTTTATTCTATTTTGACTTTGGAAAGTGCGAAATTTTTATAAAGATTAGATCTTTTAATTAAATTTTTTAAATTGTATAATTTTATGTTTTATCCTATCTGTCAAGAATATAAGTTGTCCATATAAATGTTGATGTAAACATATATAATCAAATGTCTTTATTAAAAAAAAGTCACTTCGATTACAAAATTTGAATCTTTAAAATTCAATCTTAGTTGATAAAAACATTTAATACTCTAATCTCTTACTCTAAATAAGTTGATATTTTGTTAATTTACGTTGGTTAACTTTCAAATTTTATATATCCAATTTGAAACTTTAATAAATCAGATAAAGTTTATAAGAGTATATAAAAAGAAATAGGATCTTTCCAAAAAAGAAAAAAATTATCCAAAAAATTATCAATAAAAAAATACTCCAAGTTTTGATTGAATAATACCATGATATCCAAAATTATTAGCTACATTAAAATAAAGACAAATAAAAATAGTGAAAGTCTATTAGTATTTGTAATGAACAATCAAGTAATAAGCAAAGGCAGACAAATAAAGCAACATCACCTTATACTTTATTATATAAGATTTTGCTCGTAAATTATTTTTAAGATTAATTAATATTTTTTTATAATAATAATATTAGATTAATTAATAATTGATAATTTTATTTATAAATTTTAATACATTGATGAAGATATTATTATATAGATTATTATCTCATACATTGATAAATGCAGTTTAAAAACTTCACAAACGGAATTAATAAATTGATACAAAATATATTTAAAAAGTAAAATAAAATTTTTAAAAATAAATAAAATATGCGATAATTTTTTAATCCCGTTTATGAAATTAAAAAACTCCACTAATGATATATCAAGATATTAAATTATTTAATTATTAATTTTAAAAAAAAACTGTATTTAAAATATTACTTTTATTGAATTAAAAAAAAATCATTAATTACACCTTTTTTTTTTAAAATATATATCACTTTAACTAGTATCTAATCACTATTGACACTGATTAACATTTTTTTTTAATTTAAAAAATATTTTCATCCAATACATCAAAAATAATGAATAAAATTATTAACTATTGCATTTAATACAATATTATTACTATAAATAATATATATTAACTAATTTTAAAGAATACCCTACATACCCTCGTTAATAAAAATACTTAAATCATTGCTTTGCACAACTTGATTGCCCTTTGAACTGAAGTCTCAACTTTTTATTTAGAGTCCATTAACAAGTGCTTATAAGTATCAAAATTATTTTTTTATCATTTTAAGAACGTTTTTAATCCTTAATACATTATATTTATTGAATTTAAATAAAAATAATATATTAATTATATATATATATATTTAAAATATCATCTTAAAAAATATCATTAAAGATTATATACCGATTAACATTTTCCTTCAACTAATCATAATTTCTGCTCTCATCATTAATTACTGGACCTGACCAGGCACATGTTCATGCCCATGCGGGCCATGCCCATGTATATAGACTTGAACAACATTGAGTCCAAATAACAATGTTCATATTTAAACCTCTGTTCCCTATTTTTATCTAAATGCACCCTAAAATATACTAATATTAGAAAGATTTGTGGCAGTGCAGTGATGAAAAATGTATAGCAGCTCAGCTGAGCTCAGGCAGGGTCACCTGATGTAGATTTCAGCATTTGTCATTAGAGATGTAAACAGCACTTGCCTAGCTACTTGATCTAATTCTTGAA